>JALGOQ010000001.1:6000000-6514191 GCA_023078705.1 Venturiaceae sp. KMAF11 | reverse complement strand
CCCTAACCCTAACCCTAACCCTAACCCTAACCCTAACCCTAACCCTAACCCTAACCCTAACCCTAACCCTAACCCTAACCCTAACCCTAACCCTACCTAAATTAAGCTTAAACCTAATACGGAACTTAAGAAGTTCCTAATCTACCCTTTAAGGGAAGATTAGCTTAAAACTTTATAAGAATATATTAATATATCTCTTAAGAAAAACTAGATTTAGGAATCTAAGTCTAAAGTAGAATACCCTATCTTCTTTATACCTAAACTAGGTAGAATTAATCTTAATATACCATATAAACTTAATTTTAGGAATTTTTCCAAAGAAACACTTTGGATTGGATAGAGGATAATATCTATACGTAGACTATAGATATCTTAACTAGATCGTAGAAAAAGATATATATATACTACCTTTAATTAGGGAGTTAAGAGATATATTCTAAGATATAGTTTACTTTACTAAATCTAATATACTAATAGCTTTTTATTAAATATAAATTAAAAAAGGCGACGAGGGAAAAATAGTATTCCGCTCTCGCCTAGGATATTATAAATATCTTATTATACTATTTAGCTACACTAATATCCCTATAGTATAGTAAAGATATATTAATAATATATTACGTAAGAACCTTAATAAGTTCGTTATAGTATATATAGATAATATACTAGTATACTCTTAAATACTTAAAGAATACATTATATACGTTCGAACCGTCTTACGTATACTATAGAAATACGACCTACGGCTTATACTATATAAAAGTAAATTCTATAAAACTCGAATTAAGTTCGTCGGATTTTATATCTCTATAGTAGGACTAGAAATAGACCCCGAAATCTATAACTAAGTACGCGAATAGCCTATACTATCCTCCGTTAAGAATATCTAGTTATTTTACGCTTTTACGAATTACTACTAATAATTTATTAAAGGATTCTCGAAAATTGTAGAACCTCTTATAGATCTTATAAAGAAAGACGTTACCTTTTTATAGAAACCCGAGTCTTAAAAGGCCTTTAAAGAACTTAAATAACGGCTAACGACGCTACTAATACTATAATTATATAAGCCTAGTAAATTAGTAATAATCGAGATAGACGCCTCCGATAGAGCCCTTAGAGCTTATCTTAGTTAGCTAGATTTAAATAGAAAGCTTAGACCCGTAGCTTACTACGTACGAAAGTTTTATTTAGTAGAGGAAAACTATTCGACTTCGGATAAGAAACTTCTTACTATTATCGATTTACTTAAATACTAGTTACTATATCTAGTCGGAGTACTCTATCTAATAAATATATATTTAGATTACTAGAACCTTAGGAACTTTACTACTACTAAGAAATTAAATTAGCGATAGTTAAGATAGTTAGAAGAGCTATTATCTTATAACTTTAAGATCTTTTATCGTAAAGGGAAAGAAAATACTAATACGGATACCTTAAGTCGAAGACCTAACTTTATAGTAGGTAAAAAGATTAAGGTTAAACGAGCTCTCTTTAAGGAAGATAGTAATATACTTATATACTAAGTAGTAGAAATATCGAAGGTAAGGCCTTTATAGTAGAAGGAAGTCTCCGAAGTAATATAGAATAATTTAGTAGTACTTAAACTACTCGACCCTAATATAATAATAGTAGATAAAGGAATTACCTATATTAAAGGACGCGTCTTCCTACTACCCTCGTTTAAAAGAAAGTATATCTAGTAATAGTATAAAATACTACTTAATAGTTACTCTAGACCTAAGATAGTACTATTAAGGTTACGAGATAACTTCTACTTTCTATATATATAATAAAAGGTTTTTAAATAAGTTAGGAAATGCGATCTCTATAGAAAAGCTAAGTATAAGAGATATAAACCTTATAGACTTCTTTAACTAAACTAACTACTAATAGTACTATAGAGGGCGATATTAATAGACTTTATTAGGCTATTACTACCCTTAAGGAATATAAACGGTATATTATTCGAATATATTATAGTAATAGTTAATTATCTAACTAAGTATTCGATCTTTATATCGTTACTAGCTAATTATAATATACGTTACGTCGTAAGGGTCTTCAAACGAGATATTATTAGTAAATATAGTATACTAGATAATATTATATTAAATAGAGATAGCCTCTTTACCTCTTACTTTTAGGAAGAACTCTATTAGATAATAAAGATTAAAAGACGGCTCTTAATAGCGTATTATCCTTAGATAAATAGATAAATAGAAAGAATAAATTAGATACTTAAGTAGTACTTACGTATTTACGTTAATAATAAATAAGATAACTAGGTATTACTCTTACCTTTAGCTACCTTTACCTATAATACTATAGTATAGTTAATAATTAAGATATTACTATTCTTTACGAATTTTAGTCGCGAACTATAGTTTTACCTAGAAACGGTAAACTTATTACCTATAGAAGTAACTATATACGTTAGCGAATTATTATCTTTATATAAATAACTCGTTAACGATATTACCTTCTTAAATAAGCGTATAACTACGTAAGCTAATTAAAAAAGAATAGTAGGACCTATTTATAGGAAGGAGGATAAAGTTTACCTTTAGCGACGAAATATCTAAATAAAAAGAATAAGTAAAAAGTTAGATTTTCTTAAAACTAGACCTTTTAGGATTAAGAGTATTAAAGGACTAGTTAATTACGAACTTGAATTACTAGTAAACTTTAGAATATACCCGGTATTCTATACTTCTCTACTTAAACCGGTAGACCCGGATACCCCTCTTAATAAAAATACTAAACTCGTATACGAGAGGACGGCCCCGGAATACGATATCGAGGATATTATCGACTATACTATATAAGGACGTTAGTATTTATACCTTATTAAGTAGTTAGGTTACCCTACCTTAGAAAATACTTAGAAACCTACTTTATACTTAAAGAAGGTCTACTAGAAACTATAAAAGTTCTATTAGGTAAATCTAAAATACCTTAGTCTATCGTTCCTAAACTATTAGCCTAGAAGAAGAATATAAAATTAGAAGGCTTAAGGCTAACTACCTCTCTCCTTTTTCTTTTCTAGTCTCTCTCCTCCTTTTCCTCTTCCTCTAACTCTATAATAAGATAAATCGCCTTTACCTATACTCTCTTATAAGCTAGGGCGAGTACCTTCTCGTTTCGTTTTATCCGCGTAAGGAGTTCTAATTACTTTTATTATCTCTAGACTACTTTAGTTATTACCTTTATTACCTCCGCGTTTACGGCTAATAGCTTTTCCTTATCTACGATAATCTAAGCCTTCTTTCGTTCCCTAGTCTCGTCTAGTAACGACTACGATACTTCTATATAGGACTTCCCTAGACGGGCGTACGAGGCGTATTTCGTTAACTAGCTTACTAGTATAATAATATATAAAAGATTATTTTCGAAATGGCGTTAGTAGGAGAAAGCGGCGGGTTATCTATTAATATTTAATTTCCTTAATAAGTCTTTTTCGTTTTTTAGAAGCTTCTAAAGATATTTTTAACTTCGAGGCGTAGGATACGCGTAGATCTTAAGTAATTACTAAGAGACTAGCGAACTATAAAATAGAGAGCTATATTAGGTAGACCGTATACTATAGGTTATAGGCGTACCTAGGTTTTCCTTATATTACGTATAAAGAATTATTTAAATTATTTATAGCGTAACGATCTAAACGAGCCTTCGCGCTTACTACGGTTATTCCGTAGGGAATAACCTAAGTAAGCTTTAGTATATATTTAACGGACGAGACTTTACTTCCTTAGAGGTCTCGTAGTTCTACTTTTTAGTTACTTTACTATTACTTTAGTTATTATAGTATAATCGACTCTTATATTATCGCTCTTTACTTTACTCGATTAATACGAATACTATTACTAATTAGACTACTTGAATATATTACTCTAGTAAAATATTACTAGCTATATTACTAGAGTATATAGCCTTTACGTAATAGTATTATACTTTCTTCCTAACGAGGGTTTAGGATAAGGGTAAGAGTTAGTAGATAAACTTACCTTAAGTTCTTTCTACTTTCCTTATTATACTTAACTAGCTTCGAATAGTAGTTATATAGTCGACTATAATAAAGTATAGTTTAGTTAGGGAAGAGGAAAGATAGCGTTAGTTTTAAGCTATACGTTTTTCTAAAATCTCTCTAAATATAAGGCTAGGGGTATATAAAATAAATCGGCTTTATATTTAAGTAAAGTATCGTTACTACTTATATATTTTATAAACCTCTAACTTAAGAAAAGTAATATAAAATAACTATAAAGAAAGAAATAAGAAATTCTATTAAATACCTTCCTTATATATTCCTTTATTCTATAAGTTACCTATACTTTTAGTAACCTTTCTATACTTCCTATACTTTTAGCCTATAGGTACCGCGCTAAGACTATAGGAACTATAGATATATTACGTAACCCTATTTAGTACGTACTACTAGAGTTTATTACTTAGCTCGTCCTACTACTCTATCTATTTATTCTTCTAGTATTCTAAGTCCTCTATCTCTAAACCTTCCCGTCCTATTATTTCTTCTAGTACTATTCTTATAGCTTGGGTATAATCTATAATACTATATTATATCTCTAGCTTAAATAAAAAGTACTAGATTTTATTTTTTAACGCTTTATTATAAGCTACTAGAAGTTATATTTTCTAACTAAGTATAATTTACTATAAGTTATATTTTAATACCTTTTTATAAGATACTAGAAGTCTTATTTTCCGCCCGAGTAGAAGTTACTAGAAGTTATATTTTATAACTAAATAGAATTTTCTAGAAGTTATTTTTTAACGTTTTCTTATAAAATACTAGAAGTTATATTTTCTACCTAAGTAGAAACTACTATAATTATATTTTAACGCTTTTTTATAAAATACTATAAGTTATATTTTCCGCCCAAGTAGAAGTTACTAGAAGTTATATTTTCTAACTAAGTAGAATTTACTAGAAGTTATAGTTTAACGCTTTTTTATAGAATACTAGAAGTTATATTTTCTACCTAAATAAAAGTTACTAGAAGTTATATTTTCTACCTAAGCGGAAGTTACTAGGAGTTATATTTTCCGCCCAAGCGGAAGTTACTAGAAGTTATATTTTAGGTAGAAGTTATCTTTTTTAGTTAGTATATATAGACTAAGTCTCTAGTTAAAAAGTAAAAGCTATTATAACTTTTAGCCTATACTATATTAAGGCGGTTATATAATAAAATAAAATTCTAGATATATATATAGTCTATAGTACGTAGCCTACCTTATAGACGTAGATATATAATAACTTAATAATATTATATAAGGTTACAGCTATCGAAAAGCGTTAGTAGTAATTGCTGAATTAGTCTTAAGTAGGAATAGGCGAAAACTAGATGATTTTACGCGAAGAAAGGTTCGTTGATGATTTAAAGACGAGCAGCGCGCGATGACAGCCTCTATACCTGAGGTTGCGGATGTTGGCTTGATATCAATCTGCGAATTGTTGTTTCATTCTCGTGGATGAAATTTCAACGCGTACATACAGTCTGGCGACTGGAAAATGGGGACCCTCTGCACTCACCTAAGAAGTAATCGTCTGATTCAGTCCATCTCCACCTCCTTCTCCGCCGGAATCAATCCGCAACAATCCGCCAGCCACGCAATCGCATTGATCAAACCATAAAACAGCATCGGTATTACCCCGAAGAACAAATTACCTAACTTCCCCCTCCTAAGGATCGTCTCCGCAAGCTCTGTTTCCGTAATCTCTTTCGCTCCTTCAAATTCAAAAGGCCCCACCAATCGATAAAACGTCCCAAAACTAGCACCAAAACAATATGTCAACAATACTCTCCACCCATGTGTCTGCCATAATTCCCACACTCCTGGTGCTCCTCCAAAATCTTTCGCGAGAGTAGACATGTATGCCGAGTGATCAACTCCATATTTTATCCTTGAGCTCTTGGCAGCGAGGAGATGGTAGTGCGGAGTATCTGTTGGAATCTGCATTCTCTCCGTAATGAGAGCAGTCCACCACATAGCTTGTTGTTCTGCTATCGGAGGAATGGCTCCGACGCCTGGACGAACGAAACCAATGTATGCGATGGAAGGATGGGATGAAGCGATGATGTTGCGAATGTCCGCTTGGTCGGAGGTGGGGTATATTGGATCGAGGAAGGAGAATGTTTGTTTGTAACTGTGTCTCCGAGTTAGTAAAGTGCCATGAGAGTGGCGATTAGGTGTGTGCGAACCCAGTGCAGTAGATTATGCAGTTCGGCCTGACAACTCTATCCTTCATTCTCCTCCAATCCTTCCTTTCCGTTCTTGGGTGAAAGTGTACGCGCCCAGACTTGTCTATTTCGGTGGGAAAGGTACATGTATCAACCCATTTCTTCGACTCTGCATCTTCAGGCAGGTCAATGTATTTATTACCAATAAACTCCAAAAAAGCATTCGTCTCCTGATACGGCCGATTCAAGTAAGGCATAGCCTTACTGCTCTTGTTCAAAAACACATATGCCCTCCCCAACCTCTCTTTCGGCAGCGCACCAACATGCTGATTCATTCCAGCTTGGGTACCAGTCAAGAACCACAAGACACGCTTGATGACGAAGTCTGAGACAAACCAGCGCAGACGACTGGCGGCGATGGCGCGGTGTACGTATGCGGTCTCGAAGAGGTTCGTTATTAGGCCGTCGATTGGGAGACCACCCTTGAATGTTTTGCCGAAGACTTGAAAGCGACTGAGGGCTTTGGGGAAGGAGAGGAAGCCAGTTCGGAAGCACATTGTTACAGATTTTGCGTCTGCTTTCATGGATTCGTATGCGATGTCTGTTGGTGTAGAGTTAGGGTATTATGCTAATCGACACTTGACAGAATTTGTTCGTACCCATGGCAGTCTCTCCACAGCCCAGAATGAGGATGTCTCGTCCCGCCAGTTGTGTCCGGTGTTTGTATTCTGACGAATGGAAGATCTCGCCGTTGACGTTCTCGATTCCTGGAATCGAAGGAATTGCTGGCTGGACATGTAGTCCGGTACACACAGCGATATGGGAGCAATCGAAAACTGAACTAACTCCATCCTTCTCCGAGTATTTTACTCTATGCCTCCATTGCTGCGCCTTCTCTCCATTGTAATCAGCGGGTGCGATGTCTACCACCCGACAGCCCAGCCTGATGTGTTTGGCGAGGTCGAATCGGTCGATGTAGGATTGGAGATATTCGACGTATTGCGGTAGGGAGACATGATCGTGTTGTTCGAGAGGGAAACGATGGTCGGAGAAGGCGGTCAACTGTTTGGAAGACACCAATTCGGCATTGTCGTAGGACCGGTATCTGAAGGTCCCACCAATCTCATCTTCTCTGTGGTAATCGCGTCAATACGGTGTTGCTTTCAGACCAGGAGAACTCACGCTTCGAACAAATATGCTTCGATAGGTCTTTCAGGGGTGGAAGACTCCAACAGTGTCTTCAGAGTTGCCAATCCTCCTGGACTATTCCCCCGCCAATCATCAGCATTAGCAAAAGGAACCTGAAGTAAGGGTTGTGGCTTCTCCTACCCGGCTCCAATAACAGCGACCCGAATCGAATCCATCTGCGGTGTTGATAATCCTCCAACCTTCTTTCAACGACAACAACAGTTTAAACGTCAAAATGTTCAACCAAAGAAGTTTCAATGGCATCTAGATGTGATTTAGTATCAATTATCATTCGAGTATCAACAAACCTTGGCAACGTCATAGAGTTTAAATTGTCACCCCACAAAGTTAATTGGCGTATTGCAAGGGACATTTTGTTTCCCAACAACAAACTTGCGTGGCCTTCCTTTTTTTGGTTCGAGAAGCTCGTCACGATGAATTCACTCCCTCCTTTGCTAATAGCAACGTTTGTCTCTCAAGTTCTCTGATAGTTGACAGTTGTCGCAATTGATAATAGCATGTGCTCTCGTCCCTTCGGACCTTCTCTCCCATCTGGACCGGCATTCTGATCACGTAAAATCTGGACAAATCTTCCCTAACCTGGAAAGATGGAGGCGCAAACGAGGATACGGGTCGCGGTGGTCGGTTCCGGCATGGCCGGCCTTGTTACTGCTTATCTGCTTCACCGAGACCCAAAACAGCGATATCAAGTGACGCTGTTTGAAGAGGTATGGATGCTTCGTATCGTGGACACCCTCCCCTCTGACGAACAATTAGGGCGACCAGCTATCACTTGACAGCTCCTCGCTTTCCATCACAGACGCATCTGGAAGATGCGTGGACCGTATCGACCTTCCCATGAGAGCATTCGCTGGCGGATTCTACAACCATCTGAAAGCGATGTACGACTACCTAGGGGTTGAATATCACGAACAGCCCTTTCTGTTTAAATTTTCTGAATCTTCTTCTTCAGAAGAATCGAATCAGGAACCATATTTCATCCATTCATCCAATAATCACCACTTTCCACCGCTGCGACCAAGGGGGAGTTCTTTGATCCAATTCATATTCCGGATCATCTACTTACTGACGCGCTATATATGGTACACCGCTTGTTGTTTCTTTGTTCCGCCAAGATCGAATCGGATATCTGGTAGATCAGAATCTTTCGCCGAATATATTCAACGAATTCGACTGCCTCAACATTTCGTGGACCATCTTCTCGTTCCACTGATGTCCTCAGTAACGACCTGTCCACATGAGTCTTTGCTCCAGTTCCCTGCGGTTGATTTGGTTGATTACAAGAGAAAGACGCATGGAGCTCATCATTTCACGGTTTCCAATGGTGTTCATACCGTGCAAGGGAAGCTTTCGAGAGGGCTGACCTCGCGATTGTCAACATCTGTTCTTAACGTTGAGTCGCACAAGTTGGGTATCACACTAACATTGCAGAGGCATGGAGATTCAAAACCTACCATGGAGAAGTTCGATCGAGTCGTGTTGGCTATACCCCCCAATGTGGTGGGAAAGATATTTCCCATTATCCAATACGAAATGTCGCGCATACCAACCATAGCAGTGCAAAGCGTGGTCCACAAGGCCACGGCGACTGGATTCCACAGCTCATCAGAAGTCTCGGAAAAAGCCGGAATGTTGCAGCCGCACAAAGGCCTCGGCCAACCCCAAATAATCCACCTCCGCACATCCACACGCGGATCACCCCGAACAGAGTCGGCCCATCTCCAGCCTTCGGGCGTGACAGTGACGACCTGTCCGCTCAATCCTATACCATCAAAGGAAATCATTCGCGCAGTGACTTTCACACGCGTTCTGAGAACGCCGGAAAGCAGAGATATCGTTAATTCGATTTTTGGATATGCCCACACCAGATATGGGTGGAAGAATGGAGACGGGGGGGTTTGGCTTGCGGGCGGATGGTGTTGGGATGGGCTTGTGCTTTTGGAGGGATGTGAGGTCTCGGCCATGAGGATCGCGGAAGCTTTTGGGGTTGAGGTGCCGTGGAGAAGTGATGGTTGTTAGGGATGTTCTATGTCGGAGCATATGAAATTGCCATATTGTTTGTCTGTAGTATGAGTGGACTTTGGATACCTATTAAGTTTTGCATTTGAATTTTGCATCAAATCTTTCGAAATGAAAATGGCGCCTATAATCAATCCATTGAGCCAAGTTCCTGAGTAAGTTCAATACTCCATCAACCATCAACGGTCATGTCCAATCCCAGAACAATGTTTCTCTCCCCAAACGCCCAAAGTGGTCTAGTGCAATTGGAACTTCGAATTCAGCGCTGCTGCCTCCACCTTTACCTCCACTCCCTCAGCAATAACTCTGCCATAACTCACCCATGCTTCATTCTGACTTTTCATCCTCATCAACAGAATTCACAACTCGCACGAATGCCCAACGTACCACCGGACCTCGATACCAACCCGTTTTCCACATAATCAACACAACGAGACCAAACATCGCACCCTCGGTCATTCGACTATAAACCTTTCTCCAATTTTCCCATCCATCTCAACCTATTGATCGCTCAAAAACTTTGTTCTACCAACTCTCCGCCATTTGCTGACTCAACTCGATCCAAATGCCAACATTCATCAGCGATTTGATCCGAGTCTTCAAGTACTCCCTCATAGCCGTGCCCCCACTCATCACCTTCTGTGAGCTCAAATATTACCCGGGACGGCGCTTCAATTTTTCACAAATGTTTTGTGTTAGTTTTGTGGTTAGTGCAATTACTTTTCTCGTCGGTAAATTGATTTGGGGTGGATTTGGGGAAACCGAGAAGAAGGGTGACAGTAAGATTTATGGATTGGAACATGGGAGGTTGAATTTGGAATTACCAGTGGGGAGTATGTGGATGAATATGGGGTTTTGGAAGGTAAATGATCTTTTCCAAACTGTTCGCAGATTTGATTCAACTCGACATTATTGCAATCTCTTCCCTTCATTTTTTTATTCGACAGGTAGCTTCGGCGAAAAATCATGTACATCACTTTTTATTTTGTTATATATACTGAATTTCTTTCACTGACAATTCCTCCACAGGATACGAAACATTTCCCAACAGCTTGCAAAACTCTCCTCCACGAGATCCTCAAAACAGCAAACTTTGCACCCCTTGAGCAAATCCACCTGCTCGATCTCGGATTCGGCTGCGGAGATCAGACTCTCGAGCTTTTAAGTCTCGGGGCCAAATCTGGATATGAAAGCCTCCATCAATCTCTGAAAGACTCTGCCTCGAAGAAGGAACCGCTTATCACAAGATACACCGGCATAACTCTCAACCCAACCCAATTCGCCTACGCCCAAACCCGCCTCACCAATCCCGACATCAAAGTCGACCCTGCTTGCGCCAAAATCTTCTGCGCAGACGCAGCAAACCCCTCAACCTGGCCAGACGAACTGCACGCCAAACATCAAGGAATCCATGTTCAACGCCTTCAGGAAATAAGAGACCAAACACAGCCCGAGAAATTGGGATCGAAGTACTGGGTTTTGGCACTGGATTCAATGTATCATTTCAAGCCTTCTAGGACGCCGATCTTGAAGTATGTGCATGATTATTTAGGAGCTTCGGTTATGGCGTTTGATTTGATGCTTTCCGAGGAGGCGACGTGGTATCAATGCCTTCTCCTCTCTCTGATGGCAAAATTAATGGGGTGTCCTATGAACACGTTTATGGCTGAATCAAAGTATCGAGAGATGCTTGCAGAAGCTGGGTATCAGGAGGAGAGGGTGGAGATGCAAGATATTTCTGAATTCTGCTTCGCTCCTTTGGCGGAGTTTTTGGAACATAGGGAGAGAGAACTGAAGGTTATGGGTTTAGGCCTGGGGAGGTTAAGCGTTGCGAAGTGGATGTTCGGGTGGTGGGGTCGTAGCGGCATCGTTCGTGGTACCATCATAATAGCTAGGATATGAGTCGCACAAAACCTAGCGTCAAATCGAAAAGATATTTCCGCTTAGCATATGCTCCTATGATGTTGTTGGGCCCTGATCATTTGCGTTCCTATATTGCAAAACTCCGTTCGATTGCTGCTCTCGACAACGGTGCAAGGAATACTCTTATCAAGCACGATCTCGACCTTGATCACTCGACAGACTCAGGTCCAAAACCAACCCACATTCCCCAACTAATCCAACAACAGGTAACATCCCATCCCACACTACTCACAGCAGGATGTTCATACAAAGCTTTGGTGATCCCACTCCATCCACTAACCTGTCCAGCAGCGGCGTAAGTCGTAACTCCTTGCGACACGACTGAAGCGACGATGATCGTCGTGAACAACTTTTCTCGCTCTCTTCCAATTGCCGAGATAACCCCTCTCGCCCACCCCAGTTTCCTGGAAAGATCAGAAAGGAGAGGGGGAACGAAAAGTAACAAATGCGGGATTAGTAGGATTGGCATGAATGAGGAAGAGCCGAGGACTGTGGGAAGGACGGCTGCAGAGCCGAGGCCAGGGAGGATTAGGAACTGAAGGCACAAAAAGGAAGTGAGGCCGTCGCCGTCTACGGGTTCGGACTCGGTCTCAGACTTCGATGAAGCTACAGATCTGGCGTCGGCTTCGGATTTGGAGATGGTGATGGGTTTATTGTTGGAAGGGTTTCCGTTGGACGAGACGAGAACAGCGAGAAAGAATAGGTTTGTTGCGAAGCTGATCGCCACGATTTGGCCTAGGAGCATGAATTTCCAAGTCGAGGGAATTTTGTGGCGATGGCCTTGAACTGGTTAGTTTTGTTCTCTCGCCAGAGGGAACAGAAACTTGACATGAATGGGGAGATGCAGATCTTGTGAAACATCAATTGAGGGATAAGACGAAGAAATCCCGTAAACATACCTTCCACCCCTAAAAAGAAACTCCACAAGGTCGTAAAACTAAAAATCTGCTGCGTCCACCAGAACCTCATCTTCGTTCCGATAGCAATCGACCACGCCTGCTTAAACAAGGCCGTATCTCTCAACCACCCCCCTAAATCTTGGTGTATCATCATACCCGAGTAGAAAGGCTGACGATCCTCCCAATCTTGATAGGATTTTGCAAAGAAAGAGAACATGTAGAACCAAGTCGTTGCAAGACTGACTGCCGCAAGGGCCGAGAAGAGATAGGTTTCATTGCGACGAGATGGAGATCTAGATTTGGGCGATGGGTTTTGCGTGTGACGAGAGATGATGGATCGGATTATGAACAGGGTGAGGAGAAGTGCGAGAGACAAGTAGGAGACCAGAATTGCGATGGGACGGATATTTGAGGTCTCCATGTCGGCTTTCAAAGGGTTCAACTTGCTTCCGACCCCTGATAGGTCTTGTTGATGGAGAATGATGCTGACCAGGACTTGAGTTGATGGTGGAGGTCTTGATGATGATGATGATCTAGCCTGATTAGGCAGGCCGAACTTGGTCGTTAGAGATGGACAAGAGTATCGCAATCTCTAACTCTCCACCATCAACGAACCCTACAAATTGACATGTATTGCGCGGATACACCCCTCTCTCCAGAAGATGAAAATCCTAGGCACGAACTTTTCATTTGGTGCTAGACAAAGCTCCTCGTTGAGATTAAAGCCTGACTGACGACATACGTGATTTGCTCTACTTATCTTTCAATATTCATTAAACCTTATGAACGTTCCGAAAGCATGCTTTTGCATCCAGCTCGAGTTCCTAAACCTCTCTGGTCACTCATGAATGCGCACTACTTCGCAGCACAGTCCGAAGCTGGCGTTCTCTCTTCTTGAACCTCCTCTCTTCAACCTCCCAGCACAAAAAATACGTAGTCCCCAATGCAGAAGCCTCATCCGTCACATCAACAACAGCCCATCAAACTCCAATCGTACTTCACTCGCCCGTGAAAAACCATGGAAAATGCCAGGACAATAGCGAAGGCGGTTTAAAACCCAAGTAGCTCGAAGCTCGTCACTGGCGAGACTAAAAACGACAAGCAGCCACAATATCGACGCCAATCAAGCAACCAAGTGTTTAAGCGTCGCTGGATTTCGAAGCCTTGAAAAATCTGCAGCGTCTGAGCTCCGATGAATTCAGCGAAGGGTCTAAAAGGATTTTATCCGACTAGTAACATGATCTGTCAAGAATTTTCGTGTATAACGGAGCTAGGGATTCTGACTTACAGTGATGAAAGGGAAGACAGGGTGGATGACTTTGGGGTTCCAGTTATTTCCGAAGTTGTTGCCTTGTGTTTAGGTTAAGGATTATGGATCTAAGGATTTCGATGACGATGCAGCAGCCTGTCAGGCAAATTAGTAAGACTGATATCTTTGTGATACGGAGGATCAAATAGCATAGATGTGCAGTGGGACGTAAAATTGAAGAGCACTAAGGCGCATCCGAATAGAATTGTAATGGAGGTGGTCTTGTTGATGTGAGTGTTAGAAGTGCGGCGTAGTACCCGGTTTTGAAGGATCGAGAACCACGACAATCTCACGATGAGCAGCTACATTTCTGTATACTACGCCGCTTTCATTTAGTCTGTAGCCAACTGGAGTACTGTAATTGGTTGCGTCTCGGACTTAAATCTACCGAGTCAAATTCACATCCAGTCCGCTCCTCAACAATATACAATTGCTATATTCCTCATCTCCTCCTGCCTACCCCAAAACCCAACCCCTTTCATCCTCCCATCCCTCAAACCACCCCAATCCTCTCACAGAAACCCGCACAAACCTTAACCTCCGTATTCCCACACTTCCCAGGCGTACAAACCAAGCCCGGAGCACACTTTTTATCATTATGTTTCGTAAAGCATATATTTCCCAGTTGGAGGAACGTTGGATCGCGCGTATATGTTGAGGGTGGTGATTCTGTTATCGTTGACATTGTTGTTGGAAGAGGTGGTTGGCCTTGGATGTTGATTTGGGCAAAGATGATTGGTAGGAAGATGGCGAGAAAGAAAAACCGAGTAGATATCAAAAGCATTTTTATTGTGTCGGTTTTGATAGATGGTAAGATTTCGTTTTTCGTAGAGAGATGTATGACATGATGTTGGTATTTACGGTTGCGGTTGTCGTGTTCGCCCTTGATTTTGATTGATTGAGATTGAGAGGTCATAACCTTGAGGTCCGTGAACACTTCGTACCTTCATTCCGCATGTCAATCAATTTGAGATCCAAGAATAGATTCTTGAGTCCCAGGTTTCAGACATTGCGCATATGCTGGAATTGAAAAAGAATTATGCACACTCTTGTTTTACGGGAGGAGGAAATGAAATGATTTCGATTATGAACACCCATGAGGTGGTCCTCATGAATTTTAGTATCACTGTGGCAGTTATGAGATGTATCAAGACTTGTTTTGCTCTAAGGTACAGATAAGAGATTATATTGCGCGAAAATTCCTTTACACGCATAAGCCTCCACAATCTGCTCCTCCATGCTTAGTATCACATTCATCTCGAGGATCATCAATACACATCTTATGACATCTGATTCCGGCAAACCCACCACAAAATACTGGCCTAATGTCTATTCAGCATTTGGTCAGAAGTGAATCGAAAAATTTATATGAAAGTGAGATCTGCTAGACTTACTTGACGCAAACCCCAAGTCCATCGCAAGCCAGGCCACAGACTCCTTCAGGACGACGTGGATCATCAATACAAATCTCGTCCTGGAGACACCCATTTTCTGATCCATGCGGAACCATGCCACCACACTTTCTTTCATAAGTTGGAGCTGAGCTTGGTACGGCATCTGTTGTCGGGCTTTGGCTGACTTTCTTGCGGCAAATGCCTGGTCCATCCCAAGAAAGAGCTCCAGGAGTCTCTGGCTTATCGACGCATTCCTCATCTGGCTTGCACGGCTGTTCTTTCCTCCGCCCGCCACATATCGTGGGCGTTGCTTTCGGCAATGGCGCAGTTGCTAGTGTCGTTGGCCTTCTTTTTAACCTGTAACGGTAGGATGGTGGATACAACCCAACCGGTCCATCTCGTGGTGCGCAGACGCCCTTTCCAGCACAGAAACCTCCAAGACCGTTATCGGGTGGGCATTCAGGATCGCAAGTACACGCACAAGCCTCGTTCTGACCACACGGATTGTCTTCTCTTCGTCCACTGCAAGGCACGGTTGCCGATAGAATTGTGTCTGGCGCTGCAGTAGACTCAGCTGGATGAAGCCATTTTGGCGTTGCGGGCAGCATGTCATTGTAATAAGGTCCTGGTGCGCAGATTCCAGCGCAATTTTCGCCTCGTGTGCAGGCTGGGTCGTTCTTGGTGCAGACCATGTCTGTGGGGCATGGTGCTATCTTGAAGCCACATGGTTGTTGTGCGATAGTCAGAAAAGCCAATGTAGCAATGACGAGGAGCGTGGTGAGCATCTTGTTGCTTGGGGGGTTTGTAACTGGCCTGTATGTGAAGGTAAAGCGGGACATAAAATAGAGAACAAAATTTTGAAGACCCTATATAGCCTGCATGATAGAACGTGCTTGCTCATTCAATCGCCTATAGTGACAAAGTGCGAACATACGAGTGCCGCGAGCTAGGAAAGGTTTCTGGTGATCAATTCATTTCCAAAGTACGAAGGACACCAAATTATAGACCAGGGACTGACAACCGAAATATACCATGGCAGAGTTGACCCCTCATATAGAATAGATGAAGGGAAGGTGACCTCAATACATAATTTTGTCTTTGAGCGTGGCTATATTTGGAGCGATGTATATTGCGCCAAGATGTGAAGTGAGCTTGGCTGTTGTCCTAATCTGACGCGAGGATGTGAAGGAATCAGACGACGGAGTGAAGAGCGATTGTTAGCCAAAAAATATCGATACTGAGGAGTTGTTTGTTGGTGATAGTGCTCTGGATGTGGTGACGAGGTTTTGGCTGTCTCCTTTGAGTCTAGTTTGCAGCCAGTTCCCACGTCGATTTCAACTCCACCTCTCATGACAACCACATCAAAGCATAACGACCTCGCCATTTGAAGCACGAGCCTAATGCCTTTGCCCTTTCTATACACGGCGAATGTGTTTGGTTCGAAACACTCTCAGAGGAAGTGGGCCTGGCGTGGGCGATCATCCACCACATTTCAATCACCCTCCTGGAAGTCAATTGAGCAGCAACAGACCTTCATCCCACACGCAGTGGTATCACAAACCATAGTTCCTCGCTGGGAAAGAGATGGCTACTGTTAGGGGCCATTGCGGTCCAAATCATCTCGAAATTTAGCACACAGTCCAGCACAACGTCTGGCGCATCGACCACACGATTAACTTGCACTCAAGTCTGACCCGGGCGTACACGACCTCCCGCACCAATCGAGTAGCTCGGATTTGTATCAGTAGGAGTTTACTAATCATCATAGCTTCACTGGGTGTCCTTGACAACCTCAACAAAACTACCCGACTGCCTCGCTACAGTCCCTATCCCACATACGCATGTCCCACAGCTCGTGGTTCAGGAAGCCCACCTCCACTCAACAGGAACTGCCACGGCCTATTTAAGTCTTGGTTCTGTCTTGGACGTCTTGAAAAACAGCTAGAGCCCTTTCTCAGAAATCATCGAGGACCAAGATTGGATGCGGCTCTAGTGAATCGTCTTCGCGTCTATCGAGAAACGAACATTCGTGACCTGTTACTTCTGGACTCTGAATGGCATGTGATCCAAGGCTTATGGACAAATACTCAACAACGTGCCCATTTGTATTTGGTGGCCATATCCAAATGGTATGGTACCCGCACACGAGTTATATGAGAGCTTGAGTCTCTGGCATGGGATACAGGTAGTGACTTGACATCTGGCATGGAGCAATGTATCGTAAAGAAAACAGGAGAACAAAGACACAAATCCGATCTGAACGCAAGACAAGTGGAAATGCATGCATACTGTTTGTCTTGCTAAGCTTGTGCGTTTTCTCCCAGGGCAGGCCCCGCGGAGACCCGGTCAGTCCTAGCAGACTTCGATTCTGCTACTCCAGATCGGTTGAGATGTGCCTTTCGGCATTACCCATAAGCCAACCTGGTCTCATTGAAGCCGGGATATCGAATCGGGATCCAGGGTCCAATTTGGTTTGGGCTGGTACGAGGGGATACGGTGTTATGTTCTGGGTTGCTGGGCTGGACGAGGATTGTGAGCTTGTGGTTTTCGAGGTTATGGATGAGAAGAGGGACATGAGATTATGGGTTGGGCGTGTCAAGGTGGCTCGGGATTAGGGGTTACATCGTGCTGGGAGGGAAGAGTAATACGTATGAAAGGAGATGAACGCGATATGAGACCAATGGCGATAGTTTTCTGTCAATACTACTACTACAACATCCTGCCAGAAGTTCTTAGGCAATCGATCCAGCTTCCAAATTCCTATTGATTCTACATGTCATGCCTTCCCAACCCAAAGTGGACATGCCATACCACTTCAATCAAGATCATTCTTTCCCGATGTCCTCGTTCCTGAGTCAAAAGTCAGCATATTCCGTTTAGCTAATATGAAAGCAATCTACTCACCACTCTCCCGGATTCTCTTTGATGAATTGTGCCATGAGTTCTTTGCCTCTGGCGTTGTCCAAGACAATCACTTCCACGCCGTTTTGTTTAAGCAGATCTTCACCTCCAACGAATGTCTTGTTCTCTCTTATCCGACTGTTAGCAATACATCAAGCTCGGTCTTGCAAGAAACGCACCCAATCACAACTCTCTTCACGCCATACAACAAACAAAGACCAGTACAATATATACATGGGCTTAGGCTTGTATATACAGTTGCACCCTTATAGGCAGAAGCCGGCAACCTGCCGGCGTTCTCAAAAGCCGATGTTTCAGCCTGTTGCCTTGCTTACCCTGATCAGCAATCATTTCTTACGATGTCCTCTTTCTCAACCACTTCCATGCAAATGACTACGCACATGAATAGTCGGACTGCCCTTTTGGATGCGCATGTTATGTCCGCGGCCAAGGATAGTGCCGTCCGCACCAACGAGAGAAGCACCGATAGGCACACCCCCTTCTTTGGCGCCTGCTTCTGCCTCTTCCATCGCGGCTTTGAAGCCTGGGCTGTTTTTTTCGTGCATTATTGGGGATTCGAGGTTTTGAAGGCGAGCTTGGAGGGCTTCTTTCATGCCTGGAATACTTTCCATGATGAAACCTTTTGGTGATCCACTTTACACACAAAAAGCGAAGAGACCAAAGACGGGATGAAGAGACAAGGCTCCAAGGCAGCAACAATTCGTTCCGAACACGGACGAATCTGGAACTTTCGATTTGATTTTGTGAGAATTGCTTTGTATTGGATAAAAGGCGATCGGATGATTCAAGTCAAAAAGAATCTATATAGAGAATCCCAGCATAACCTTCGCCTACAAAATTGGGTCGATTTGTGTGTGTCGCAGACAGGCCGGAATTTACCTATTTGGCTGGCTGGCTGGCTAGAAGCTCGAAGAAAGTCCGCGAAGTCAGAGTTCAACATCAACGAACAAAGCCTCGTCCACACTCAAACAATACAACTCTGGCATTCAGACCTTCTGCGGCTTCAAATCAAGACCACAAGAGCATACAGAACTCGAGTCCCCTCTTGCGCCATCTACAATCCAAAGGTACGCTTCTAAGCCACTCGTCTTCCGGTGAAATCAATCGCCCGCCTCGCCGCATAATCCATCACTCTTCCTCTCCTTCACATTCCCTCCGCCACACTCTGTCAGCCTCTAACATTCCAAGGCATTCTACGAACTAACAAACTGTTTGCAGGCAGATCTATAACCACGAGCCTTGATCCTTTTTTCCTCAACCACACATCTCCTCTCCTAGGCGAACATCGGCGCAATCTTCAGCATACAAACAACCTTAATTCCTTTTCTCCCACCACATCTTCACCATGGTCAAGGACACAAAGTACTATGATACGCTAGGCGTGAGTAGCACCCTTCAACACGGCAAACACCACACAAGGCTAATCGACACAGGTGTCACCAGATGCGACTGAATCGCAGATGAAGTCGGCATACAAGAAGGGAGCACTGAAATACCACCCAGGTCCGTAGTCCTTCCCAACCTCTTTCTCAACACAACACTAACACACCACAAAGACAAGAACCAAAGCCCCGAAGCCGAACACAAGTTCAAGGACCTATCACACGCCTATGAAATCCTCTCAGATCCTCAAAAGCGCCAGATATACGACCAATATGGTGAGGAAGGCCTTGAGCAGGGCGGAGCTGGTGGCGGAATGGCCGCAGAAGACCTCTTCGCACAATTTTTCGGCGGAGGAGGAGCCTTCGGTGGCATGTTCGGCGGTGGTGGACACCCGGGTATGCGCGAGCAAGGACCAAAGAAGGCCAGAACGATCACACACGTCCACAAGGTCTCGCTCGAAGACATCTACAAGGGCAAGATCTCCAAGCTTGCACTACAAAAATCTGTCATCTGCCCGAAATGCCACGGCATTGGTGGAAAGGAAGGCTCGGTCAAGAAATGCCAAGGCTGTGATGGTCGCGGTATGAAGACTATGATGCGCCAAATGGGACCTATGATCCAGCGATTCCAGACCGTCTGCCCAGACTGCCAGGGTGAGGGAGAAATTATGAAAGAGAAGGATCGCTGCAAGCAGTGCTCTGGCAAGAAGACAATTGTCGAGCGCAAGGTTCTTCACGTCCACGTCGACAAGGGTGTCCGAACCGGCACCAAGATCGAGTTCCGGGGAGAAGGAGATCAGCTGCCGGGTGTTGAGCCCGGTGACGTCGTTTTCGAGATTGAACAGAAGCCTCACGCGCGATTCCAGCGCAAAGAGGACGATTTGTTCTACCACGCCGAAATCGATCTATTGACTGCACTGGCTGGTGGTCATCTTCACATTGAGCACCTAGATGAGCGGTGGTTGAGCATTGAGATCATCCCAGGCGAGGTGATCGCACCAGGTATGTTCAATTCACAATTTTTCGGAAACGTCTACTAACAACAAATGACAGGCGCCGTTAAGAAGGTCGAAGGCCAAGGTATGCCTTCCTTCCGCCACCACGACTTTGGAAACCTCTACATCCAATTCGACGTTAAATTCCCCACCCGCCTCGGCTCCCTCAACGAAGACGGCGAAGTTGCGTCTATGACGCCCGAGCAGGTTAAGGCTCTTGAATCTGTCCTACCACCTCGTGTTCCAGAACACATGCCACCACCGGATGCGATGAGCGAAGATTTTTTCCTCGAGGATGTTGACCCAGTTCAGGAGCAGAGCCGCGCGAGAGGGAACATGATGGAGGATGATGACGATGATATGCACCCAGGTGCTGAGAGGGTGCAGTGCGCGTCCCAGTAAATCTCCGCGCGTGGAAAGGCATATACGAAAAGTGATGAGAGATGCGGCATACGCGATGAATGACCAGGGCTTAATACTTGCTTGCTTGTGGGATTGCATAGACGGAAGGGGGAGTGCGGTAAAGGCAGAGGGAAGAGGCATAGGAAAGCCATGTCCGCATATCTGTAGAGGCAAGGGATGGATTGTGGGGGGGCATCTTTACAACCTCATACCACGTTACTTTGCTTGGCTGGCTGGCTGGCGTCGGGCGTGTTTCCTTTGTTTCTTGCTTGGTTGATTCCTGCTTCATTTTCCATAGACCGGTGTTTTTCTAAACATATTTACCTTGCTTCTTCTTCTTCTTCGCGATTGATTTCTCTGCCTAGGTTAGTGAATGGTGAGGGCGGGCGTAAGAGGATGGAGGTCGTAGTCAAGAAGGTTTTTATAAAGTTGCGAATTCTCGCATATAGGAAGCTTGAATAGTCTTGGTTATCTCCCAAACCTCAGTACATATCACCATCATGTGGTCTGAGTCTGAGCGCGTCGAGCTGAGCTAGTGTAGTGGATGCTACCAATGATACTGTTCATATCTTGGCCACAAATGAAGGGATCTTGCCCATTTTGGGTGTAATCTCAGAGACTCGGACTTAAAGTATTCTGAAATGGCCGCATATCATTGGGAACGTCATCTCGCATACTTCACAATTAGTCGTTACTAGTCTATCGACCTTGGACACTCTCCATTGAATACGAACGAGCAAGATCCTGCAAACAACTATTCTCCTTTCCCCTTCACATCGTACAATTCGAGATTGACCCAACAATTCAAATAGCTCAATATCCTTTGAAGCAAACGACCTACTATGACTATAAATCACCTCCATTCTTCTTTTCTAAACAATTTTGGCGCAAGAAAAGATTTCGCCATGCTTTATGCCGCAGACGAGGCAAGTACTGTAATTGAACGAATGCCGGTGCATTTTTAGTACATGGGGTATATTACAACGTTTGCCTTGGACGTTGTATTTCCTGCTCGACAGTCTTCTAATGACATGAGGTACCGGCGAGCCAGCAAAGATGTATATAAGATCGCCCGGCGCACGTGGTCAAATCTTTGGGATACTGAGGCCATCGCCGAGAAAAATGCAGCTCGCTCGCGTTCTTGCAGTTAGAATAGAGATAAAAATATCATCAACTGGACGATCGGTGATTTGATATCCTTCATATCAGAGATTCAATGGCAAAGCCAAGTCACCACGAATGAAGGGTTGCCACCAAATCCAATTCCGCAATGACTCCAAGCGGATGAAAAATTCTTCATCACCGGCAATGATATCTAAACATTCCAATTCGTCTACCCTCTTCCCATGGTTGTCTTTCTCTACCTGGTATCTTAAAGCCTCAAATCCCTACCCTACAACACCAAAATGCGACGTACCAACAATGCCTATCAACCACCAAGATCATCTGTCTAACTTGTAATTACTAGCCGAGTGCTTATATCCACACTGTCGCACACAATCTATTTGATCTCCGTCTTACCCAACAGGTCAGCAAGATCGTCGACAGTCTTGCTCTTTTCTTGGCCGACGTTCTCCTCTTCGGCTTCGTCCGCCTCCTTGAGAATACTTTCTTTCTCATCTTCGTCCTCGCTAAGTTCCTCTTCTTCGTCGTCCTCATCCTCGTCCAGCTCATCAAGCTCGTCCATGCCCCAGTCTTCATGCTCACCGTCCTCCATTGGTGGACCATGCTCTTCCCTTCGCCCATCAAGTGCCTCCTTCAGAACCTCGATACTAACGTCATCTTCGCTGAATTTGTTACCGTTGAGTTCGATTCTTCTCAATTTGGGTAGCTTATCCTGAGCATCAGCAAGAGCCTTGATGCTCTTCGCGTCAATGTCGTTGTATTGTAACCGCAAAACCTCGAGCCCAGAATTCTTTCCTGCTTTGAGAGCTTCACCAAGCATAACTCCACCACGTGCGCTAAGCAAACAATCACCAACACCCAACTCTTTCAGACTCTCCCACTTGGGAATGACATCGGACAATGCTCGTGCACCCTTGGCTGTGAATGTGTTGTCTTGAAGATCGAGGACTTCTAGTGCCTTGAGGTTGTTAAGACCCTGCTTGATCAAGTGCGTGATTCCCTCTTGCCGTATTCCGTTCTGCACCATTTTGATTGAGGTGACTTGGTCGTGTGCGGCGTATACTTTTGCCCATGCTTCCATGCTGCCATTTTCTAGTCTGTTGCGGCCGCAGACTACGGTGCGTAGTGGTGGTGCGTTTGCTTCCTTCTTCTTTGCTGCGAGTTCGGTGAGAGCATCTGCTATGAGTATGCCAGCGAAGGGACCGAGGCCGTTGTTGTTGAGGATGAGATGTTCGAGCGGTGTGTGCGATGCGAGGAAGGAAACGAGCGGTGCTTGTGTGTTGAGACCAAAAGCGTTGTCGGAAAGATTGATTGTGTGGAGTTTTGGGAGTGTGAGGAGGGCTTTGAGGAGAGCATCGAGCGCTGGGGGGATTTCTGCTAGCAGACGGCCTGTGTAGATGTCGGCTAAGTTGGCGTGCTGGAGATTCTTTTTCGTCTTGAGAACTTCTGCGAGGGCTTCGCATGCCCCGATTCCGAGTGTGTTGCCTAGAAGGAGGACTTCTTCCACCTCTGCGTTGTCTTTGAGAGCTTGAAGGTGGGGCTCGATGTCGGCGGCAGTGTCAAGTTTAAGGCTCTTGCCTTCGAGTGAGAAAATCTTGGACGAGGCCATAGTGATATGCGAGGGATTTGGGTGAGAGTCTGGAGAAGAGAGAGGGAGAGGGATTATTGGGGGGGTTTGTTGTTTGGTTGTGGCGGAAAGTCAACAGAGCAACCCCACTAGACTCTAGAATATAATTTTGTTGGACGGGGGTCCCAATCGGGCTTCGTGAACTTTAGGTTATCCCCCTGACCGCCTTGTCATTGACCCCCCGAAACTACCAATTTCTCATCGTCTCAAAAACAACACACGACACAATTGAACACCTACCGAAATGCCTGGAGCCGTGGACATCTCGCGGTTTCCAAGCTCTGCCTCACTTGGAGCGGCATTCAATTATGGTACAGATACCTTATGGGGCTCCTGGGTTAGAGGCTCGCAAGAGCATTGTTCATTTCAGGTGGGACGACCGCTTGAAATTCGACAATTGTGAAATGAACTCATAGCTTAATGAAGAGGAGGGTTTAGCACAGAAACAAACTCTTGGCCTATCAGCCTCAATAATACTCGAGCAACTCGATTTAATGTTGGATTAATCACCTGACACTATCGCAGCCATTCTATCCCCGAAGCCACTCCGAGAAGGACAACACAAACACGACAACGGCACGCTTCGTCTTTATTTTGAGCCCCATCACTTCCAGCAAGTCCGTGATGTTCACTGTATTACGGCAAAGGCACCTACTGCCGGAATTCAACCCAACGCAGCTCCGAAGGATTCAGCTGGTTGGTTCTGATCTTCCATCCGTGTACCTGCGCGAAGGCACCAAGCTAGGTCCTTTCCGAAACCCAGAGCGTCCAGCAGAAACACCGTCTTCAAATCTTCACAGCGACTATTGTTGGGATTCGACTTGCTCGTGCCGACACTTTGAGACGCCTCTCAAGATGGATGACCACATCATTGTTCAGCAGCCTGCAAATCTCCAAACTCAATCACATCTCCTGAGCTTGCCTGTCGAGATTCGTCTTCAGATCTACGAGTACATACTCACAGATCCAGAATCGAAGAACACCTTCGAAAGACCCTCGGTGACGATTGTGATAACTCCAACAGAACCAGCGAACGAAACAAGTTGCAAGGACAGCAAGGCGGATACCAGCAATACACGACTCAGCATCATTCCCGTTTGCCGTCAGACTTATCATGACGCTCGATCGGTGCTATACCGCGTAAATGACTTCAACTTCGATACGCAGTTTAAACTCCGAAATATGCATTCTCTCGGCTACTTCGCAGAAACGATCGGTCCATCTTCCTGCTCTCTGGTCAAAACCATCAATATCAGAGTCTCCTTCCCAAGCAAAGATTGGTCTCGTGTGATGTTCGCATCTCTACCCTACTTCACCGGCCTCATGAAATGCAGAATCATCATCTTGTCTCATGGGCTCAAGCAGCGCGTGCTTCGCGAGTTACTCTTAGGATTTGTTGAGCTAGGGGCTGATTGGCTTGCTGATCACAAGGATTTGGTACAGGTGGAATGGCCTGCCAGCGATGACAAGCCAGTAGATCGATGGGCGCAAATTAGAAAGAACGCTGCAGATCGTGCTCAGCAGCTCCTTGAGGAGCAGCAGTCTGGCCGTTCCCCCGATGCCGAAGAGAGCGACACGAGTGGTGGAGAGACGGCCGATCCAGAAGCATACATGTTCCGAATGTACGACTTTTGGAGATGCTTCGATGAGCAGATGGAGAGGAAGCAGTCGGGGTTACCTTTCAAGAGAACTTCGTTGGTGAAACATATTGAGAAATGCCTCGAAGCAATGCCGATGGCCGCTGTCTAAGTTGTCGTACTTCCCGCTCAGGTCAACATTTGGTCGGGGACTGCACAGGATTTTGTTAATGGTGGAGTAACAAGCTTTCTGCAGCTTGCGGGTGAATGATTTTATTCTCCTCTGCACACTCACTAATGGTAACACCCCGTTTGCGATCGTTTCAAGGTCTCTGCGCATGAAAATGAGCCGACAAGATCCAACAAACGCCCTTGTCGCCCTTAACAAGCAACAGCTTAGACTCACCAAAACCCACCAATTTTCAACTCATCTTATCTCATCTCACCTATAGGTCTTGTATTCGTCATATTCCATTCTTGACCTTCCCATTCATGCTGCATATTTTCCATATCCTCACTCCCCCATCAATCTAAGCTGCCCCCCATTCCACAACATGTTCACCGAAACTGGAGCAGAAAGACAAGCCCACTCGCAACTCCTCAAACATCTCGAGAGACGCCTCCGCGCCGCTGTCTACGCCCGAAATCAACGCTGTCCTCGATGTGGCGAATCGCTAGACGCGGAAATTGGAGCAATATTATCCTGCACCGACAGGTTCTGCCAAGCCTGTCTTCAGCGGCTCTTGAAAGACGGCGGTTTGAGCTGTCCTGAGTGTGAGCGGTACTTCGATAGGATGTAACATCTCAATCCGTATGATCGGGGTGTACATTACCAGGGTTTGTCTATGGTGGAAGTATCTAGGAATGCGATGAGAGATGGGATACGGAGAGGTATACAGTTGAGTGGTAGGTGGAGATTGGGATTTCATTCTCGGGAGCGGGCTTTTGGTATTTCGAGGGTGACTTATGATGCGAGGGATTTTGGGACGGAAAGTGGAAGGAGGAGGAGACGGAAGAACCGAGGTCTTGTGTTATTCTTTGATTTGGTCTTGTATCTGGATTCTGAGATGTCAGATATGGCGTGGTGAGTGTGTGAAAGAGATGGGGCGATGAGATAGATGTGAGTTTGTACAGAGACGAAGATACGATGTTGTTAGTTACACGTCACACATTTCTTCTATATAACTCCGCCTCTTATTGTCAGCATCCTCTCAGTAACTTAAACATTTCTACACAATGGCACCCGTCACCTTCATACGCAGAACCACAACCCTAGAACTGGAAGACCCGCCACCAGTCGGACACGGAGCCCAAAATCAACAAGACGAAGAACAACAAAACCAAATCCATAACCCACCACCAACCCACCTAACCTTCCTCTCCCCCTCCCGCCTTCACCAACTCTCAGCCACCCTCCACGCCGCAATTGGCACACCCTGCTTCAGCTGTGACGAACCCCTCACACTCTCCACAGCCGCCATCCTCCGCTGCGGCCACATTTTTTGCCGAGACTGTGTGAGTGAAGATAGAGAGACGCCTAGGGATGCGAGGTTCTGTCCTATGGCTGTTTGTCAGGGGAAGTTTAGGAGTATGTATGTTCTTGATGAGGAGGGGAGGATGGTGAGGTGGAGTATTGGGGGTGGGAATGAGAAGAGTTTGGGTGGGAGGGTTAGGAGAGAGAGAGAGGGTGGGAAGAAGAGGAGAGAGGATAGGGTAAGGTGTGTTATTCTGTGAGGGTGGTGGGAGTTTGATCTACGAACTTGTGAGAGGGACATTTACGGGATTTAAGGTTGATGCGGGTCTGAATGTTGTGAGCGGCTTTATCTTTTGAAAGATTTTCTGGCAAGTTGAAAGTGAGGGTGGGTGATAGTAAATGAAGTGAAGTGAGAAGCTTAGAAATGGGAATGTAGAGGACGCTTTGCTCCACAGGTAAAGACTCGTCAGAATCTTACAGCCCATGCCGGAGCCGACCCCTCAATCGAGAATTTCATTCCTCACTTCCTCTCGCTTTGTCCGAGCTTTCATAAAGTCCTCCTCTCTAATTGGCTAACTACCCAAGCCTTGGGCCCGGATCGAAGCATCACACATTCTTTCGGCACAATCATGTTTCATTGATTAGCTCACGACATGATTCCTCGCTTTGACACAACCCAAGCTATACCATCCATTCTCTCTGGAGAAATTCCGAACATGTGATACATACAAACTTTCTGGGACGCGTTCCCAGGTTCCAGTGAAAATTTCAAATCCCGAACTTGATTCCATACCGCGCCTGGTCACCTCCTATTGGCTACCCACATTCAGCCTCGAAAATTCACTGGGCGGAGATACAGATTTCTTCGAACTTCCAGCAACTTAAAAGGAAGAACATATCTCTCTGTTTCAAACTCATCACTATCATCATATCTCTCCAGTCTTGTCTACTACATCTCACACACCAACATCACCCAACACCAAAACCACCACCATGCGACCATCAAGCACTCTCGTCTTGCTCCCCCTTACAGCATCGTACGTTCTTCTACCTCATAAAGAAAGAACACTCCACTAACAATAATACCCCAGTGCCCTAACAATCCCACGCTCAACCCCTTCAACCACCCCCGCAACGTACACTCTAGACCAATTCAACACAATCCTAGCATCAGACTCCATAACCAAATCACTATCCAATGCCGTCGTCCACTCTGGATCACAACCCTCTGAAAGAGACTATCCCCACGACAGCCTACCACCCAAATCCAACCACCCACATCCAACAGACAAGAAAGATCCTAGATCCATCCAGCCACAGCCTGACGACGAAGACGTCCCACCAAGGCCTTACACCGGAAGACTCCCTCGCTCAGAAGGTCGAGTAGCGCGAGCCTCTCTCGAATCAATCGCCGTATCCAAACGCTCAGCAGAAGCGAGGCCAAAATCACGAGAGCCAATTCCCTTCGAAAGTGTTGTGACCAGAGATGTCAACGTTAATGGAGGCATAGAGACCGGGGACCATGTCAAGTCTGGGAGCAGATTCGCTGTTAGAAAGAGGCTTGCGAAGGCGGCGAAGGTGGTGAAGAGGGGGTGGATTAATAAGGCGTTTCCGTGTCAACATTGAGTGATTGATGTGGGAAGGGCTTGTTATTGTGAGATTTTTGTTCGTGTTCTAGGCTCACTCGAGGATTGATGTGAAAGGAAAATGTGAGAAATTTGTGCATGCGGAGAAATGTAGATTGGGTGGCAACTGATTATTGGGATTTAAGAATGCTTGAAGAAGGACTATAAAAAATACACTGATGTAAAAAGAAAAAAAGGATTAGGCTTTTCACTGTATACTTGCAGCAACGTGACACCCACATCCGAATATGACTTCGCTGTGGATAATGTCTGCTACGGCGGCGAGAACTGCTCATACCAACTAAAATTTTGAACAAGCACACGCTTCTCTTGAAATTGCCACGGCCTGTAACTTCGTGTTTCATTTGGAGCTACAAGCTAAAGTTGTGTCAGCTTTCCAAAGTTGATATTTGAGAGGATAATCTTACTGAACTTGACAGCGAGCGCCGTTCACTGCCCTGTTGCGAACAACACTGGACGTCCAAGTGTCTCGATACAGTCTATGCGCATTGGTGGGTACTTGACAGGCCAGACATCTAGGTCTCAACAGCAAAGTCTGTCCCTGTATTGCAGTCACGTAGCTCAAGCAAGGAGTGCACAGTGATTATTGTGTCAAAAAGGCATCGCGATGCGTGGCTTCGAGTACGCAATCTAGCTGATAACCGATGTCCCACCGCTACCAGTTGACCTCCTTTTCCTTTGTAGCTTCAACTTGCTTTTCCAGTCCCCATAGAAAAGTGATCGCGACACAACCCACAATAGCGTGAGATCCATAGGCAATAAAACCAGCGTAATCACGACGCTGTATCCAGTATTGAAACCCCGCCGCCATAGAAAGATGACAGGAAGCGCAAGCAAACCACAGACCATGACGATAATGATTTGTTTAATAAAGTGGGTGAAGATATAGGAAAAGATCTCCCAGATCAGAAATGGCAGTGCTGAAATCAACCAGCTCAGAAACTGGCGGGTGCTTGGATGCTCGCCTTCCGACAGATCCGCGTGCGTCGAGATGAGGTTGAAGATGTGGCGGTTGTATTGCTTGATTGCCGAACTGCGCACCATCAATCGAATAGCATACGCAATTCCCATGAAACCGATAGCAGTAGCAACAAAATACGACGCCGGTGGGTTGGACTGGAGCTCTTGAACTTGCATGCTGAACAAACTGGCAGCAAATGTAAGAGGAATGAATAGAAAAGCCAGCTCCGTGAGCTTCGCGATACTTTCGGCTTCCTCGATACTTCTTCGTGCCTCTGCAATTTGCAACTCCGCGCGCAGAGAATGATAGGCTCGCTCTATGAGATTGAGACCATCATTGATACGTCTTTCTGTCTCATCTAGGCGCTGTGTCAAAGATGGTGGAATGCTATTTTCCCCATCTTTGACGAACAAAAAATCCGCAAAAGCAGGGACATGGCGAGAGAGCTGGCGCAGCTCAAGCTGGAATCGACCGAGCAATGGTCGCCAATGTAGGGCACGCTCCTGAAGCTGAGCAGGAGATAAATTGATGCTTTGCTCCTCGATATCTTCCAGTGACACTCTGAGAACTTCTATGAGGTCCATGATATCGTGGATAAGAATTTGAAGCAACCCTTCTTGTGGCAGTTGCACTTTTCCGAATTTACCTGTTAGCCAATCTTTGATTGTTTTTTCGCTTGAGTCGGGGGTGATGTGTTTACGCTCCATTGCCTGGGCTTGCCGAATTGTCATAACGTCATCAGCCTGCAACTCTTTGTCGCCTCTTGCCGTCAAAGGGAAAAATGGCGAAAAGTGGCCGTGTAAAGCTTTCTGTCCCTCTGCATATCTAAGTGTGGGCAAAGGATCGAGGCATACAACAACTAAGCCATGATAAGTCGCCATGTGAAAGTTTGTTGTGCTGTTCAAACTCACAGATTTGGCATTCTCCAACCTCTGTTTTCCAGACTGATAGTTTCTCCTCCCATCCGACTGGGAATTGCCCGACAGCACTACCAAGCTGAGAGCTCAGAGAAACAGGTCGGCGGAAGATATTTCGATTTGTAGATATTTTGTGACTTTGACCCTCTTGGCACGACGGAAATATACACTTCAATCGTGGAGCCGGGGCACCGGCTAAGATTCTGTCCCGGAGACGTAGGCTCAGTGGAACGGACAGAAAAACGGGCCGTACCCAAGACATGGTAAACTGCCCCTTCCCGGGTCGCATTTTGTTCCATAGGTCATTCCGACTAGAATCGTTGGCTTTGTTGACGCAGTAGCCTGATCCTGCAAGATGCGAGGCAAAGAATCCTGGAGGTATCCCAAGAGCAGAACCGATTCCGTCGATTTTGTGTGGATCTAGATCCTCTAAAAAGATAAAGCGCATTCTTATGGAGGCAGAGGAGGGTAGCAGATTCAGGGGGTCAAACGTCTGAACAAGCAGTGAGCGCTGCAGTGCTGTATCGTAATCGTAGTAAGAGTAGTGTCCAGTCGTCTGGTTTCGTACATTACGATTCTCCACCACTCCAAGATACGGAAGTAGCGGTACGAGCCCTTCTAGAGTTCGTCTATATGTTATGGCTGGAGGCGTCTGGGTTTCAAATGATACGACGTCGAAATTTACTTCGGAAGGTGGCAAAGATATCATCTCAGCTATATTCTACATGAACTCAGAAAGTCAGCAAATGTTTACGCGAAGGATTTTAATTCTCACCTGTATTGAGCTTGCATCATCATCATGGACATCTGCTGCCCGAGATATTTGTTCTACAGATGACGAAGACTGGTACCTGGAGCTCCTAAGCGAAGGAGGAGCAGGTTCGTCGGGTGGTTCTGAATTGCCCTAGAAGGATCATGAATCAATAATTGTCATCATACAAACAACTGTATCTCCCTACATTTGGCGAAGTCATTGTTATTGTTACCGCGGGCAACTGGGCCACCTCGCTAGGTGTTCCATTCTGTATGAGCTGTTCCAACGACGGCGACGGCTGGACAGCAGCTCCGGAATCATCAAATGAGATTGGTTCGCGGTTGGCTTCCTCAGCAACTCTGGGTTCCATGGAGAAGAGCTTCGCAAAGCCAAAGAAGACTCGACAGTTGAATTGTGTATTTCGATTCCGAAAGAGAGGTTTGTGGCGCATTTCGTTGATAGCAGCTGATGGTAGGGTTGATCTGCATCTGTACTGACCAATCAGCGATAGCCATGGCGGCGGATTGAGTTGACCGGAGCAAATCCTTCAAACACCCAGCATCATTCTCTGTCGTGAATCACTGCTCCTAACTCAAGATCTTGACCATGTCTGAAGACGGTTTCGATCGATGTTTTCAGGGACTGCTGAAGGGAGTGCACAATTTGCGTAAGTGGAAAGTCAAAAAACAGGGCCTGGCCTAACTGTCTTTCAGACCAAAAGCTGGATCCAAAATTGGCATTGAGCAACGTTGCTATGGTCGGCTGCATGATTGTTGTGCTCCTGCTGTGTACGAGCGCAACTCCTACGGTCGCGAATATCAAAATACTGACTCCAATAAGCGCTTACACTCGCGGGGGCTTCGGCCCCATCGTTGTCAACTGTCTACATCATGTCATTAGCATACAAGAATACTACATCCCTTCGGATTCATTCAGATCCTGCTGGAAACCTCTCCACGATATTGCAGAGTGCAAAGGCAGGCGCACAATTGGAAGTTCGGATTGGGTATTTCGGCAATTGTTTCCGTACGCCTGATCACCACTGGACGTGCAGCTCCCACGAAAGCGTGTTGATCCAGCGCCTTGGTCATGATTCAGATCCTCTGGATCTAGTGCGAATCGCCTCACAGATTCAAAATGGTGTGCTGTTTACCGGATTATTGTACGTGTTCTCTCTGTCGACTCTGTTGAAGGAATTGTACTGAACGAACGGTGATGTAGATTCAGCTCAATCGTATTAACGACTGTGTGTTTCTTGTTGTGGGCTACGTTCCCAGGCTGGCATACCGAGATTGATGACGTAGATGGAGAGGCGGTCGATGTCAAACCATTCCCGTCGAAAGCATCGGTCAACGTGATCCTTACCTGCATAATTCTTGCCGCCATGTTGACTCTAGTCGCATCTGTTTGGCAACATACTGCGGCCGTGGCAGTAGCATCGGTGATAGAGAGTATAGGCCATGGCAGTATCGCCACATCAATTGGGGCAACAGCGATGGCTTTGAGTTGGACAGCGTTTGGGTTGTTGTGTGGCCTGTCGTTCAATATATGGATCGTGCGCGAATCGATGAAAATTCTTGATAGGCTGACGGGGGATTAAGGAAATAAAATGAAGAGGAATCTTCCGCGGCTCCTTTGGCTCTAGTTACGGAGGTGGCCGGCATCTTGTTTCTACATTCCGTTGAAGGCCTGAATGAATAGATCGTCCTCTCTCTTAGATCTGAATTCCTCGTTGACCTATCATGTGCAATTCAATGTCGAGAAGAGGAAAAGGAAGGAATACTACAGTTTAGGTGAGGTCAAGTAGCATCTGGCCTAGAAGCGGGAAGTATGCGGTATGTGCCATATTGATGATAGCTGAATTGAATCAAATCTCATATCATTCTGAATAACTGCCAAAACCTATGTACACCATATGCATTTTTCCCTTCCTGCAATTCCAAAACCAAGTCAGCCTAAGAGTGCGTAGGCATACTAACATCAGCCTTCTGGCTAATAGCATCACTCGCAGCCCAGAACGACGTGACAGTCTTTGTCTGTGTATAAAAGTTGATGCCCGACTTTCCGTAGAAAGTGTTCACTCCTCCACCAGCAATAGACTTCTTGTTTCCAGTAAAGCTGAACATGGGAAGTGGCACAGGGATTGGTACGTTGATACCGACTTGCCCGGCTTCAATCTCCTTCTGGAAGCGTGTAGCTGTGGCACCAGATCGAGTGAAGATCGCGGTTCCATTTCCGTATTCGTTGGCGTTGATGAGAGAGATTGCATCGTCGAGGGTTGGGACGTTGAGGCAGACGAGGACGGGGCCGAAGATTTCTTCGGTGTAGCACTTCATGTGCGGCTTCACGTTGGCAATGATTGTTGGGCCAATCTAGAATTCAATCAGTATTGTTTCGTAGATCCGCTAAAGATGTTCACTCACGAAGTTGCCGTTGGGGTACTTCTCTGGCTTGACACCACGTCCGTCGAGGAGGATAGTTGCACCCTCCTTCTCGGCGCTCGCAATGAGGTCCTCGATTCTCTTCTTGGATTCTGGGCTGATGACAGGACCGACATCAGTACCTTCCTCGAAGCCACCGTTAACGCTCAACTGCTTCGCACGCTCAGCAATTTCTGGGACCCAGTCCTTGGTCTCGCCAATCATGACCAATGTGCTCAGAGCCATGCAGCGCTGACCAGCGGCACCAAACGCAGCACCAGTAATAGCATTGAGAGCGTGGTTCTTGTTGCAGTCAGGCAGGACAGCAGCATGGTTCTTAGCACCCAAGTTGGCCTGGACACGCTTCCCGTTTGCCGAGCCACGAGTGTAGATGTATTCGCCAGCCTTGTTGCTTCCGACGAAGGAGATGGCCTTGATGCGTGGTTCATCAATGATGAAGTCGACAGTTGGAGCGGTACCATGAATGATGTTGACAACGCCTGGTGGGAAGCCGGCCTTCTCAGCGAGCTCGGCCAAGATCATGCAAGCACCTGGATCACGTTCCGAAGGCTTGATAACGAGAGTGTTGCCAGTCATGGTAGCGATTGGTATCGACCAAAGAGGAATCATAGCAGGGAAGTCTGGGCAGTGTTAGTAAACATGGATTGTATGTATGCAATACGACAAACATACTGAATGGGCAGATGGCAGCAGTGACGCCCAATGGCTCAATGTATTGCCTAGTCTCCATATCCTTGGACACCTCTAGCACACCACCCATCAATTGCTGAGGAATGGCGCAAGCTGTCTCAGCAACTTGCAGTCCACGAAGCACATCACCCTTTGCATCGGCAAAAGTCTTGCCCTGCTCTAATGTGATGCTTGCAGCCAATCTGTCCCAGTTCTCGCGTACCAACGCAACATACTTGAACATGATCTGTTGACGGGCAAGAACCGACGTCAACTTCCATGTCTGGAATGCTTTTTCCGCGCTGTCGACAGCAGCCTTCAATTCAGCATCTGTCGATTGTGGAACTCTGGTGACGAGGTTGTTCGTCGCTGGATCATACAGATCGATCCATTTTGTGGCTTTGGACGTGACAAACTGGTTGTCTATGAAATTGGTGGTATCGGCTGGCTGCTGGATCTGTTCGTGGGAGGTAGGATATGATTCGGCAGTAGAGGTAGCTGGACGCAATTGCTTCGCTGTGGCATGTAGTCTTCGGACTGCCGAAGCTGCTGAGTTTGCAGGTGCCATTGAGTTGTGGAGGGTGAAAGCTGTTCTCGAGGATCGTGGCAAACGCTGCGTGAGAGCTGGTATACTCCTGGAGAGACTTCGACGGGCGGCCATAACAGAGAGAGCCAGCTGGGGAAGCTATCAGTCTAAGTGTAGATGTATGTGAAATCAATTACAAGCTCACTTGAATTCACTTCAATTCAATTCAATTCAATTCAATTCAATTCGAATCTGACATGGCGATATGGAGCTCTTTGAGGTTTAGGTTCATCTTGAACCCGACGCGGGGAAGAGCATTTCCGCCATGGCCGAAAGCGGCTATACACGGCCTCATAACCGCACTTCATCCAGTCATTCTCCTTCCGAACACACGCTCGGCAAGCAGAACATCTTCTCCTTTTGTGCGTAGACTACAAAGTTCGAGACTCCTGCTTACCGACGGGAGCTTGCTCAAATCATAATGGCCATTGGGTGCTCTTACATTTCCACCTTCGGTCATCAGTTCATCGGAGCAGCTTGCCAATTTGATCCCTTGAGTACATGGATACCGTAACGGAGAAGTCCACTTTGGACCGTCTCCAAGTCGCGGAAATCCGCTTGCTCTGGCGGATCACCTTCACGCCCCGGTTGGAGTGACGGTGGGTTACTTTTTGTACTTCCATCTTCGACACCGATCATGAGGCCATGGGGCGAAGGACAGAGTGCCCAGGTTTTTCTCTCTCGATGGAATTGGTGTTGCTCAAATTCCTACAAGGGCTCTACTGACAGCTTGAAACCAAAACCTGCTAGAAATCTGGGAAGCTTCATCTCACTGAGGGAGAAATCACCAGATTCTTGGTACGTATTCGAGCTGCAAAATCCTCGATCCGGACTTTCTGCTATGAAGTCTCATTTCAGCATGAGCTCAGTTGCTACAGCGATGGATACAATACTCTTTCAACTTCAAAGACTGCCACACTGGGACCTCATATTTAAAAGTCAGCTATGCTTGTATCAAATGTTGTATCCAAGGATGACAAAGTCCAGACAGCGTTTCTCACAGGACGCCCAAAATCCACATCTCGAGATACATCGACATCGCCATAATTTCCAGCTCCTCATATGCTCACCGGTTTCCCTTTTTCTGTTGTAGTCACGTCAACATATTCTTCCATCTTGCTCAGCCGCACCTACAGCTTCACCACAACTGACCCACGGCTTCAATTTCACCGTTTATTGAAGCGTTGGCTGTTGATTCATTCAATCATAATTACACCAGGATCTAATTATCACGTCAAGACTTCATTATTTGCTCTCTGCCTCGCCGAGAACCATAACGGTGCAAAACATGCTCATCTATCCCAATATCATTTCACAACATAACATCGCATCAAAAAAACATAAATACACATGCTTTTCCCAACCACCAATTTCTCATCCACAACTCTCTGTCGCTTGCTAGTCCGCATAATCTTCAAAACATACCATCAACATGTGCACTCAAACCATTGCCGCCATAGGGCTCCTTGCCTTGGGTGCTTCTGCCAACCCACACAGACCAGATGGCCCATCCCCATCATGGTACTCAAAGTACCTTGCTGCAAAGGAAGCATTGGCGCACTGTCAGTAGCAAGCCCTCCCTCCGCCCACCATTTCAAACTCCTGCTTCCACCAATGAGTCACTAACGCCCTCTTCAGCTTCCTCGGCCGCAGCAGCGTCAATCAACGCACCGCCTCCATGGGCAAAGCCCTATCCAACCGGCGCATTCGATGGTCCCCCACCATCAGGTCCACCAGCTAGCTTCGGCGGTCCACCACCATCACCACGGCCATGGGGTCATCACGATTTCCAACCCCTGACCACCTTCGTCACCAAGACCTCGACTCCCTGCCCTGAGGAGAGTAAAGTGAAGCCCGTAATTTCGACCGTCGTCGTCGTAACCTCCGATGCCAAGCCACAGACAAAAGTCTACAGCTCTACATCCACACTGAGCACCATCACCACTACCATCACAAGCTCAGCTGAACCAGAATATACTGATGAGCCCAAGCCAAAGAAGGGTAAGCATGGCCCCAAGGATAAAGGAAGTAAGGGCAAGGCAGCCGAGAAGATTGAGGAGGGCGAGAAGGAAGTTGCCCAGGGTGAAGCAGATGAGGCTAAAGGTGCTAAGGAGGTAGCTGAGGGCGAGGCGGATGAGGAAAACGGAGAAGCTGAGGTGAAGAAGGGGGAGAAGAAGATCGCCAAGGGTATACCTGATGCGGAGAAGGCGGCTTGGCTTCTTGCGAGGCTTCAGGCTGAGAAAACTATGCAGCATGGGGCTGTCGGGGCTTATTAGATAGTATCCTTTGGGACTCGTTCGGAGACTTGTATGGGGTGGGAAAGGTATGTAGTGATGCTTAAGGGGAATAGTTTTTGAGGATTTTGAAAATTAGACAATTAATTCTGAGAGTTATACTCGTACTTTCCATTTTCCTAGCGCTCCTTTCAAGTGATGATCTTCTTGCTCCATTGTTCGTATGTTTATCTCCTATGTAAAATGTAGAGTGAAGCACTTGTTTAGGCAATCGTTAGCGATGAAAATGGGGGAGGTTATTGAGTGTAACATCTCCATGACCTGTACTTCCTAATCTCCACCTCACAATTCCCCCTCATCTGCCTCGTCTATTCTGTACTCTTCAGCCTCTTCATCAACTCGCATCACCTTCTTCTGTTGAGGCCTTCTCCACTTCTTACTCTCTACCTTAACCTCCTCCTCACTAGCAAAGGCCCCAACCTGCTGCGCAACAATAAACTCCTCAAACTCTTCATCCTCATGCCACGATAACTCAGACTCATCCTCACTCCCCTCCTCCCCAACCTTCTCCCCCACAGCAGTCCCCTCACGATAAACAATCGCACTCCACTTATCACCCCCCTCCCTGACACCAATCTTAAACCCCGTCGCCTCAACCTCGATTCTGACACCCCAATCCCGCACACCCGCACCTCCCTCCCCTCCCATAATCTCCACAACTTCCACACTCCCAACCCCCTGTACCCTCATTCCCTCCAATGTCTTCATCCCCGATACCGTTAGCGGGAATTTAAACCCCGTTTCCCACTCTAGAAACATGCCGTAGCGGTCCACTGCGTACTCCCCGAAGCGGGGTGGTACAAGTAAAATTTCCGAGTCGAGTCCGCGGGCAAGATTGCTGAAAGGATGGGGTATCCACAAGATACTACCGGGCAGCATATATTTCCATGCTGGAAGTATTGGACGAGGTGATCGCTAGTAGTGTTGCAAATTGGGCATGTGAATGTCGGTGCCGCATTGTTGGGCTCGGGCTTTGATTCTGGGTTTGAAGAATTCATAACAACGGGATTATCCTGTCCCTTTCCCTCGTCTTCCGTTGACTTGGTTAAGGAAACGGATTTGGATTTGGAACGCAGTCCACACCCGTCGCTTGATGTCATTCCTCTCACTCTGCACCCTAAACCACTCATTACGATGTTCAATCAACAACTGTCTCCATTTCTGGTCAATGGGCAGAGTGGCGTCGTATGTTAGGGTTACCGTTCTTGGTGTGACGTTTGGGTTTGTGGGGTGTGGGACCGTCTTTTGGAGTTCCGCGGCATGCTTTTCAAACAGGTAGGCGTAGGCAGCTATGATTGCATCGTCATCACGTTTAGTAGGAGGTGTGTAGGTATCTTCTATATAGAGTTTTATTATTGGGATGTTGGTAGGGACAACTAGCATAGACATTATCCTTGAAATTATTGATGATTTAAATTAGTTACGTATATTGGTCTGTATGCTGTTTAAGCTTTTTATTGAATTTGGTGTAGACAGCGGCGGGGAAAGTACGTCTTTAAGCATAGAGGCTGTGATGTACGGATGAAAACAGTGACTACTAGTGAAACTGTTTCGTCATAAGTGTGACGAATTTGGAGAGTTTGACAGTGACGAAAATGGATTTGAAAAGAGTGAAAGCAAGGAGAATAAGGTGAATGACTTTGGTGAAAGGAAGTGACATTGTTGCATGCATTCATCTACGATCTTTTTTTTTCCATCGGCCTGCTGAGAGGGAGCCTTTTGTGAGGCGGTGGGCGTGTAAGGTTGTCGTTCAACTTCTAGGCTGGACACCTTAGAGATACGGTGTACTTCGAGACTGACCAAAAATGTAGTCAGGGACTTGTTTTACTAACTTGTTAATGTGCATTTTCCGGGGTATTAATCTTCAAGCAATGCGTGAACTTGGACATGGCTACCCCTAATTCGAGATTATGCGCAACAAACCTTCAAAGCGGTTGCTTTACTAGATTTTCGTAAGGAAACTAAGGACTTTTTTGATCGCTGGAGAAGGCCATTTTGGAGCCCAGGAATCGTCTATGCCCATCCTAGGAACCATCCATTTAGCCGACGACCACATAGACTTCAAATCTCGAGGGTGACCAGAGACACACCGCAATGGCAGGATTCCGCGAACCTGCAGCTTCTGAGCGAACAGTATTGTGTCCAGGGGTGGCCTGGCCACTGTGATTGCAGTTGAAGTAAATATTTATTTTGTACAGATGGCCACGCCATACATTGTCAACATATCCCATCTAGGGTACCTTTTCCATGCTCTCAGCCATTGTAAAGTATACCTCTAATGCCGTATTTGAATGCCAGAGATGCTTCCTTCTCCATTCGTGCATAGCCCATCCAATGCGATATCAAAACCCTAAGCATCCCTACCCCAAAGCGCCTTTCTCCTTTCCCGTTGTTTCCTCGCGTCCGCTTTCCTAGGTCCCCAGCGACTCTTCACCTCCTCCATCCTCTTCTCATGCGCCTTGCCAGCTTCATGACTAGGACAAATGACACCAACAAAGAAACTCGAGCATCCGAATTTCTCAGCCAGTTTATCTCTTGACCATGTGACCGGGTCTTCCATCCGCAACCGCCTAATCTCTTCAATCTCTTCCTGGCCGAGATGGTATTTTTTCGATGCCGGAGGTTTGAGTGCTGGTGGTAAAGGCGCGCCTTCAGGTATGCGAGGTAACAACGCGGTTGGCACTGTGGAAGTAGACTCATGTAGCGCAGTACCAGGTTTTGATACCGGCCATGGCGATGGAGATTTCCTTGATGACGAGGAAACAGTGTATAGTGATTGTGCTTGAGCGTAAAGTTGCCGTCTCCGATCACTCGCGGGTAGGAATTTCAATGGCGTGTGGTATACATTCGGCGATGAAGGAGGAGGATTGAATATTATATGGGAGCTTTTTGGCGATGAAGGCTTGGGTGTGGTAAATGGAGCTGGAGGGATAGTCGCACGTTTGACGTGTCGGCGGTAGGAGGATTCGTAGCGACGGGATTCAATGGGCGATGATGATTTGCAGGAGTTGAATAGGCATTGAGGCCGTGGCAATGACCTGGATATTGATGAGGGAGGCATTGCGCCTTGAATTGCTTGTTGGCGATGGAAAGATGTCGCTGGCTTCGAGATCAGAAAGTGAAAGTGAAGATGTCGGGGAAACCCTGAATTTTGCCCGACTCTTCTCCTTTTGGCAGCCCACCTCAAACCTCACATCAACAACAAACTCGTCAGGCATTAACAGTAAATCTTTTTGATGATCTAAAAGATCCATTAGCCGTGTATGCGGGAGTCATTGACGTGTCGTATTGGTTTGAAATCCGGTAATAATTTACACACTCTTGCCCACTAATCAGATGCACAAAGTTCAATTGCCATCACAACATTCTCTACATCTTAGAGTAAAGGAAGAGTAGTAGAAAATAGAAATAGATAGCCATCTCTACTTCTACTACCACGGAAAATTAATTCTTCGGCTCTCAAAGGTAAAGAATATATACTCTTCGTCAAAAGAAGTATGCAGAGGACGAGATGTCTACTGGTCGTGAATTGGGTTGTGTTGGACTTGCAGGAGTACTATTAAGTTGATCGTTATCAATGATACTACAAGGAGAACTTAAGAAAGTAGAGATCTAGACGCACAATATCTCAACATTCTCTTGCCACACATTGGCAATAGAACTATTCACTAAACTATTGAAACCCTAATATCTCGGTTTTACACAACTGTTAGCTACATCACTTGAAGTGAACAAACTTTCCAAAAAACGCGATTTTCAAACCTCGTTATTGAATATGAAGGGCAGATACATTATCACAAATCGTAACTACTCAAGAAAAACCCTAGTTCACACCTTTACCACCATCCCTAGAACAACAAGTTATAAAATCGGTACTCGTGTCCTCGAAAAGTCGATCGTGAGAAACGTAGTTTGTGCCAACATGTAATGACAGAGGAGATAATGAAACAGCATGTGCGAACCGGCCATCAATTTCATATCGTCGAAGGAAAAAGGAAATGATGATAACTGCTCCTTCTGTGCTCGCACATAGCAGTCTCAAAACGCTATACTCGTGCACCCAAAATTATCCGGCCATTGATCCTCAGCCTTTGTTATCTGTTTTGTTCTTTGAGACTATATCATAATATTGCCACGCAATGCAATTATATGATTTTGATGATAGTCTCCTCAACAGCAACAAACGGATTTTGTGGTGTTGCACCGAAGCCCCGCCATTCCCGCTGTACAATTCTAGAGAAGCCAACTCGTTCGTACATTTGTTCCTCGCCTTCGACCTTGACAAGGACGAGACCGAACCAACTAGGCGCGGTCGAAAGTGCTGGTGGCTTCCAGCCAATCGAAACGCATAAAAGCTTATCGGGAGCAAACTCGGTCAAATCGATTTCGTCATAGGTGTAAGTAACATGTGTTCCGTCGATTCGGTAACCCCCAGATCCCGTACCGGGCGGAATGTTGAGGATTTTGGAACAAATTATCAAAATCGCCGAACTCAGTTGGCCTGTTGAGTCTGTGCCGGCAGGAACACACTGACAATTCATCACAGTTGCAACAGGTTGGAAAGGATAGTTTTCAATAAGGTCAAATTCAATTTCTTGGCCAATGGAAGCCCAGGACCAGGTTGGTGCTCTCCATGGTCGTATTCTTTCTTGGACCTTCTCCGAATGATCGGCTCTCGACCAACACAGATCTTGGAGCAACGTTTTGCGCCAGGCTCCAGCAAGGTATTCGTCACCTGTCAGTTGTTGTATCTGCTTCGCTACTCCTGATAAAGCAGGGAAGATGTCCTTCTGATAGGTGATAGACAATTTCGAGTACTCATGTACAACCTGATGCCAGCGACGTGATAGTCGGTAAGCAGAAGTGTCAGAGATCGACCGGTAATGATCTTGCTTCGGTGTATATTTCGATGTTTCGTAGCGGTTCATTGGTGCGCCTGGATGCTTGCATTCACACGCCGTGTCCTCCAAACACTCCCATTGCAATTCCATTTCACTAAAATGGAGGACGCGACGGCTGAGAATTCTCTCTTGATACACCCATGCCCGATCCAATAAAGGGGTACTTTCTGGTACACGCTGGTAGGGTGGAAGGTTCAAGAGGTTTCCAAGAATCAAATGTTCTATACTCCCACGAGCGTATATTTCTGGCCCTGTAGCCCCAAGAGAGTGAATGAGTTTGTGCGTTGGATTTGGTTTCGTTGGACCCAAGAAGCCAACTTCGTCGCCTGTGGCACGCGTGGCAGCCAGTGTCAGGACCGCGTTTTGGTAGATGGAGGACATCTGAGCAGATTCTCGATCCCAGTCATCTTTCGAGTCTTGAACTATGCAGAAACAATCTATCCAAAGGTATCGAAACCCGAGTTTGCGTGTTGCAATGACTGCGTCCTGGAATGTCTTCGGCAGAGCGGTGAAGTCGATGCCACACAAGTTAGCTGTGATGGTGCTTCTGGATGTAAGCTGCGTACAGCGTGTCGATCCCCAGCAGTGACTCAAACAGACATACTGGGCTTTGTGGATTCCACTTGGTTCGTATAGTCTAATGTCGCCGGACTTGACTCCAGCGGCTGACGAAGGAGACACGTCCAGGACTCTTGTCGGCAAACGCATTTTATAGCCAAAGCTGCACTCGGTATGCGAGTTTATACAATGTTTCAACCATTTTGAAGCTATTGAGAAGCTGGCGTCGGAGGCAGTGTCCTGAGGAAGTATGGTTGCTTGGGGGATGTTGGGAATTCGCTTCCCGCCTGCGAGATGTGCTGAGCAAAGGCAACCTCACAATGCAGATTGGTCCTTACCAGGGATCGTAAAAAGCTCTATATAGCGCACCAGAGTGGAGCCGGCCTCGGGGTTGTCTGTTGTGATGCTGAACATGTACAGACCAGGATGCCGACTCCTCACGTCTGTTCCCAACCTGAAGCATTCATGGCCACTGCCGTCCCAAATTATTGGTCCAAAGCACGAACTGACAGCTTCAACGAGTACTTTGCACCATGGACAAGTTTTTGCAGACTCTCGAAAGACGGAATATGGACGACCCGGATGGACGTTGATCGGTAATTCACGGAAATTGAAGCATGTAAAGCAAGTTAGAGGGCTCGGACGCTTCTTGAACAGAAAGCGAAGGATCTGATCTGCTAAAGGCATCGGTCCAAGCGTAGTGGCGCATAGAATCGGATGTTGGACATGATGTTGTTGAAGTACCATAGTAGATGAGCCATAGTAGATGTACCATAGTAGATGAGAGAGGCGGGATGGAAGCGACCTTCCCTTTCAAGCTGTGGAGCTTCCTTCTGATAAACATCACCCCTCCCCCTCCCCCGCCAAATGCTGTCAACTCTCCAAAGAACCGCCTCACCACGACTTTGGGCACCATCCCGACAAATAATACAAAAGGCCCGGCAATTTCACATCTACATCCCACGCCATACACCAAAACCCGTTTGGCCATATCTGTACAGCTCCAAACGAATCATGGCTCCTCAACTCGACGCATATTTCAAGCAGGTCGATGACTTGTCAGACCACTTCATCGACCGATTAAGCAAGGCTGTCGCTATTCCATCCGTATCTGCCGAAGATGAACGTCGACCAGAGGTTGTCAGAGTGGGTGCAATCAAAAGAGTTACCTCGAGGCAAGGCTAACATATTCACAGATGGGCCACTGGCTAGCAGACGAGCTCAAGAGCCTGGGAGCAGAAGTCGAGCTGAGACCATTGGGAAAGCAGCCACACAAAGAACACCTGGACCTCCCTCCAGTCGTCGTCGCCAGATACGGCAACGACAAGGCCAAGAGAACCATACTCGTATACGGACATTACGACGTACAACCGGCCTTATTGGAAGACGGATGGGCAACAGAACCCTTCAAGCTTAGCATAGATGACAAGGGGCGTATGTATGGCCGTGGCAGTACAGATGACAAGGGACCGGTCCTAGGCTGGTTGAACGCCATCGAAGCACATCAAAAGGCAGGCATCGACTTCCCTGTCAACCTCCTCTGCTGCTTCGAGGGCATGGAAGAATATGGCAGTGAAGGTCTAGACGACTTCATCAAAGAAGAGGCAAAGAAATACTTCAAAGACGCAGATGCCGTATGCATATCAGACAACTACTGGCTAGGCACCGAGAAGCCCTGCCTCACATACGGTCTCCGTGGATGCAGCTACTACTCCCTTGAAGTCTCCGGCCCAGGACAGGATCTCCACAGCGGTGTCTTTGGCGGCACCGCTCACGAACCTATGACCGATCTCACAAGAATCATGTCCACGCTTGTCGACATCAACGGCACAATTCTCATCCCAGGCATCGATAAACTCGTCGCTCCAATGACAGACGAAGAGAAGGGTCTATATGGAGACATTGCTTTCACAATGGACAACCTTTACGAATCCCTCGGCAGCAAAACAGGTCTCTTCCCAGATAAGGAGCGAACATTGATGGGCCGTTGGCGCTACCCGTCGCTCTCCCTCCACGGCATCGAAGGTGCTTTCTCAGCTCCCGGCGCAAAGACCGTCATCCCAGCCAAGGTCATTGGCAAATTCTCCATCCGCACAGTGCCAAATATGGAGCCAGAAGATGTCGACAAGCTCGTCTTCGACTACATCAACGAACAATTCGCGAAACTCAAGTCACCAAACAAGATGAGCTGCACGCTTCAACACGCAGGAAAATGGTGGGTTGCCTCACCCAAGCACTGGAACTTTACCGCTGCAGGCAAGGCTGTAGAGCACGTGTGGAAGGTGAAGCCCGATTTGACGCGCGAGGGTGGAAGTATCCCTGTTACCTTGACTTTTGAGCAGGCGACTGGAAAGAATGTGCTTTTGTTGCCGATGGGGAGTAGCACCGATGCTGCGCACAGTATCAACGAGAAGTTGGATAAGAAGAATTATATCGAGGGGATTAAGCTGTTGGGTGCTTATTTGCATTATGTGGCTGAGGAACCGATGGTCGAAGAATAGAAGATGATGATTACGAAGGGTATGGATGGCACTCTGCTGCTTGGTTTGTAGCTGTATGATACCATGATTTCCCACGATGAAAATATTTGCCGCACCTATGATATTTTCACGTTTCAAGTTCTCAAAACTTTGCAAAAAACTGTAGGGTGTCTACCAGAAAGAGTTGGTAGAAATACAAAATCCTGGAGAAAAGAGCTCGCGGGGAATTGGAGGTTTGTGGATTTCTGCGGAAAAGGATAAAGCTGGAGCTTGTTACTGGATTCATGCGACGAGGGCTGTAACCTTGTTGCTATTAGTTGTTTACTTGCACACTCGAGGCCTTCTTTGGGGCTAAAAATGCAGTGCAGAGAGCCAAGAGTACTTCCTTTATGGCTATCCCGCGCCTTTCTCCGTCATCTTAGGACTTCTCCTAGGCTAATATTGCAGTTCAAGAATTATCATGCAAGAATTCTATTAGATCGCCCACTTCGACATCTTCTTTTAGGCTAAAAAATGCAAGCCACTGACTATTCAATGAAACAGGAACGCAAAACACTAGCCAGCTTGGGTATCACTCATTGATCTCAACTCCCCGCGGATTTTATTGTAGGTCAAGACTTGGACCCTTTCGGCCTTGTCTCCTAGCTATCCATATAACAACCATGCTTTGACACGACCACAAAGAGCAGTTGTAGTTGGATCAAGATTCAGAACTAAGAAGCCTCAACGTTTAGAGTTCACCAAATGGAAGACGATTTGGATAAATTCTCAATCCCCATGGCGGTGGTCCGCATGTGCACTGCAAGTGTAGGCAAGAGGAAGGCATCGCTAGCCTGACTTCGACGAATAATAACAAGGCTAAATGATCATATGTGCATGCCAGGCTCACTCAACCTTGCTCTGATTCATCAATTCCCGTATCTCGTGGCCTCTTTCTGAGCTAAAATTATAGTGCAACTGAGGCGAGGGAACCATTCCATCGAGTCTTGAGCATTCTGTCTCTCTTAAGAGCTCAGATTCGTCGAAATCAAAAGTGCATGGCCTCCTTCCAGCCTACAATGCCGTGCATCCCCAAAGTCACAGTTCAAAGTAGCATGCCCAAATGCCCAGTTCGACGTAGAGCACTGCTAGTACCATCCAGAGTTAGGGTGGTTCATCTCTTGCTGGGCCGATTCCCTTTTGGGTGAGTTCTAAAGCTCTCAGCCTCCTTCTAGGGCGACATTTAACATATGGAGTGGATTGAGAGAGGACAGGAATGTCTGTCTCCTATTCGCTATTCTTGCTTGTCGACGCCTTCTTCTGGGCTAAAATTGCAGTGCAAGATGTCCACGTTGCACACTATTACACGAGCGACTGGTTTTCCTTGTTCGTGCATGAGTGCCTAGAATATTGGGGTAAAGACAAAAGTCCACCAATTTCAGTTTTGCTTCAACACATTTGCGTGACAGCATCTTCAGCCAGCATAAAATTGCTTGCGTTCAACTCTACAGTCTACTCTTCCCCTCTTCCTTCATCAGAACGAAATACCACTTAACACCACACATATTAATCCACCCATCCCCACACAACCCCTCCGCACTCGCCCCTCTCAATATCCCGTCAAACCTCTCCCTTCCCTCCACGCCAACGGTAATACTATCCAACCCGGGTTCCTTCCCCTCCTGCCCCCTCACAAACCCCATCCTTGCATTCGTAAAGGCTAAGAGGTCGCGGGACATATCAACACCAAAGACGTCGCGCCATTGCCTCGCTGCGCCTTCCGTATCTACATCCCCTGGAGCTAAGCGGAGGAGTGCGCCTATGAGATGGAGATCTGAGTGTTTCCGCATCAAGCCCGAGTAATGCTTCAAATCCGGTCCGCAGGCATGCCAAGGGCTGAACCTGTCTTTCAAAGGTTGCGTATTTTCTTTCGTGGCGGCGTGGCTGTCTAATTCGGGCATCATTCCCCCCTTAATCAACTTAGGATGATACTGCACACATGTCACATCATCGTGTTCGTATCCCCAAATCTTCTTGTGGCCGAGGGATTCGATGTGCTGTTGACGATGGGGGGAGGGGAGGGATTGCATGATTATCATATAACCTCCATCACCTCTTTTCTGCAGTAATCGCCCGGCGGTTGTTTTTGTGCCGGGGTGCGTGGCTAAAGGGGAGACTACTTCGAGGAGATCGCCTCCTATGGGAACTGGGAGATGTCAACAGAATACTTTGTTAATGTGAGAGGATGAAAGGGGAGAGGGATCTTACGCAAGAAATTTTCAAGTCCAAATTTCGAAACGCCAGGATCAACATAACAAACTTCTGTCCCAAGAACTTTCGTCTAAGCGGAAAAGTTAGTGAATCAATCTTCAAGTAATCAATCGACCCATCCAGTTCCCCCTGTCCACTTTAATATTCAAACCCCCGATGAGCAAGAAAGCAAGAAAGCCGCCCTTCCTTTTCACCCTTCAAACCAATCCACAAATAGCAGAAACTTGAACTTCTAAACAACAGTCTCTAATTTTCCCACATCTCCCTCACACTGAAGAAAACAGAACCAATAATTTCCATATCTGTTTTGAGAGAGTAAAGTAAACAAAATAATTAACACCGAAATTCTAGACAAGTAATCAAATAACCTCCAAAACCAGCACCACTGACTGAAAAAGGAAAAAAAAAATCAACTTACAAGGACCCTCCTAGCCTCCCCCAAATCCCCAACAACAAGAGCAACCTGCCTCAACCTTGTCGGCTCAGGTTTCAACCCCGTATTCGTTCCAAAACTCGGCGGCATCCTTCTCTTTCTTTATTTCTCTCCCTTTCAACAGTTTTTGGAAAAAGTAGACGAGCAGATTGAAGAACAGAGCAGAAAATTGAAGAAGAATGACCAAACAAGTATCGATGCTCGAAACGAAGAAAGGAATGCAAAAGGATATAAAAAGAAATAAATGTGGGAAGTTGTAGTTGATGTTGTTTGGGAGAGGAGTAAGCTGACCTCGGGTTTAACAAACTGGCTTTCCCCGCATTTGGTTGGATCGGGAAATATACAGCCTCATCACTCACCTCACCACCACAAATGAGCAAGCAATCAATAGTGTTTCTTTTAGAACCTCAATGACCGTACGATCAATGGTGTAAATAGAGTCTCTAAATATATCTAACCATTTACCACTTTTCAGCAAAATTCAAGTCTCAGATGTCAATCTCCCTAGACCAGAGACATCCATACTTCTATCGTGGCAGAAGCAAGCAAGCCACGAGCGCCACTCCCAATCGGAATCCTTTTATGCCATGTTGATACAAAGAAGAGAATCCTTCCGTCGCATCATAGTTCTACCACGACTTCCACCTCACTACCACACGCCTACTTCTGGGCAAGCAACATCAACCTCTCCTCAACCGGCAGATCTTCCCAAGGCACAACCTGCTGTTGTCCATCCTGCCCACCCCCGAAACCAGGTCCCACCAACCCAGGCCTCATACCGCCCCCATTCAACCCCTGAACATTCATTTCATTAGGCGCGGGTGGCATCCCATTAATATACCCCGCCTTCTTCTCCGCCGCCTTCCTCTTATCCTGCACCAAATGCCCCTTCAGCCCCTTCAAATACTTCTTCGCCGCATCAACGACATACTTCGGCTCCAAGCTCTGCTGCAACGTATCAAGCATCTGTCGAACCTGCGTCTCACTCTTGAAATGCGGGCACACCCTTCCATGCCCATAATGCGCCATGCCGCAGATATTGCAGAACTCGACCTTTGCGAGTTTCAATGGGCAGGATCCGACAAAGTGCGTTTGGTTGCACATGTTGCAGGCGCGAACGGGAGGGTAGGCCTTTCCGTTTGTCATGCGCGCGTTGGGGTCGGTGGGGAGGCGTGGGTCTTTTACTGTTGTGCGTTTGAACGCTGGAACCTAATTAGTATTGTAAAATCAGTAGGAAACGGGTATGTCATACCAGGTGCCTTGGCTGGAGCCTTCTGTACAGCAGCTGGCTGTTGAGTTGCTCCGACGGTCTTAGGCTTTTGTGAGCCACCCAAAATCGCACCTGTCGTACCAGCCTTGGAAGGCGCATCAGCGAGATCCTTAGGACTAACAGGCCCGGCATCTTGTTCGTCGCCAGACTCCGGGTTGCTTTCAGAGGCTTGGAAATCGGTGTCGCTGTCATCTCCTGAGTTGTGACGCTTGCGATTACGTTTCGGCTTTTCTGGGGTGACAGGAGGAAGATCCAATTCAGGACTATTAGATCCAACCCGATTGGCGTCGGCAGGTAAGTTGCTATCAGCGCCGTCGTAGTTGACATCTCGTCGCTGGCGTTTGCCTCGTCCAAGATCAAGCTTGGCTCGCGCAGCTCTCTCAGCAGCCTCTTTTTCGCGTACCTGCAAAATCTTCTCCCAAAAGCTTGCATCAGGAGCTTGCGTTTCTTCTGCGACCTCAAGAGTCTCTTGTAAAGCTGCGGAGTCGTTGGCCCAAACTCGTGCAAAGGAAAACTGAGACTCAGCGGTGTCATCCTTGTCAGATTTGGTATTTTCGATCATGCTGCGATCTAAAAGCTTGTCAATCGAATCCTCGTCATATTTGATGACTTGCTCCGGGTTGTCGTCATTGAAGATTTCAGCCATGCCATGCTTCAAAATGCCCTCCATGTCTTTCTCCTCGACATCTTCCTCGTCGAGCTTGTTGATCACAACCTCGTCAAGAGCCATCTTCTTGCGGCCCATCTGCATGATCTTTTCCTCGGCGCTGTTCCTGGTCATAAGCTGGAAACAAAGAACCTTCTTCGTCTGACCGATACGATGAGCTCGAGAGATAGCCTGGATATCTTGATGGGGATTGAAATCTGGATCAAGAATGATAACAGTGTCTGCAGTGGCGAGATTGATACCGACACCTCCAGCACGTGTGGATAAAAGGAAGGCGAATAGTGAAGAGTTCTTTCCATTGAACTCGTCGATCCGCTTTTGTTTCTCAAGCGCGGGGATGTTGCCGTCCAAGCGTTGATACGGCATCGCCATTCCGTCCAAGAAATCTTCCATGATGTCGAGCATGTCCAAGAATTGACTGAAGATGAGAACCCGATGGCCTGCTGCTTGCAGTTTTGGCAACAAGACGTCCAGCAGCTGTAGCTTGGATGAAGCTTCAACCAAGTTGGTATGAGTAACTCGCTGGTCCAGGTGTCGCTCTTCAATAGCTTGATTAAAGACAAACGGATGACAGAGGCATTTGCGCAACTGCATGAGGATATTGTTGAGACCAACTCGTTCATCCTTCTTGAGCGTTCCCTGGCTGAAGAGCGAGCGCAATAGTTCAGGCCGCTGTTCAAGAATGGATCGGTAGGTTCGCTTCTGTAGCACACTCATCGAAACGGGCAGAATGATCTGTGCCATGGCAGGCAAGAAACTTAAGACCTGAAGCTTTGTTCGCCGCAAAATAAAAGGACGAATGAGGCCGTGAAGCTTCAAGATTTTGTCGTTGGTCATCTCTGCGAATTCTTCCTCCATCTTAGCTGCATTGATCTTATCGTCCAAGAACTGGAGAAGGTTGAAAAGCTCTCGGGCATTGTTCTGGAGAGGCGTTCCTGTGAGCAGAATACGGAAAGGAATCTTCAAAGCAACTAGGGCATTGTGCAAAATGCTCTCGTCATTCTTCAAACGCTGACCTTCGTCAACAATCAGACCTTGCCAGTTCACAGCTTTCAGGAATTTTCGGCTAGATTCGTCGACGACCGAGTCGTATGAGGTGATGACAACGTGGCAACGAAGTGTCTTGCTGTTGTCTGGGAAGAGCTCGTGTTCGAAAGCCATCTGGCGAGCTTTGGCTGAGCCATAATATGTGACGACTCTCAGTTGTGGTGCCCACTGTTTGATCTCTCTTCGCCAATTGGGGCAAGTCGAGTTGGGAACGACGACCAAGAATGGAAAGCACTTGACATCTTGAACCATCATGGCGAGAAAGGCAATGATCTGAATGGTCTTACCAAGACCCATTTCGTCAGCGAGGATGCCGTTCTTCTGCTGGTACCATTGATAGTACAGCCAATTCAACCCATCAACTTGGTACTTCATCAATTCACCACCAACCAGATTCTCAGGCTGCTTGGTCTTTTCCTTAAACTTGCCAGAGCGAACCTTGTCGATTCGTGCTCTCAGATGAGACACTGATGGAAGAACCGTGTAGCGACCCAAGACCCAATCGTTGTAGGCAGTGACAAAGTCCGTCCATCTCTCGCCATCTTCAGGTCCTGGAACGACTTCCCAAACAGCATCCTCGTAGCCGAGACCTTTGTATTTGATCAGAGCAGTGCCAACTTCTTTGATGCGAGCTTTGTCGATATCGTAGCCTTGAATGTCAACACGGTTGGTGTACTTGACGTCCAGAACAATGTCGATACGAAGCCACTCCTCTGGGATCGCATCTTCGGTCGTCATCTTTGGCGATGTCTGCTTGTTAAAAAAGGCTTTTCGCATAGCTGGTGCAATGACTCCCCACGTCCAAGCGCCGGGCATCCAGATTGATTGCAGATAAGAACGATTCTCCCATTTGATCAAGTACTCCTTATCGTCTTCATCCACGATGGACACATCAAGGCTGGGATCGAAGCTGTTCGCGTCAGCTGGCCTCCAAGCAACCAGACCGCTGACTTTGCCGAGCATATCGACACATTGCTTGCACTTCCAGTCTCTCGAGTATTCGGTAAATCGAGCATTGGCGCTGTCTTCGTCGTCGTGTTCAGGGTTTGAGAATCGATTGCGGGACTCGAGATGATGATAGTGGAAGGGACGTGTGCATTGGGTACAGCGGAACATGACATTCATCGCATTGTTGATGAGAGATTGTGAGATGTTAGCGATAGGATCTTCGCCGCCATTTTGCTCACGTTCGCGCTGTTCTTCTGCAGGAGATTTCCGAGTTCGGAAAGGCACGCAGCTTGCGCCAAACTCATTGCAGTCCTGACATCGCGCCAAATTCGGTGCATGAATATCTTTCTTTTGCGGCATATTCACACATCGTCTGCATTGGAGCACAAAGTCGTCCGCATCAATCTTCGTGACTAGATGTTCTCTGCCACCACGAGGACCGAGACACGCCCTATGATAGGAAAGCGAACAACCCTGGCAGAACACGAGCTGGCCGGCATTGTTACTTGAGTTTTTGCATGTATCGCAGTATTGCATATGTCGTTCGCGGAACTTGTTGCCACGAGGTAGAGGCTTGAAGGCTTCACGAGCGCCTGTTGCTTTTGGAACCGGACCAGGATGAGAATCGGAATCAGATCTGTAGATTTCGCCTTCTCCGACTTCTTCCATGTTGATCTGATGGCGAGTGGCCCGGTCAGAGCGTCGAGTAGCATCTCTGATAGGCTTCTCCTTGGTGCGACTCCTGCTGTTTGCCGTATCTAGATGGTGTAGCTTACGGCGCTTGGTCTTTCGAGGCATGACATCTGATCGGAGGAGATTGATGGCATCGTCAGAGGACTCATCATCGTCTTCAATCTCATCGTCCGATGGTTCTATGCGTCTGCCACGGGTTCTTCCGTTGTGTCTGGCGAATGAGATGCGCGATTGCTTGGATTCCTGTTTGCGAGGAGCAGGACGTCTGCTAGAACGACGGCGGTTGCTGTCATTGTCATCACTGTCGATGGAGGACTGTTCTTGGGTCGAGTCATCGTTGCGCCGACGCTTTGATTTGCGGCTCGGTTGTGGTCGGCCTCTCTTTCGATGTGTTGATTTGCTTGAGATATCGTCATCGGTATCAGTCTCGGAAAGCTGGATGGTTGTGAAGTCGGTGAAGCCTTTGCCACGCTGCACGCGGGCTCGAGTCTTGCGGGTTTCCACCATTGTAGGCTCTTCACTGCTCTCGGAATCTGGCTCAACGGCGTCTTCGAACTCGGATTCGCTGTTTAGGCCTTGCTGCTGCTTTTCGAGCGCTGACTCGCCGTTTTCAAGCTGAAGAAGCTTGTCGAAGGAGACCTTGAAGATGGTTAGGATTTTCTTGTCTCGAGATGAGGTGGGTTGGGACATGGAGAGTAGTTATGCGGCGCACAATACCGCCCAAGACGCAGAGAGGTGCAGCAATAGGAACGATAATGCAGGATATGGTACCAAAGAATGATATGGATGGTGTGAATGAGTTGTGAGGATAATGAAGGTGAATGATGGGTGACACTGTGTTTATTGGGACAGGATGGGATACCCGGATGAATATAAAATATAGATCTAGATATACAGATCTGAGGGAAGTGAAGGAAACGGGTATCCTCACAGTTTCCACATGCGTGTCCTTGAATCTGACCTTATATGCCAGGCCCGACTCGTCCATCTCTTCTTCAAGAACCTTCGCAACGATTGTGTCCAGTAACTCGTATTCATCTTTGTCAAAGTAGTCTGGTTGATCAATAAGCACGCTCTTCAACCTCCGGCCCACGTCCGGCTCTCGTTCCAGCATTTCCACATTGCTATCGGCATTGCTGTTTGGGTCGGGGCTCTCGGAGGCCAGTATGATAGGCGAAGGGTGATCTGAGACTGCTGGAGCAGACACGCTCTTCGTACGTCTGGTTCGTGTCCGATTTGATGCAGCAGAGGAAGATGCTGTCCTCGATCTGGCTGCTGAGCTTGTAACCATGGCCGAGGATTGTCACATTCGCATTCGCAAATGCGGTGCGTCGCGTCGGGTTATGATTGCATTGAATGTTCGGAGTGCGGACTGGTAGGCGTATGTGTTACAATGGCGAGAATAGTCCTTTCGTTGTTTGAGTTCCAAGTTCCAATGCGCGAAGACGTGAGTTGCAGATAAAGAGGGTGGAAGACGCGACGAACAAGACAGACTAGGTCCTTTCGAGACAAATATTTACGAGACCAAACATTGAGTATTTCTACATCGATTGCATCCATTCATCGACATCGACATCGACATCGACATCGACATCGACATTGACATTGACATTGACATTGGCATTGGCATGCAAAAGATTCTCCGCAATGGCAGTGTCCTGACATACTCCACATTCAACCCATCATGCATTGCTCAAGGACCACGCCGATTCGTCTCACGCAACACAGCCATCCACAGAGGACTTCGTCAAGGCGCTTCTGCATCATACCAGGATGGCAGAGATAGGCCATGGGAGAAGAAGCGTGCGCCATGGGATGACAGGCCTAAAAGATGGGATGACGTTGCCAGGAATGATGAAGATTCACCTCTAGGTTTCAATAACCCACAACCACGACGCTTGCACGTTCCAAAGGACAGGGACGGCGGAAGACCTCCTGCTACATCACGAAGCTATGATGAGCCAATCTCAATACCCTACACAACAGCCGCCTCCGAGTTCCTCTACGGTTACAATCCTGTTTGCGCCGCCCTTAAAGCTCGAAGAAGGAAACTCTACAAAATCTATCTCCACCCGAGAGTAGCAAGCCGTGACGGAGACGAAGAAGTGGCATCTATACGACGATTGGCAGAAGAAGCCAAGGTGGAGATAGTCGACGTCAATGACAGCTATCTCAAAACCATGGACAAGATGAGCGATGACAGACCCCACAACGTAAGCATTACTGCCTCACTCTGCACACCCAACCTAACGCTCTCGTTCCCAGGGCTGCGTCCTAGAAGTCTCACCCCTCCCCCGTCTCCCCGTTCTATCCCTCGGCCTCGTCGAAACAGGAGGAGCGGGTCGAGAACGCTTCGCCCTTAAATTAAACAACCAATCCAACGAAGACCTCCTCATAAACGGAGGCACACCATGGCTCCCCTTCCAATCTCATCGCTGGCGGTCACCCTTCGTCCTCCTCATCGACGACGTCCTGAACCCAGGAAACCTAGGCGCCATGATCCGCTCCGCCTACTTCCTCGGCGTCGACGCCATCGCCCTTTCAACACGCACCTGCGCACCATTAAACTCCGAAGCGGTCAAAGCATCAGCCGGCGCCATAGAAGCAATTCCAATCCTAGTCGTCCACGATGTCCCAGCTTTCTTGCACAATTCAGTCATAAACGCCGATTGGAAAATCTACTGCGCAACAACGCCCGACCCGCGCTCCTACTTCTTCTCAGAAAAAGGCTCCCTGATCTTCACCAAACGAAATGACGTTCAGGAAAGCAACACCATAAATAAACGAGTCCTAGGCGATACCTTCAGCAGTCCGTTAGGCAATGGAAACCCTGTCATCCTCGCCATTGGAGGAGAAGCAAAGGGATTGGATTGGAGAATCACCAAAAGTGCGTTTGCGTATGTGCAAATTGCGCCAGGGATCAATCAATTGGAGGTGGGCGTTGATAGTCTCAATGTCAGCGCGGCTTCCGCAATTCTATGCGCTGAGTTCATGAGGAGTACGCCGAGGGGTTTTAGGAACGAGAGGCCGGATGTAGCCGCGAGGGGGAGGGCTATCAGGAACAATGGGCCTGCTTATCAATATGGAAATTCGCGATAAGGCGTAGCGTATTTCGATATGTCATGAACGATGGAGCTTGTAAGATATGGATACGCAAGAAGCAGTAGCATGCGTTTGCAGAAAAAGTTTAGACAAGTCTGCAAGGATTTTCTGATTCAACCCATCCTCACGGATATGCAGCATCTCGCTTCGAAATGCGTTCAATCGCAAGAGGTGGATTACACGATAGTAGTATCTAAAATTGGAGAAGACAATGCCGAGCCCTTGTACTGAACACACCCTGGCATCGAAGGTCGACGATTCCCAACTCCTACCTCTGGATATATGACATAAAGTCTCCCATCGCGCAGCTTTCAATCTCATTTACCATGTTGTCTCGGTCGATAATCTTTCGGCCAGTCACTCTTCGCCGCCCGTGCCACATTAACCCTTTCTACAAGCCCTTCCGTCTTTTTACAAAGCTCATCTTCCCTCCATTCTCTCCTAATGTAAATCACTTTTCCGTCCTTGTTGCTCCGGCGTCCAATAACGAATTATTATTTTTTCGCACCGGTTCTCAGGATCCATTTCTCTGCTGAATTTGAGAGCGAGGCTCCCACCGCTGACGCTAATAGAGGTCATGCCTTTGGGTTCGGGTATCCAGACGAGACGTCTGGAATCTTTTTCGAGTATTCGGGTTCTTCTCTGATTGCGGATTGGCATTGTTGCGCTTGTTCGACGTTGTAGAAACCGATCATGAATTCGTTGCGTTCATAGTTGAAGATGTTTACGAGCTACTGGGTGTTTTGATGTGTCACTACCGGCATTGTGGCTACCGATTTTGTTGTTGTTGATCAAGTGGGTGAGGATGATTCCATGTCATGGGTGTTGGATATATCCATCTTTAGTTGTAGTATATTTATCTTTTAGTACTTTACTCCTCTATATTCTACCTTGTTTTCTTTTTTTTTATATTTTCTCAATTTTCTTAAAGCTCACCATCTTTACCTTATCTATGACCGTTAACTTAGTCAATTGGCGAACCTTAGCTTTGCTATTCTATTTAAATAAGTGTTAAATCTTGGTCTCATACACCCTTGCCAGTGGGTTTCCGACTTTGTCTGTAGGTAGAATAGCATCTATTGTCTTAGGCAAACAGAATGGACGCATACGTAATTGCTCAAGTAAATGTAACCTGTGATTTGGTATTGCCTAAACTAGCTAATCAAGCACCTCAGAAGCAGGTCCCCATTGCATGGTCTACCTCTAGAGATATCGATCGTTTTTACCCTTCGTCACTACTTTGCGCCGACTCTACATCTCCCTTCTTCAACTTCCTCCCAATATCTAATCTCTTCCACCATTCATATATGAGTTCCTTCTGGTCGCAATAGAATCTAAAAATGATATCAAGATTGAAAGTAACAAGCAAGGTTAACAAGGCAACGAGGATAGAAGTTGTTATGAACGGACTCCTTGTAGCACTGTCGGTGATATTAGGGATGGCCCAGAGCGCCTGAAGTTTCATGTGTTAGTATCTCTTCGGCACAGGGAAGATGTACTTACCGCGCAGAAGGACAGCGGCAAATAGAAAATGCTGACATATGTCAGCAGCATGACATTCTGTCCTAATCTCACTGAAATCCTGGTTTCGGTCATTGAAGCCCAGGCAAGCTCCTACATCTCGTCAGCGTGGACGGAAATGCGGAAGAGAATATGGTAGCAATACTGACTAGCTGCGAAAGATCCCGAACTGTTTGTTCCAGCTGCATGATCTTATCTCTTATCGTGGATTCAAAGCGGTCTACTATCCCCTGCAGCTCGCCCTGGTTTCCACCATACCATTGCCCATATTTCAAGATAAATTCCCTGGCCTCACGAGCTTGTCCTCGCAAGCTGGTATGAAGCTCAGCCAACTTCTTTGCATCTTTCGCCAAGTCACGAATCAGCTCGGGATTCTTTCCTTCCTTGTCGAGTTGAGTGTTACGCTGTTGATTGGCTTGATGAGTAAGCTGAATATTTTGCACAACTCTTGATGAACTCACACGGATGCTCAAGTGAACCTCAGCCAGTTCGCAAAGCTTGAGCCATCTTTTCCTTACATAGCCCATGAATTGTTCAAAGAAGTCCACACCATTATCCGGCAGCCCACCATAAGGCATCATACTGAAGTGCTGTACTGATATCCAATTCCGGCTGCCATTCGGATTGGAGACAAATTCCATCCTCCATGACACTCTGCAATTCCTCCAGTACTCTTTCTTGTCGGGTTCTTTGTGCTCCAGATCCTGTTCGGCAGGAAACTGAATGGCAAACGCAATGCTATCATTTTGGTTGTCACTACCTCTTTTCATGGTCCAATTCAGGATGTACGGCGCCAATTCAACCTCCTGGTTGAGAAACAAGCTCGAGTGAAGAACGTCGTCGTCTGGAATCATGCTTACAAAATGTTAATCAACCTTCGCTCTGATCAAGTGGATGGGCATACCATACAAGAGATGTCGCCGGTTCTGATCACCCGCCAAGAACGATGTCAGCTCGATCGGCTCGTCCTTTGGGATCAATTCCACACCACCCTCCTGGCCTTCGGACAACTTTACAATATCCGAGGTGTTTTCTCCAAAAACTTCACGCCATTCGTCCACACTGACGTCTTTTGTCTTTGCTGAGTGGTTGAGAAGGATTTTAATAACGGTTTCAACAAAGTCAGGACTCCGCAGTCGGATAGCTAGGCGAAGGGGGGTCTCGCCATCGCTGTTCGTCACATTGATGACGTTTGGCGTCGAAGTAAGGAGCAGTTTCACCATCTCTAAATGTCCATTAAGGATGGCGACATGTAGTGAGGTTTGGCCGAGGTTATTCCGTGAGGCTTTGATGTCATGTCCAGTGCTGAGAAGCAAACGCACCTGTTCGAGTTTTCCATCCTGCACCAACTTGAGTAAAGTGACTTGGTCGCGCGCGTTCAGCAGCTTCACAACTTCCACGTGTCTCTTCTCTGATGCCCACCACAACGGAGTCCTACATAGGTCGTCCTCAGCGATCGGGTTGACAGTAGTTTGACAAAGCAATAACTCGACCACCTTCTGGTGCCCGTTCTCTGCTGCAAGCGATAATGGTGTCCGTTTGCCGCAATCCTCATAATTTGGGTTTACAGCATCCTTCACAAGTATTGCCGAGACCGATGCATAATCCCCATCTGCTGCAGTCCAAGCAAGCAATTGATCATTATGAAGGGCAGCCTCAGAGATCGGATTGCCTCTACTTTTAATCATCAGCAGCTTTATTACCCCGCTACGGTTTTTCTCTATAGCAAAAGATAGTGGCGTCTGTCCCTTGATATCCTTAGACTTCGCATCGACGCGAGGATCGTTGAGCAGCAGCCTTACGACCTCTTCGTGCCCATTCATTGCTGCAAATGCTAGTGGCGTCTGTCCCTTCATATCCTTTGACTTCGCATCGACGCGAGGGTCGTTGAGCAGCAGCCTCACCAACTCTTCATGCCCCTTTCCTGCCGCGAACGATAGTGGCGTCCGATCGTTAAAGTCCTTGAAATCCGGATCAATGCGAGAGTCATTGAGCAGCAGCCTCGCCACCGCTTCGTGCCCATTCGTTGCTGCAAACGCTAGTGGTGTCAAGCCAGATTCATCCTTAAAGTCTGGTTCGATGACTTTGGCTAGTAGCAACTTCACTACCTCTTCATGCCCCTTTCCTGCCGCGAAAGATAGTGGCGTCCGACCGGAAAAGTTCTTGAAGTCCGGATCAATGCGAGAGTCATCGAGCAGCAGCCTGACCACCTCTTCATGCCCATTTTCTGCCGCGAGCGATAGTGGCGTCCGACCGTAATTCTTAGAGTCTGGATTGAGCTTCGTAGCTAAGACCAGCTTCACTACCTCTACTTGCCCTTGTTGTGCCGCAATCGTTATCAGGTCGCGGCCACTTGAATCTGTTTCATATAGCCGGGAAGGATTCCGAAGCAGTTCCTTTGCCGCGTCCAAGTTGCCCCGTCCCGCTCTTGTAAGAAGACTCATTGTCTGGTACACGGTAATATGATGGACTGCGACAAGAATGTCCCTAAAGTCTGTGTGCAAAAGCTCCAACTCTGGAGGAGATGGACGATGCCAAACAATCTAAGAAATGTACTAGCGCGCCGAATGACTGTATGGGCTACGCGTGCTCGGAGAACTTATGCATCAAAGCAGCTGTCGGTATCAAAATCAAAGCAATGCTTCTTTCAGCTTTTGATACAATTAGCCGAATTTCATCGAACCAAATTTGTGTGACCAGATTTGTGTGAATTAAATTTGGACGCAGTGTAGATCCCGTAGCGCGCTGCGCAAAGAACGGCTGTAGGTTCGACGACGGTGTGGAAGGCGTCAATGTTTTGACTAATGATTAACTCGTGTTTGAAGTTCTATGATCAGGAGTTTGAGGACGGATGTTCGTGGGAGACGCTGTACATTGACGACAGTGGCCACCGTCGGTTTGCTGCACGCTGATGACTGCAAACAGTCAGTGAAATTGCTGCAGGAGTCAGATGATACTTCACCTTTGTAAGATGACCTATATTGGGGCGTTGTTACCTTGTCGCAATTCGTCGAATGCGTTCAGGAGTCGCAGGGAGGTCGGAAAAGGCTGTCACCACTGACCTCCGTGCTGGCGCGTAACGGTCGCTGCACAGCGCTGTGAGATTCAGTGAAGACTTCTCGCAGTATTGTGGGTAGCAGCTCCAGAGGGTGATGCTAGAAAGTTCTGTTGTGTAGCTTGGCGATATCCAAGGACGCACAGCCGTTACGTTTCTAGCAATGGGCAATGACGTGCCCAGTCTCTTAGGTGACACAAACCACTGTCAGCGGCTTGCCTAACAGAAAGCAGTTTACCATAGTAAAGCATCGGCGCGTAGGAGACGCGATAAGGTGAAGATGGGCAAGTTTGGCGATTTCTCACGTGATAAAGGCACTCAGGTAGAGAAGCAATGTCAGTATTGGATGGGAAAAGGACGGTAACACCAATGCAATACTTGGTTGAGAAATATCCAGGAAGCCCAGGGTAGCTCAAACATAATCTTCCCATAGAATTATGAAAGTATAGGTTTGTGTGCGAAGTTGAGATTACTCTGAAGACAAAGTAGTTGTGGTTTGGCTTGCCACCCCGGCCTGCTCGTTACACTAGGACCCACATTAGATAGCTTTAATAGATTGTATATAAGACACGTATGATACGGAAAGTCAGCAGAGTAAATATAATATAAGTAGTGCTAGAAGCTGTAAAAATCCTGGCAAATTCAATACTATTCACGGCGAAACCTTCTGATTACTAGCTATCAAGAGTTTTGTATTAGTGAACTTTAATATCCAAATCTTTCGAGGCATATCTTCTATTATGTACCTCAGAAATCTAATTTCTCGTGTTATTTATATTCAGTAGGGGACGATAGCTCAAGCATCTTTTTATACGGAACAAGAATTGACTATAGAAGGGGCTGAATCAGACGAAACTTTATAGTTTAAAAAAAAAAAATTTCAGCAGCGGCCAAAGAACACCGTAGCGCTATTGAAAATTTTATATGGGAATGGGGCGAGGAATGCGGTAGTCATAAGTTTAATGTGTTCCATAACACTGTGTGTTCCATTACGCCGCGGGGGAGGTTACTGATAAAGCTTGTCTATCAGAGTGTCGATATGCATTACACAGGAGTCGAAGCTGAGGAGTGGGGGATCTATCGAAGTAGTATAGTAAGTCTATCTCCGACGCTTGTTTATGCATCTAATAATACATTGTTACCGCTGACACCTGTCTTTGGTTTGACTAGCTCAGGCTGTGCGAGATTAGGATCACGTCCATGACTGTGTCTAGAGACGCAACGATCCAGTTATAGTATCCTCCAAGCGTCTGGTTGATCGTGTAGTCCTCGAGCATGCATTGTCAAAAATCAAACCAGCGCCGCTTGGTTTCTCACTCCTCAATCCTAGAAAGACAGGCGCCGAACCAATGAGCGGTACCCGTTTAGCCTGGGAGGATGCGCGCCTCAAACTCTTTGCCTCTAATCTTGGTATAACAGCTGTTGGTGGCGGATTTCTGATTGATCCGATGTGGTTGATCGTTCTGCATGACACTGTATGCACGGCTTTAGCAACGACCACGGTTTATATCTCGCTCTTTGGTGTCATCATGAGCTGGGGACTAGGCGGGCCTATGGAGGTATTAAGTGTAACTGCGGCTTATGCTGCGGTACTCGTCGTATTTTCGGTGCGAACGCTGGAAAAGGCGGAGGGGGTTAATTCTGTGATCAAAATAGGCCCCTCGGTTATTTTTAGATTGACTAAAGTGAAGAGGATGAGTGCGATTGAGGTAAACAATATTCTACCCAAACCCAAATCAACTCAATCTCTCCGAATATAAACAACCAATTTACTCATTTCATTCCTATATCCAACCCCAACCTTCTTGCACCAATACCCCGCCTCTTTCTCATTGTCGAAGCGTACCGCGAGTTCCCCGTTGCTCGCGCCGATGCTTTTGATGCCTTTGGGTTTAGGAATATACACTAGTTGCTCGTTTTCGTCTTCGTAGATGCGAGCTTCGCGGTTGTGGGATTGATATTTTCTAGCGAGGAGAGCGTCCGGGAAGGAGAGGACGAACTCATTGCGTTGGAAGTCGAAGCGTGTGGTTGGCATGTTGAGGGGGTTGTTGTGAGAAGGGTAAACAGGCCTGTTTCTGGGGTGATGTGCGATGAATGAGAAGTGTATAGGAGACTGAAGAGTTTTGATGATAGAGATGAAGATGGACTTCTAGTTTGGAAAGTTACAGAAGGAATTGAAAATACAAGCGTGATTTGGATTTGATGTATCAATATGGAAGTTGTCCGGGACCTTTATATCCAACGTTTGAAGTTTGAGACTACCGTTGGTTTTGGTACTTAAAATATCAGTGAGGCGAAGTGTACTTGGGGCTGAGAATGAGAGGAGGTGAGTGACATTTAACGAGGCTTGGTTGTTACGTTCAGACAAAGTTCTTGGGGCTGAGCATTGCGGCTGGAGGCTCTTTTCAAGGATCTGCTTTAGCGTAATTTTTTTCCGAATGTAGTTAGCCTCGGCTTTAGATCTAGGAATGCCCCTGACGTACCTTGAATCCTCTTTCGAGCTCAACTTCTCTCAATCATCACTCTTCATTTTCGTGTATATATTCATTTTTTTTATTCATTCGTTCTTCGGGCTCTGTAAATACACAAGCATACCACAAACCGCGGCTCTCCGAAGCTACCGGGAGAGTTCTTACGGCGCATCTCCCCATCTCAGAGCATGGTTCTGAAAGACAACTATTGGGAGGATGACGAGCTGCAAGACCGTCTCTATCATGCTCGCAAAGAAGAAGAACGCCGGCAGGGCTTTCGTCCGACAAGAAGTGACTTCCGCTGGACATTGAGTCGCAGCAAGACAATACCCCTGATCTTCGGACTGCTACTCATGGTTTGGTGGATTTTTTCGTCAGTTCCGAAGTCTACAAGAATAGATTGGTCACGATATGCCTACAGCCAGTACACAACAGATACGCAAAGTCTTTGCAATGCAGTGATGGTATTTGCAAGTCTCCACAAGCTGGGCAGCAAAGCGGACAGGATCTTGTTATATCCGGAACAATGGCTACATCGCAAAGACGCCAAAACCGCATGGTTGATGGAGACAGCGAAGAAGAACTATGGAGTCAAACTAGAACCAGTCCAGCTTCTAGGAGCCGATGGCAAAATCGCAACTCCAGGCACGTTGGCCAAACCGGATAGCGATTGGAACCTCAGCATCACCAAACTTCGCGTCTTCGATCTCATTCAATACAAACGTGTCATCCATCTCGATTCCGACATTACCCTGCTACAACATATGGACGAACTTTTCTCACTCCCATCAACGCCAATCGCAATGCCGCGTGCTTACTGGTCCCACGGCCCTTACACAAACTGGGAGCTCACATCTCTCGTCATGGTGGTCGAGCCCAGTACGCACGAAATCCCAGCAATGATGAAGATTTTGAGAGAATGGCAGAAACAGCTCTCGTATGCCCAATCAAACAAGTACGACATGGATCTCTTGAACGACCGATTCGGTGGCTCAGCAATGGTCCTCCCACATCGGCCATATACGATGTTGACAGCCGAGTTCCGCTCTCACAACCACACAACATATATGGGCAATCCACATGCGCATCCACTCGATCAACGGGCAATCTGGAACGCAGACCAAGCACTAAAAGAAGCGAAATTGGTGCATTTCAGCGACTGGCCATTGCCAAAACCATGGATCATGTGGCCTTCTGAAGGTCTTGCAGAAATGCAACCAGATTGTGGCGGAAGCATGAAGGGAACGTGTAGGGAAAGAGAAATTTGGAAGAACCTGTATGATGACTTTCGGCACAGAAGAAAGGATATTTGTGCAATTCTGTCTGTGCCCGCACCGGATTGGTGGACGTGGAAGAAGGAAGTTGGTGCTGGTGGGTCGTCATGAGCAGACGCGATGCGCTTCTATCATGTGTTGCAAGACGAAAAAGCAATAGAATAACTGATCACGCAGGTATGTTTTCTTATTGTGAATTGGGTATATCAGCCAGCTAACTCCCGTTTCAAGTTTAGCCACCAATGTCAATGATACAAACAAGTCCCACACAAATATACAAGAGTAATGGACACTGATTTACAATCCTACATATAGCCTCCTCAAAGACTCCGTACTTTTATTCGCACAAAACGCCCAGATCGCAATCAATTGTCGCCGCAAGCTTCATCCGCATCTATAGAAACAACGGCGGATCCGGCGCCCAGATACCTGAATACCCGTAGGGGGCTGGTTTGCGCCCAGGAATCATCTCAAACTCAGCTTCCTCCTCTGCTTGAAATTCCTCAGCATTGGCTTCCTCATTCGCCTCTTCTCTTAATTTGCGGCTGGATGCCTTTTTCCGTGCTTTCGTCTTTCGAGGGCGGCTGCTATTCGACGATGCCTCCGCGTTGGCCATAGATGCATATCCAGAGTCGACGGGAGCCTTTCGAGACTGGGGTATGCGAGCCTGAGCCAGCTGCTCGTTTTGATGCGCACTTTGTTCATTCCAAATCTGGAAAATCTGGTAAAGGTCAGCAGCTTCGGCTGCGAAGTTTCGAGATAGTGGCTGATGCGACTGGCCCTGATTCGTACCTTGTTGCATTTGTTGGAGAAACCGCGGCATCATGTCTGCCACAATTGCTTCGATCTGACTTTGCAAGGTTGGGTCGGTCGTGGGGTTGTATCGTGGCTGTGGTGAGAGGTCGCCTGAGTGTGCGCTTGATCCGATAGCACTTTCTCCATACATTGATTGATCATAAGACCATTGTTCTTCCAGGCTCTTCTTTCTCTGGAGAAATTGGGAGAACTCATCCATTATCGAGTTCGAACCATGCTCTCTTTCAAGCAGCGTATTCCGAGGTATACCTCGTGATTGTGCATCATAACCAGACCACGTCCTGGAATTTCTCCCGCTTGGGTCCCAATGAGCATCTTGTGGTGCTATATTGTGATCTCGCCACGTCATTCTGAGATATTGCTCCATCAGCGGCGCTATTTCCTCGATCGTCTTCTTCCTTATAGCCTCACGCTCCGCAGCCCTTCTCGCAGCCCTCAGCTTGGCCCTCTCAATCTTTTCCTTCTCCTTCCTTTCTCTCTCCTGCTCCGCTCTGATGTTCTCTATCTCTTTCTTCAATTTTGCATATTCTTGTTCCAGGGGCGAAGGCGGCTGTCTTCTCGTCGGCGCTCGAAAGCCCGGCAATGAGGGCATTTGAGGTCGAACATGAGGTATTGGCTGACCATAAGCGTTCCAGCCCTGCTGATTCCAATGTCGAGGCTGATGTGGCCCCCATCCATAGGGGGCAGCAGGAGTTGGATGCTGGAATCTCGCCGGATGAGTAAACGGTCTCGCCTGGTTCGCTTGAGGCATCATAGGAGCCGGACCAGGCCCAATTCCGCTTGCTGGAACAGGGTACCTTGGCGGAGGAGCGAAGTCTGACCGTGAAGACCTTGGGTCTGAAGGACCCGCGTCAGGATGCTGACTCGAGCCCACTGCAGGATTACGACTTGGACCAGATCTGGTGCTCATCGACGACTTGGGCCTTCTCATTGTCCCGCTTGACTCTGCTACGACCTGATCATCATCATCAACACCGCTGCGACGTTTTGATTTTGATGTGCTTCCCGTCTTCATGCGTCGCGTCTTGGGTTTTGGCGTCTTTGGCTGTACTTTCGCTTCTGGCTGTGGGTCACCGTCCTCCTCCTCTTTTCCACCTCCATGCTGGGCAGGCGGTCCCTCCTCATGAGCAACTTGCGACATATCTCCCTCTTATTGAACAACGCAACAATTGTAGAGAAGCGAATGTGTTTCAAGCATGAGTCAAAAATCACCAGCAACCTGCCAAATCCCAACGTCCTTGTGACCATTTCACCTCCTGCAATACCATATCGGTTGCACGCAACCGGCCTGTAAATCTTGCGACAGCTGCAGAAGCTGCAGAATCTCTACGAGGTTGTGCGACGATAAGCAATTCCACCCAATACCGTTGTGTCGGGTGATATCCATTACAAAGTAGAAGGTGTGTTGGCGGCCATTGAGAGGCGTGGGTCGCGATATGGTGTTTATGCAAATGGACATGTGCATGCATGGGTTGCAGAGAGCTGGAAGACAATGGTGAGAGTGGTATGCACGATAGCTTGAGCTGTCTGTTTGTTGCTGACCGGTTTTATGCAGGCTGTGATTGGGCAGTCGGGCATTGTAACTCACGATACCCCTCACTTGTCTTGGGTCTAGAGAGAGGGAACCCCAAATGCAAAATCATTGGTTATTGAACTTGAAAGAGGTTCTCTGGCTTCTTGTGCATTTCTTTTGAGATATTACGTTGTCCTAGAATTGCTTAGTGGTAGTGAGTACTGTTGGTATTTTTTTGTTCTGTAGCCCCAATTGCATGACAAAGGGGAGTGATGAACAGATTCTGGTCCCAAAGATATAGTGTAGTGTTTGCCTGTACCTTTATCATTGGCTTGTGATGCCTAGCACGGCGATTCCTTTGAATAACTTGGTAACGAATAGCATCGACACCTGAAAGTCTTCCGCCTTGGGTGCGGATGAAAACATCGCGAAGACCTTTGCATGACAGATAGAGCTACGGATACCCATCACGATGCCATCATGATGCCGCAGGAATGTGCCACCATTGAAGTGTACCTACACGTACCAAGATACTCCAACAACGTAAAGAATTTGTCCTCAATCCTGTTTGTGTGCGATCTGTAGAACCAGTCTGATTCTCCAGAAAAAGTTGTGAGAATTCCCACAACATAAGCCCAGGCAATGGCACCAGGTGCAAAACACGTTTTCCCCAAACGCGCCTTGGACCTAGCACTCTCTATCACATTTTTCGTAGCTCCCATCTTTCCCTCAAGAAACTCATCGTCAGCGCCTCTCTCCCCATTAGCCTGACTGATTTCACTGGCGACATACCCAAGAACATTTGGATCGTGCTGACTCATAATCTCCGGGAACCCAGTGATACAGCTCAAGAATCTGTGTGCACAATAGTATCGCATAGCAATATCGAACGCTACATCGCCGCCACTCCCCATTTTGTCCAAAATTTTGGTAATGCCGCGGGATGTGACGGTATAGGCCCAGCTGCAGAGGGGAAAAGAGGAGAATTGGATTCGGCAACGTCCTTCGGGGATGGTTTCGATCCAACGACCTTTCGACCAACCATTATATCCATCCCTGGGAAATCCTTGTATCATCTTGATAGTGGAGATGAGCGTCTTCATTATGTGCTATGTCTCTACAATGCCCAACCCCGAGGGCATCCCAATCAAGTCCATAGGGGTTTTCGTCTGAATCAGGTATCTTCAGAAATTTGCGTATGTTGTCGGATAAAAGTTGCATTTGAAATTTGATTCGGACATCCCAATCTACATCATCTTCCATGATCAGGGTGGTCGAGAAACCGGATATGTGTGCGTGTTCAAATCGAGATGAGTGAGCCATGCTTGTGCAGAACCGTAGTTAGCTGGAATTGAGCCGTAGTCAGAGGTGAAGTTTGACAAGGCAGAGACGACTGCAAGAGAAATGTAAGGTTGTAGAGGTATCTCGATGTCGAGGTTTGTCAGAGTCATTGCTGCTTTAATTCCTTCCGTATGCCAATTACTTCTTCGCGAAAGTGCAATAATCTTTCCAAACTGTGCACCCTAACTAGTTAGTAACATGACAGGCCATTTCAGGATAAATCAGACTTGCACCTAGGGTTGTATTTCCTGCGGCACTCCTCGCTGTTGTTGAACTTCCAGAATTTCGTGAGGAGTTGTACTCCATGACTGGGCTTCGACGTCCGAAACAGACTATAAGCATGACGACGGAATTGAGAGCTTTGAGAGGGATCCGGCTTTGCGACCCCGCCACCTTTGAAATTGAAAGCATGCCTGTAACGAAATTTCTATACACAAAGGCACTTCTGAGGGCAACACTCGCTAGTTGTATTCATACCGTCAAGCAAGGGAGAATGTGCGTAGAAGTAGAAGTCGCAATTAGCCTTGTATGGTCTCCAAACCAGATTTTTACCTCTCCGCGATGTATTGCAAGGGAAAGGCTCAGCACAGGCTTTGAATAGCTCTCCATAGACACAAAAGTGGGCCACTCCTGTGTACACCACTCTCGCTGCACTTTATGTGGTGGTTGGTTTGTATGAGGCTCTCAAGCAACTGCACAATTACCGACACAACCTAGACTATTCCGCCAACATCTAATACAAATGCTCACTCTCGTCATGTACAAGATATCGAGGCACAGAATTGCGATATGCCTGAGGCCGCCACCCGTCAAAATCGTCACGATATTCACAGCTACATTCATCGAAAATCTTTACATCCAGGTCCACAGAGACTTGTCAGATCTTATCGTTGCTGTTAATACTTGCCTTAGTGTAAACCATCTCACCACCATCCATCAAACCCCTAACCATTTCCTCAGAAGGCTCAATCAGTTTTCGTCGACAGTGAAACTCATAATGTAGTCCTTTCGTCAAAAGGGCGATGTCCTCCCCCTCGATATCCTCTTATCTTATCGTCAATTTGAGATCGTGAACCCCATTACGGCCCAATGGTCACTTACGTTCTAGTGCTGGCGAGAAAAGACTTCGTCAGGTCTCTCAAACTGGTAATAAACTCACCATTCTGACAAAAGTCTCTTCTATAACATCCTGCACGGCGCACGTTGCGTTTGCTATGGCGTCTTATGACTGGTGGCATGGCTGCGAATGGTGGATAATGATTAAGTGATAGTACTTTTTGGAAAACCAGAGCCTCAGGCGCTCAGCTCAAATCAGCGTCTCGAAGGAGGTTCAATTAAACCTCCACCGGACCTCCACCGGGGACGAAATCTTGGGGGATTCCCGAAATCCTGGGGACGGGACTCACACGGGATATTATGTAGCAAGAGAAGCAAGCATGTGAGTCGAGAAACGTTGATGTGGAGATGAAGTGGCGGATTTCGCACAAGCTCGCATAGCCATTTCATTGGCTTCGAAAGTTACGCATCGTCGTAATCAGCAAAGCTTACCGCAATCAACAAATCGCAGCTGTTCTATCCGTGATCCCGACCGTTTTTCTTTACTGTAAAGAATCGAACAAGGGCGAGAATGTGTGGGCCGATTTAGCCGATTACAGCCAATCACAGCCACCAAAACAGCTAAATCGAGCATAAAGCTTCGGAACGGGAACTGACCTCTAGATACCTAGCATAAATCCCTTTTTATGCAAGGAATAACTTGCTTGAATCAAAGACACCTCGGGTGCGGCGTTCACCCCTGTCCAAGATCGATCAAACAAAGTCTTCCAGATTCCTTTCTCAAAATCCCATTCACTTCTATACCTTCTCTTTTATCCAGTATTCCCATAGGCCAGGGCCAACCGTTTGCGATTGCCCTTCCGCAGAAACAAACACTCTAACAACAGGGGTATTCGCTGGCTTCCAAACACTCTTGGCAGCCCTAAACAATAAATTGACAGTCCGCCGTGTCGCATTCAGTGAAAAACCATCAAACTCGATATGGACGAGAAGTGCATCCCTACACACTCGACGAGTGAGAAGCCCGCGAGCAAGGGCAGCGATATAGAGCCTGAACCTGAATTGGAGAAGGATATTGAGAGTTTTGCTGGGGTGGACGAAAAAGCGGGGATGGAGGCTACGGAGAAGGCTGAGCAGGATCCCAATGTTGTCGACTGGGATGGTGAGGTATGTTTATTGCTGTGGTTTTTGTTTGGTGGTATGCTCTATTTGAGTGGTGCTGATTTCTTTGGTGTTTTAGGATGATCCCCAGAATCCTTTAAACTGGAGCGGGAAGCAGAAATGGGTCGTTGGAGGTATGTTGCGCTTCCTTCCCTGAGGATACAGTCGCTGGTTTACGAGCGTCCAAATATTTATGGAAACAAATGTGGAGACACGAAGCTGACGCTTTCCACAAACATACCGCTAACACTGTTCCAACTGCAGGTCTTCTATCATTCATGACCTTGATCACACCCTTAGCATCCTCCATGTTCGCTCCCTCGGTACCGGAAGTTCTTAAAGAGTTCAAGACGACGAACGCAACAATAGCATCCTTCGTCGTCTCCATTTATGTGCTCGGTTATGCGTTTGGACCTATCGTCATCGCTCCTCTTAGGTACTTTCCTTAATATATTCAGATATCAACCATCGGCTAACATGAAAATAGCGAAATGTATGGTCGCTCAATAGTCTACCATGTCACCAACGTTTTCTTTGTCATCTTCACCATTTGCTGCGCCGTTAGTCAGAACATGGGAATGCTAGTTGCGTTCCGTTTCCTAGCCGGAATCATGGGTTCTTGTCCAATGTATGTTGCCAACCTCCAACGCCCAGGGCTTTCTGACGTGCTCTAGCACCATCGGAGGCGGAACTATGGCGGATCTGTTTCGATCGGAAGAACGTGGTGCTGCTATGGCCCTATGGAGTATCGGTCCTCTACTCGGTCCCGTGATTGGACCTATCGGTGGTGCTTACCTAGGCCAAGCCAAAGGATGGCGCTGGGATTTCTGGCTCCTCGTCATGGCTGTAAGTCTTCACAAATACTCTTGAGTATGCTGCCGAACTCACATTATTAGTCCGGCGTCGTAACCATCGCCATGTTAATATTCGTCCGCGAGACCTATGCCCCAGTCCTCCTCAGACGCAAAACCGAACGCCTGATCAAGGAAACCGGGAACGACCAGCTGCGATCCAAATACGATACCGGTATCACCCACAGCGAATTCCTGAAGAGATCAATCATCCGACCAATGAAGATGTTGTTCAGATCTCCGGTCGTCTTCCTGATGTCTTTGTATATGGCCGTCGTTTACGGTTACCTTTATCTACTCTTCACCACTATGACCGGGGTCTTCCAATCAACCTATCACTTTAAGGATGGAACCGTCGGTCTCGCCTATCTCGGTATCGGAATCGGAATGTTCGTCGGTCTGTTCATTTCGGGGGCCACCTCGGATCGGGTTGTTGTGAGGCTTACGGAGCGCAATGGAGGTGAGAGGAAGCCAGAATACAGATTACCATTGATGATTCCTGCTGCTCTGATCATCCCAGCGGGCTTGTTCATCTATGGATGGTCTGCGCAGTATGCTGTTCATTGGATCGTCCCGATTATTGGTACCTCATTCGTTGGCGTTGGGCTAATTACCACTTTCGTAAGTCTTCCCTTTGCAGCATTTTTTGAGGTTGTTGGAGTACTAATTGAAATATCAGATGCCCGTGATAACTTACCTAACAGACTCTTACACCATCTTCGCCGCTTCCGTCCTCGCCGCTAATACCGTTCTACGATCCCTTGTTGGCGCATTGCTTCCTTTGGCTGGACCATCGATGTATGCAGCTCTTGGTCTGGGATGGGGTAACTCGCTTCTTGGATTTATTGCTCTTGCCATGGTTCCTTTACCCATCATCTTCTGGAAATTTGGCGAGAGGATACGGACGAGCAAGAGGTTCAATGTTAAATTTTAGCACGGTAGTATTCTAATTTAGCGGGATTCTGGAAAATAGCGTGCTATAGCGATTGGCCAAGTTTTGCATATAGAGATAAAATTATAATGCATAGATCTTTGTTTTGTTGCTAGATTGGAAGCGTTTTTGGTTTTGTGTCCAATAATTCTAGTCCACTGTGTAGCCTTGCTCCCACGATTGTTATATCTTTTCCATTGATTCTTGTGGGCGAAAACATATAGTACAGGCCCGAGCATCTGGAAAGAACACAACTTTGCATGCTAATCGTGAAGAGCTCGATGGTTAATCCACAAGTTTGTGGAGGCGGGCCGATGCGAATTCTCCAAGTTTGGACCATGCGTTCGTGAGAGATCAGTGGGAGATCACGATTTGACTCCAGATTCTCAGATCGAAATTTCTAAGAGAATGTGACGCTAAAAATGGATGAAATGGGCTCTTTCAGGTTTGCCAATTCCCAAATCGACTCAATTTTAAAATCAAGCCGGGGAGGTGAGAAGTTCCTGGCAGTGCAAACAGGGGTCGGTGCATTAGTATCTCCAGGCACGAGAGAATGTGTGGTTGTCAAGAACGCTGCAGTCCATAAATGTTCGTGGAAAATCTAGGTCTCCCTTGTCAGCGGCTGAATCAGTTTGGTACGTTGTTCTGGTCGCCATTCTTCGAGGAGATGTAAACCACAGGCACTTGAAAGCCGACAGGTTTTCAAGAGGATGTTGCTCCCAGAGACCATTTGACTTTGAGACGGTGATATCAATATGGGATGACCAGTCGACGGATGGTCTTATTATCAACGGCCTCAGTAGGAAAAGATATAGTAGGGGACAAAGATCTGGCGATGTTCTCATAGTAATGGAAGTAACTTTCCAAGTGCCTGGTAGTTACTCAATGGTGTTACTAAGGCGCTCAGAGATGAATATAAATTTTGTGTGGCGTGTTTCTTTGGTCGTGTAATGATGGTATCAAAGCCGGTGTTGGCATTAGATGCGATTCCTTGAAAGACTGATGCCACTGGAGAACAATTGGCTGATGTCGAAATCCGAGAACTGATCACAATTCTGTTGATGCTTAAAGGGACAAGTTACCCGATGTGGCAAAGGATGATGAGCTCCGTCCATGATCTGTTCTCATTAAAAAAATTGCTAGGGTTTGAGTAGTCGGTGTTGATCGCAAGTAATCAACTGAGGACCGAGTGTGAAATCTTAGTGGTGTTGTTGAGGGGCTCCAGAGACGTTTGCACAGCAAATTCCCTGGCTGATGATTTTGAATACTGCAACAGGAGTACTTGCAGGGACAAACGCACCGTCGAGCATTCCAGTTAACAGACCATGAAGGCAAACTGGTCCGATGCGAGACCAGGATATTTAAAGACCAAGGTATAACATATATCAGATCCCTGTTTGACAGCTCTTGTCGTGGGGTGAAATAGAGATTCCCAAATCTACAGGCTGAATAATGGGATTAGCGTCCTTTTCATTGGTTGAGACGACATGGGGAGGGATTATGAGACAGGCTTCTGAGAATCTGGTCTCCAGATCTCATAAGATATTTTGCCAGGCTCTATAATCCAATTTCAGAATTATGATGCGAGAAATTGTTCACCGTCCATTCGGTCATGTGTTGATAGAGCGATTGTGGCGCAAAGCCATCCTTCAAGGTTTTTCGCCGATCATTTACATTGCACCACACTTTCACCATCAACATCATCTCTTTCTTGTACGTGTTCATCATCATACTTCCGGCCCGCTCATAGGGAACTCGGAGGTACACAAATAAACAGCCGCATGCAGACCGCTCTAGGACATTTTCCGCGCGAAACTCACTATTCGAGAAATGAAGGCCAGACAACCACTGAACGCGTCGAGATTCTCAACGCGATGATAACTTCTCGTGAAGGTGCCTGTAGACCTGTGGTTATTTCACAGAGTTCAACAACCCAATAGCCTTATTTGAAGTGATGATTCAACCAGGCGACACCGTTTTCCACAGGTTCTCGACCAACCAGCATATCGCACCTTAGGACTGCCCCTGGGTCTGCGTACCTATGCAACGCTGAACGACGCTTATATCTGTATAGATGATTTTACAGTAGGGGATCCACTTTCTGGCATCGCGTCGAAGACCTCTTACAGATTCAAATGAATGCTCTTCTCATTCTTCTGTCATAGCTGTAAATCAGAAACATCTGTGCTTTGGGCCATACCCCAGATCCGGATAATGCACGTCTAGAGACACCGACATATGGGCTTGCAACGCCAAGACAACAATGTGATTGTCACACATGCAAAAGGCCTCTCAAGGTTGTACAGCGTTTGGAGAATCGTCCGGCCCTTGCAGGTATTATACTTTAGGATTCCAACAAGGCTGCTCCCGCAATACTGCCCCGAGAGCACGGATGATCTTCTTATTTATTAACTTGGAAGTATCCATAACTTGATTCCAGCTTCAGTCCAAGGTCTCTAGATTCTCTCTAAGCCGTTATCATGGCCCCATTACGCTCATTAATCATTCTTGTTGCTTCAATTAGCACTGCAGTCGCCACTGTTTCATGCCCCTTTGGTTATGATGGTCCAAATCCCCACGCAGAAAGCAGCGATTATGAAGGAAGTTTGGAGGCTCGCGATGCTCCTCAAGTCACAACGACTGAAAACTTTCTGCAAAAGTTTACGATCAACTCTACCGACGATTACCTGACAAGCGACGCTGGTGGACCTATTGAAGACCAAAACAGTTTGACTGCCGGAGATCGTGGCCCGACCTTACTAGAAGATTTCATCTTTCGCCAAAAGATTACACACTTCGATCATGAGCGAGTATGTGGATATGTAATTCAAATGTGGAATATCAAATGACATCCAAAACAGGTACCGGAACGCGCCGTTCATGCCAGGGGCGCAGGTACGTCTACACATACTATGGCTGAATGCCGTGTAACGCGGCTGTTAGACTTATACTTACGACGGTGTCAGGAGCGCATGGTGTATTCGAGTCGTACGGCGATTTTGGCAACATTACAGCCGCATCCTTCCTTGGCACAAAAGGCAAGAAGACTCCCGTCTTTGTGCGATTCTCCACTGTGGCTGGTAGCCGTGGTAGTGCAGATACTGCTCGTGATGTTCACGGCTTTGCTACGAGGTTCTACACGGATGAGGGAAATTTCGGTAGGTTCAGCCGTGGCACATCTCAATCGAATCGAGCTAATGTTGCCCAGACATTGTTGGAAACAACATCCCAGTCTTCTTCATCCAAGATGCGATCCTCTTTCCCGATCTGATACATGCCGTCAAACCAAGCCCAGACAGCGAGATACCACAAGCCGCCACGGCACACGACTCAGCATGGGATTTCTTCAGCGGCACACCCAGTGCGCTCCACACTCTTTTCTGGGCTATGGCTGGTCAAGGCATCGTTCGCTCATTTAGGCATATGGATGGCTTTGGGGTCCACACCTACAGAATGGTCACCAACGACGGCAAATCCAAACTTGTCAAGTGGCATTTCAAGACTTTGCAGGGTAAAGCCGCATTAGTCTGGGAAGAAGCTCAAGCTTTGGCTGGAAAGAATGCTGATTTCCATCGTGAGGACTTGTTCGAGTCGATCAATGCTGGCCACTACCCAGAGTGGGAATTTGGTGTCCAAATTATGGACGAGGAAGACCAGCTCAAGTTTGGCTTTGATTTGCTCGATCCTACCAAGATTGTCCCTGAGGAGCTTGTTCCGATTACCAAACTCGGGAAAATGACGCTCAATCGCAACCCGACCAACTACTTCGCCGAGACTGAGCAGGTCATGTTTCAGCCTGGCCACATTGTCCGCGGTATCGACTTCAGTGACGATCCTCTCCTCCAAGGCCGCATTTTCTCTTACCTTGATACACAAATCAATCGCCACGGCAATCCAAACTTTGAGCAGCTTCCAGTCAACCAACCTCGCGTTCCAGTCCATAACAACAACCGTGATGGTGCTGGTCAGATGTTTGTTCACGCCAACCAAGCCGCATACACCCCCAATACTCTCAATGGAGGCTCTCCCAAACAAGCAACTCAACAACAAGGCCGTGGTTTCTTCACAGCACCGGGAAGAACGGCCTCTGGAAACCTCGTCCGCAACGTCGGTCCCACATTCAACAAAGACTTCTGGTCGCAACCACGTCTCTTCTTCAACTCTCTCGTACCACAAGAACAACAATTCCTCATCAACGCCATCCGCTTCGAAACGGCCCACCTCAAATCCATGACGGTGAAGAAGAATATCCTCGCTCAACTCAATAAAATCTCGAATGAAATTGCCACACAAGTTGCTAGAGTTCTGGGTCTCCCTGCTCCAACCCCAGACCCAAAATTCTACCACGATCGCAGAACAGTCGGGGCATCGCAGTACGAGAAACCCCTCCTCTCATTAAAAGGGTTGAAAGTCGGTCTCCTCGCCTCAGCACAGACAGCAAATAGCGCAACAGCCATCAAATATACTCTCGCAAAAGAAGGTGTTCAACTTGTCGTTGTTGCAGAATTACTTGCTCCAGGTGTCGATATGACATACTCTGCTGCCGATGCCGTGAACTTCGATGGCGTCATCGTGGCCATGGGTTCGGATCACCTCTTCGCCAACACTGCAAATGCCTCTTCTCTTTATCCCACTGGACGACCTCAGCAGATACTCCTTGATGCCTATCGCTACGGCAAACCTATCGGATTTTTGGGAGCGGGATCAGCCCAATTTGATAGCAGGATTCCAGGCGGACCGGGCGTTTATATTGAGAGGCAGGGGCAGATGAAGAGATCGTATGGAAATGCGACGGAGACGGGAGATGCGGAAGTTACGAGTGATATGGGACAGAGTTTGGTTGCGGGCCTGAAGCAGTTTAAGTTTTTGAATCGCTTTCCTGTTGAGAAGAAGTTGACGCAGTAGAGGTCTGGATCGGCTGGTGGTTGTTTGAATTAATGGAAGGGAGATGTCTAGGCCGGCATATTCTAACGGGGATACAAGGCAATATGTTGTTACCATTTCCTTTCCACCAACTCTGCATAGCTCAGTCGAGTATGACACAGAAGGGACGAATCGAAAGCGGAATTCTCGATCATCTAAAGGCTCTTTGTCGTCTCTCGAGCATATAACCCTGGTGAAGCACTTCCAATTGTTCCTGGCTATCACCGGATTTCTAAAATGATGCTCCCGACTTGATAACTTGATCTCAAGTCCAAAGGGCCTCCCTCCATTCTCTTATTGGTCACGTTGCTTTGCGACGCCGTCCCTATTGGCAAGCACAGCAATTTTAGCTCAGAAGAAGGCATGGATGTCATGTTGACGAATCAGCTGCATTTTCTCTCACCAATAGAAGGGACAGTTTGGATGGCAGAGTTGATGGCAGCGTTTCTAGGCCAGAAGAAGGCCCTGAGTATGTTACAATCACACGAATGATGACAAATGAAGTCCAGGCTGAGGGTAATGGTTTTGCATATCGAATGGCAGACACAAGGCTGGGTCAATGATCATGCGGTTACGGGCAACAGACCAAAAAGATGGTTTCAACGGTGAGGGACCGATAATTTAAAGTAAGATAATTTAGAGTGATGGTGGCCACGCTCATCCTTCCTTAGCAGGCTGACCTATGCACTGCAGTTTTAGCTTCCGAGGAGGTCTCGAATCTCTGTGATTGGCCGAGAGAGACTGGATTCACCATTGTTCTATGAAATCGCCCTGTAAGAATTTTGCAAGGGAAGTAGCAACAAGGTTGGAGAGTGTGATACAATTTTGCCGAGAAGAGACCTTTCAACTTCGCTTGTCAACGAGTAGTGGAAAGGGCCATAGTTATTTATCAACTGTATAGCCTTTTGGCGGTGACAGAGGATAGCCTCACATGTACATATACATATACACATGATATCAATATCATTCGTAGCTTCTTTGCGTAAACTGGAATATTGATGAACGGGTTTGCTTCCCACGCTTCGTATCATAGCGTTTATGTGTTGTGGGTCCCACACCAACTGTACTCAATGCGTCAACCAAACCTATCCGTCCACGATGGCTTGTAAGTCCCCTCCGAATTGTAAATCGAACAATAATAGATGTACAAAGTAACGAAGTTAAGCACGAGAAATGATAATGAACAAACTTCCCGAATCGATCCGTGAAATCCGAACATTCTTCGTGGATGTTTGGAAAGAGCTCCCATGAAAAGAAGACGGTACAGAGTGTGAGTGATCAACAATATAAGCGATAGTAGTATAGCAGCAACCACAAATCTCGCAACAAACGCAGATACCATAGAAGCACTGTCTAAAGCTGTGGATAGACCTTGCCGAAAATAAGTGAGTGAAAACCCATAAGCAACTATCACAAATACAGAGAACAGAAAGGGAAAAACGATGACGAAAACCACTTCTGCATCATCCCAATCTAGAGCAAAGGCCGACAAAACACAGCCAATGATCTTCGAGTCCATGTCGGTGAATGCGTTGGATGCTCTTGTAGAGAGCCTGGCTAGGACAGTATCGCCACTAAGCCGATCGACGACGGTTATGATGATGCCCATGATTACACAACCCAGCCCGAAGATTAAGCACCAACCTGTTACCAGGACTAAACAAAAGACGATGAAGAAGGGCAGCACAGTAGTGTTGTACTGCTTGTCTTCCCACCTATTTGCTTTTTCATGGAACCAAGACGATGGCAGGAGCTTGCCGATACTCCAGATCCAGAACAGAGCTTGCGATACAATTGCCATTATAGAGATGATTTTCTGAGCTTTGATGAATCGAGACTTTGCTTGTTGAACAATTGGCATGGGATTGAGCTGCTTGGCGTGTGGTGTCCCAGCGACGATTCGGAGGAATTCTACGACAAGGAAAGCCGTAAGTAGAACAGCAGCAAGAGTTTGGGTGAATGGTACGCCTTGTATAGCGAATATCTTGATAATCTGAGGGAGGGCGCCGAGAACAAATGCAACCATACTCAATCGCCACGTTGAGTCTATGCCAGAAGTTTCTCTTTCGTGGGCATCGCAATCATCAAAACGGTCATACCAGACATGTCTCACGGCTGTAGTCGGAAAGCAACCGAGAGTCATCACCCAAATGAGTTTGATGATGCAGAGAAGCGAGTCTATAGCACAGATGATTGGGGAGGAACGAAGGAACACTCGTTCGGGATAGAAGCCGCAAACAGCCCCGCCATTTTGTATGAGTACGTTGAGAAGAGCAGCAAAGATAGCCCAGAATGCAGTTTGCCATGATGCCAAGTTGTTGGTAGAAACTACAAGACTCCTATTAGACGCTGCAGCTGTCCCTAGCGAAATCGGAAGTTCTACCTGGTGAGAGTGCGACAGCTGGAGTTGGCTCTGGAGGAGCCGCAGTGCTGACGAAATCAGGTACTGCGACCATATCGGTGGAGATGTGCTGGAGATAGGTTAGAACAAAATGAGAACTAGAGTCATCCTCAACATTTTGTAGATTCTTGAAGGGTGACGGATCTGCACAGCCTCGCCGAAGCTAGAGCACAGCCTCAAGAATGCTCGCAGGTTTCAGCATCCGACTAGTAGTAATGAGACAGTGACCGACTTGGCTTACATGCCAACTTTGCCTACCGGAGGCCGCAGACCTACGCTTTGACCAATTGACCTGCAACAACATCTCGATCAGACATGCAGCTTGATGTCTGTAGATGTTGTCTTCGCTCATCTTACCACTACATTATTAGCAGCATATCGATAGTGTTATGTATATAAACCTTGCGCCGCCTTCACCTTACAGAATGTCAAACACTTTCCCGCCATGAGCCATTTTTTAGACCACGCCGAAATATGTGACGATGATGCGTCAGACTTCATCGGATGGGGCTTCATCCTCTACCGGCAAGACTAGTCTGACGACCCGATGTGGGAGGCGGCACTCCAATGACTGACGGAGTATGCCACCGCTTTGGCGGTATACTGCACTCGCGCCGAAGAAGACTCACCGGCCATCAGAGAGAAAGCGCGGGTCCTCTACAAAATGCCCATATTCGAAGATCGCGAGAAATTCGTCGACGAAGACGAAATACGCAAACGCTTTCTAGAGTGGAGGGAGAGTGGGGTCCCATTCTCACGTCCAAGATTCTTAGCCTTTCTTGTCGTGGATGCAGAATCTATTGAAAGTATAGCTGAAGTCCCAGAACTTTCGAAAAACACATTTCTTGCCCTCAAGGCAACGATCAAAGCTGTTGATCCCGAGTGGGGGTCTGCAGAGCAAGAAAGGTTGGGAGCAGAGAGACCGAGACCGGGCTTTGGACGTGGGGAATCCGCAGCCAGGAGCGACGAGAGAATGACGAGGGTTAGATTACAGATGTCAGGCGTTTATGGCCGGCATTGGATGCTAGAGACTTTGAAGGGCAAATGTTCTGAGATGATGGTTGACAATGAATCACATCACTTACTATTGAGCAGTATATATCAAGTTGAAGATGGTGTTTGGGATGGATGATTGCAGAATTGCTGTTTTGGTAGTCGTTACAATCGTATCCACATTAGGCCAGAACATCGTTAGCAGCCTTCTCTTTGCGTTCTTCCTCCCTGGCACCATTCTGTCCTGTGGAGCCAGAGTGTACAGACGCAATAACCAAAGTGATTTCTTTCAAAAACCTATCTACCTCCTCTTTCGTGCCAACTGTGATCCTCAAGCATCCAAGACACCCAAGCTCTTTACCTCTAAATCGCACGACCACACCCCTATCTTCAGCCAATGCCTCGTAGACCTTCAATGCCACCTCGTTACTGGGTTTGCCCTCCTTATCCAATATCTCAACGAGCAGGAAGTTCGAAGCTGTGCCACCTCTGAATCTGCCTATTCCATTGACCTTCGGCAGGTTCTTGAGTAGTCTATCCCTCTGTACCAAAATCTTCTCCTTCTTGCTCTCCATGACTGCCAGATGTTTTGGTTGCAACGCGGTACAGGCAAGTTGACTCGTTGGGTTTGAGACATTATATGGAGCTTTGAGATTGTTCAGGAGTGACGCGATGGCAGGATCTGTGAATGCAGCACCCAGTCTAATCCCGGCGAGTCCGAAAGCTTTGGACAGAGTCTGCATAATTACCAGATTTGGAAATTCGAGAACCCATTCTGCTAATGAGCTGTTCGGTGGTGCAAAATCAATATATGCCTCGTCTAGTACGACTATGCCATTCCAAGTTGGATGTTCTAGAATTGGCAAGACCGACTCTTTTGATATAAGTGTCCCTGTTGGATTTCCTGGTGAACAGAGGTACACCAACTTTATGTAGGGGTCGGAGGAGAGTGTCTCGAGAATTTTGGGAATGTCGATGGCGAATTGTTGTTCAGGGAGGAGAGGGACGTGGACGACGCTGATGTCGTTTACTTGAGCGCTGACGGCATACATGCCATAGGTAGGTGGACATGTCAATATTTTGTCTTTTCCTGGGGTGCAGAAGCAGCGCAGGAGATTGTCTATCGCCTCGTCGGAACCGACGCCTACGAAAAGGTTTGCAGGTGTAAGATTCTTGGTGGTATGGGCGTGGGTATTTCGGAGGGTGCAAAGGAGGTTCTTTAGATCGTGCTGGTGGGGATCTGGATAACGATTGAGGCCTTCGATATGATTAGTAAAGCTGTATACTCGAGAGTATAAAGTCACAGCGGATTGTCCTCACCAAGCAAGTCGACCTCGATCTTCCCACTCGTAGAAGAGGCTCCATTCAATTCGCCCTCCTCATTCAAGTCCAACCCAGGGCCGTAGGCGTTCTCGTTCGCGTCAAGCAGTATGTTGGTACCATCATCTTTGTAGTCGCTTTAGCAATGGTTAATCAGAGCATTGCGCGTTGATTGAGGGCATGCTTACTCTCTGGCACACCGATAGGGCTGCAAGGCCAGTATATTCGGCCTTGCGCATTTAGAGAGGTCAAAGTGTGGTTTGGACATGTCTGTTTACTTTGGAAAGGAGGAATTGGCTGCATCCTTTATCCTTTTACTATAATCAGTTCAAGCAAAACTGCTCCGATCTCGCATCGCGAACTCCGAATGCCGAGCTGCGTCATAAGGCTGCTTTTGGGAGAATCGTGTACATCAACTTGGGTAAATTCTAATCCTATTTGATATACTCAGACGTCCTTCTCAACCTCCTCCTGTTCTTCTGTACTTCCCAATTTATGTAGCTCAGGACCTGCTAAGTGCGTAGGCTCCTCCCATCCACCTCTAGCCTCGAGAGTCTTTGCTCTCCATGTAAGATCGCTGATATGCCCATCCTCGCTCTCTGGGCTCAAAGATTGCAATGCTTCATTCAGCATATACAGATATTCGCGATTTGGGCCACTAGGCCCCGTGCTTCGAAGGATATGAGCCGCAAGCTTTTGTGGATCTTGCGGCCCTAGGAATTGAGGATTGTCTGGCATACCTATGTATACTAGACACTGTATAGGACCAGAATTCTGCGAAACAAAAGCTGAAGCAATTCCGGGGCCATGGGCTGGGTGAAAAGGCGTGTACTGTATCGAGTATCCGTTGATTTCTCGGATATCCAGGTATGAGCGAACTTCTTCGTCGTGCTCAGGAGGTATGTGATACGCGGCTCCCCAGACTCTTTCATCTGGGGCAGAATAGTGCTACCCTAGGATAAGTGGTGGTTTGATAAGTGGTGAAAGAAGGGAGTACATGATCTATGAGTGTATCATAATGTGCTCGGTCAATAAGCGTAACCACACGGCCAGGGGCTTCAGGAGTACCACGATGATCTTCGCTACAGTATATTAGACTCTGAAGAAGATAGGGCTTGCTACTTCGTATACCTCGCCTAGTTGGGCGATCAGCAATGAATGATGAGAGTTTTATTGAAGACATACCTGCCAAAACCTGCGGATATATCCATCAATGTAGCCAGGGAGGCGTTTATCTATCAAATTTGGTGAGATTTTATCCATTAAAAATCAACTGGTCTTTGGCCATACCAAAATGAGGAGGAGGTTTCCATATCAAACTCCTATGAACGTCTGATCAGAGAAAGACGACGGAGACCGAAATCGGAAGACGAAATACCCATATCCAAACAGCCAAAACCCTTGCCCACTTTCCTGAGAAGACATCAGAAACCAGAACAACTAACGGTGGCAATGACCAAGTAGAAAATAAGGAAGAGGATGTTGTTGATGAATGTATGTTTTCGATCATTAATAGAAGGCAGCTCAGCCAATCAAACCAAGGCAGACTAACATCTTAGCTCGTCACCTCTTCTCACCTCATTCATTCATTTCTTCGTCCTTTTTGTCCACATCAACATCAAGTCATCCTCTCTGTCTATCATGCTCCTACGTACTTGATCACCATCCTACACCCCGCTACAAGGCAGAAAAACCTGAACTTCGGTCGAACCGAAGCTAGCCCTCAAAGCAGACTTCTCCTTCACCAACGCGTTCCAGACTACGTCTTGGAGCTCTCCCAAACTCAATGGATGTGAGCGATCCTAACAGCAATCGCTAGCTGCTTCATATACGTGTAAGGTGGAAGGTCTATCAAGGGCATCGTTGAACTAGATCGTGCGGAAGATATTAGACGATGGCCTACTTGTTGACCGCAAAGGTCGACTTTCCAAACATCGAGATTTTCGCTGCATACTCAGATTCAGGGGAATTCCCATGCCTTCCCAGATCTTACCCGCGAAGTGGACCTGCGCAACATCTGAGCTCCATGTTTCCACGTGGCGCTGGCTTTTTATACGCCACAGCGCTTCCATATCTCGCTGTTTCATGCTTCACCACCATCACAAACTAGCACATTTTGGGTCTCGCGATAGCGACTTCCCCGCAATTGAATCATTCGCGTTAGGAGATCTCTGTACTACTGTTCTTTTGGACTAGATCCAGCGGCTGCGCTTCAATTTCACCGCTCTGATTTGGCGATTGTTTCGGGAACATCCACACGGTCCGAACCTCGGCCTTTTCCTTGGGCTCTATCTTTAGACATTGTTCATAACCCAGTTGCGACCTGTTCATGAGAGCAATTTGAAACATATATCGATCAAAGCTACCACCATGTTTTGTGAATTGTGGAGTCATGCAGAGGTCGTCTCCCCAGCACAACTGTCGGTCTCAGTGGCGAACCACACTTGGGTGTTATTGTTCCTGGAGACATCTTTTGGCAGCAATCTTGTTTGCCCGGAGCGCGGTTCTCTTGATCTGAGTGACATCGGCATCTTTCACGCTATCTAAGAGGTGTATAGAGCAATTTTCTCTTCGCATTGTCACAAAGGACTCTACTTCTTGTGAACCTATAGGCGTAGTCGATGTGAAATTAATCGATACACGCCGACCTCCCTCTGCCACTGGCTATTTTGGGAACGTGTTCTCCATGTTGATGTCACTGGTTATTCTCAACTATATATATGATCCTCGCAAGGGTTCAACTTAACATTACCCAGCTCAATTCCCATCTGTCTTTCCTCATATCCGATATTTGCTCCATACAGCGCCGGTCGCTTCTTCCACTCCTTCCAAATCTCATTTTCTTTCACTTATTTCAACTTCATTATCATGTCTTCCTCGTTCTTCGACTGTACAGAGCAGCAGACTAGCGATGGTTTGGCTCTTTCACAACTGATGAATGCCGACCAGACCAATCTTCTTGACCTTATCGACCAGCTTCGTGGTATGGGAATTGATAGAGATGTCAAGCTTCCAAAGATGTTAGTTGCCCTACTAGTGTTTCCACTATTTCTTGCTGACTCTATCAACAGTATTGTTTGCGGCGATCAGTGTGAGGTCACCTTACATTTTTGGTTGTGAGTTAGGGCTGACTTGTTGTAGCATCCGGCAAAAGCTCTGTCCTAGAAGCTATTTCGAGATTGTCTTTTCCCAAAGGCGCTAACTTGTGCACCACGTTCGCTACCGAAGTAGCATTACGTCGCAATACCAAAACCAGCGGCTCCAAAATCTCAGTCAGCATCCAGCCAGCGCTCCATAGAACTGAGGAGACAAAACAAAGGCTCAGACAGTTTTCTCCTCCATCTTCCGACATCGAGGATTTTGAGTCAATGGTCAACGCTGCCAAATCTCTCCTTGCTTCTGAACGTGTCCCAGGTTCCAGATCGGACTCCTTCTTGGATGATGTGCTTAAAATTGAGTACTCACATCCAAATGCCCCCCAGTTGACCCTTGTCGATCTCCCTGGTTAGTTACCTCTCAATTCTCCCAATTCCCGCACGCTCGGACCACTAATTTAGATCTTTAGGATTGATTCAGTCTCATGATCGCCAGACGCAAGTCAAGGAGGACATACATCGGGTCCGCGACCTAGTGAGAAGCTACATGCAGCAACCAGGATCAATTATCCTAGCTGTTGTGTCTGCCGAAAGTGATACAGCCGTGCAGAAGATACTCACGGAGATCGAACTCGTTGATCCAGAGGGCCATCGAACTCTTGGCATAATCACCAAACCAGACAGGGCCAATGGAAGGACTGAGCGTATGCTCAAGTACGCATGCAACACGCAACACACTCTTCGTCTCGGATGGCATGTTCTAAAAAACCTTGGTCCCATTGATCCTGACGAACCACTCCCAACTCTTGACGAGAGAGACGAAACTGAAAAGACATTCTTCATGGACAAACTTAATGATGACGGAAAAGACAACAGGTGGTGCCCATTGAACGGTGCTGTGAATGAAGAGCAGCTGGGTATTGTGGAACTCCGCAAGCGTCTTAGTAACGTACTGCTGGACGAGATTCGTATCGCCCTGCCAGATATCATCCCTACCATCAGAACAAAGCTCGAGAACTGTGACCGCCGATGCGAAAAACTGGGGAAGGCGCGAGTGACGCCATTACAACAGAAGATGTATCTTGACAAGATCAGCCGCCAATTCCAGCAAATCCTAGGCCAAGCAGTAAAGGGCCAGTACTCCGATCGCCAGTTTTTCAGGCCTAACGCACCTATCGGCGATCCTCGGAGACTGCGAGCTTCTTTGCAAAACTTGAACGATGAATTTGCGAAAACAATGTTTGAAAAAGGACATCGCAGGGAGTTTCTTGTTGGTCCTGACAGTCTTCCCACCTCACTGGAGCAGGGTTATTCTCATGACAGCCTCTTTGACAAATCAGTTATTGCCAACCCAGAAAAAGTCACCCGCGCTAGGTACCTCGTCATTGTTCGAGACCTGATGAACAAGAATCGAGGGACAGAGCTTCCTGGTGCTGTTGATCATAGTCTGGTTCGAGAGCTTTTCTGCGACCAATCAGCAAAATGGTCCCAGATCGCCGAGAACCATCTTGCGAAGGCAGTCGACTTGGTAGAGAAGAATCTGAAGGAGACCATTCACTACGCTGCTGATGAGATGACCGCTAGGAAAATCTATTTGCACTGTATCGAGCAGAAAATGGACGACCGGAAAGAAAAGCTTAAGAACATGCTGAAGCAGTTGATCAGACCTTACAAAGATATTCATCCCATCACTTACAACCACCAATACCTGGAAATGGTTACCAACATCCGCAGGAGAAACGACGAAATGCTTTCAAAAGGACGACTCCAATCCGATCTCGTTGCCAGCACCCTCGACCTGGCCGCTTCAGACCTGTTGGATTCCATGGAGGCCTTTTACGCAGTCGCTGTGCGCACTTTTGTCGACAACATTGCTGTTCTGGCTGTCGAGATGATTTTGGTCTCTGAGCTCGATGATGAAATCTTCATACCCAGCGACATCTTACACATGGAAGCGGATGTATTGCACCTCCTAGCTTCGGAGCTAGAAGTCGATCAGCGAAAGCGCGTAGATCTTAAGCTCAGGAAGGATAACTTGGAAGAGGCGCTGAAGCTTTGCAAGACTCATGCTGCTCAAGCACCGTCAAGTATGTTCGATTGCCCTTTGCAATGGGACCCTACTCTACTCGATCCTGTCAGATTTTTTCGGACAGTGCTAACAATTTTCCAGCCAAATTCTTCAGCCCAAAGAACTTTTCCAAAAGTCCGGGCACACCCGGCCTCGTCCCAGCGAGTCCTTCAAGCGAGTCCCCATCTTCTAAGCTATCATCTACCCCGAGAACTCCAGGAGCATCCCCAAGGGCCCCGAGGTTTGACATCGGTGGGTCGCCTGGAAAGGCACCGATGAAAAGAGATCGTCTTGTCAATACTTCTGGTGATGGTGATGGGTTTTTACAGCCTTCAGTGCAGTTCCTTGATGAGGAAGAGGAGTATTGAGTCGAGGTAGGATAGCGACTTGTAGTTTGCTCCCTTGACTGGTGGGTTGTTGTTCGGAGATAGGATGGGCAGGACGCTGAGCGTTGGCTGTTTTGTGTATTGGTGATGGTGTGGGAAGTTGTTAATAAATATGTACAAAATGAGAACTTCATATGTCACCAGCCCAGTCCTTCCTTTTTCACAATGTTCCCAGCCACATTCCATAAATCTCAATAGTAAGAGCATGATTCGATGCTATAATTGTGTAATTGATCCACGTGATGCTCGTAATGGCGCTAAATTTGAAGGATCAACCTCCCGTTTCTCGTAGCAGAGCCCCTGAGGATGAACATCCTTCCACTATCACTGAATCATCAATCTCTCATCGATCCCAGCATTTCTTATCAGACTTCAGCATGTATTTGTCACCGGTTAAGCCAGACTCATTTCAAGTCCAGCTCTTAGGACGAGGCTTTCAGCCACCGCTTGAATGCCATGTTTCGTGTAGGCGTCTAGCGCATGTTGATGGTGGTTCCATGCCGTTGACTTTCTGATGCCTTGATCACAATTCCATGAATCAGCATGGAAACACATTTTTAAATTTTTGACTCTGCGGCTTAACTTCCCTGTCTTCATCAAGATACCAGGAGTTGAGTTGAAACCCCCACAACTTCCCACTCTTGCCGGAAAGCTGGCATGCGAGGCTGCATCCCAAGTGGGACCTCTGCAGAATCTCCTGCCGCGCCGCGTTTGCTCTTTTCAAGGATCACAATCCTACCAAGCACTGCCTTGCCCCTATGTTACGCCGCTTAATTAAGCAGACCTAATAAATCGATGCGAGTGTCCTCATGTTCTGTTCTTCCATCCTTGGACATCAAATTTTCTGGTCTTGCTCCGTCATTATTCCTTCCCTTTCTACACTTCAAGATAACCGAACCAGAGATATCTCCAATGGCTGCTCATATGGACGAAGCACTTCCCAAGCTCCTATCAGGGGATGGGATCGTCCTTCTCAACGTCATCGACGACCTTCGCAGCTTAGGTGTTGACAAATACGTCGACCTTCCCACCATTTTGGTTTGTGGAGACCAAAGTTCAGGCAAAAGCTCAGTTCTTGAGGCTATTTGCAAGCTGCCGTTCCCGAAGGGCGACAATGTTTGCACCACCTTTGCCACCGAGTTAGCAATACGCCGAGCCCCCACAAGTTCCGTATCTGTTAGGATCCAACCCTCTACATCACGAATCAAGGAGGAGCGAATCAAAATTTCGGAATTCAAGGCGCACACTGAAGATTTGATTCATTTCGAAATCATTGTCAACGAAGCCAAAGCTTTTCTCGTGCAACAAAGTAAAGTCAACGAGAATTCATATTTCGAAGACGTTCTTCACGTTGGTAAGTTTGGGTATCAGCTACCTCCTTCCCCTTGCGGCTCAGATAGCCTATTCACGTTCTTAGGCTCTGATCAAGTACTGACTGTCTGCTTCCTTAGAGATTAGGGGTCCTGGCTACCCCTCGCTGACACTGGTTGATTGTAAGTCATTTCTCGCTCTGTCTTTTAGACGTCCAGTTCCTTGATACACTTCAATCCCGACTGCTTTCACTATCCTGTGGCGTTATCGACGATGAAAGCGTCCTAGAAACAAGCCGGAAGCAGAATTTATCTACTACTGTTAGCCTCACTCTTCTTCAGATTGCTAATCGTGTTCACTCTATCTAGTACCTGGTCTGATTGTGGTTCGCAATCCTAATCAAATCCCCCGAGACGTTGAAGTTGTTCGTCAAGTCGTGAAGTCTCACATGATGAGGAGCAAAAGTATCATCATGGCTGTCTTGACAGCGAAAACGGATATTCCAGGTCAGCAGATCATGAGTTTGCTTGAAGAAATAGACCCAGACGGCTCACGAACTCTTGCTGTCATCAGCAAGCCGGACACGCTAGATCAAGGCTCGGACGCGGAGGCTGGCTTTGTCTCGTTTGCCAAGAATGAAACTCCTGGCTTCAAGTACAGACATGGCTGGCACGTCATCAAGAATCGCAAGCAGCATGAATCACTTCATGTTACCTTAGAGCAGCGGGACGAGAATGAAAAGAAGTTCTTCCTCGGCAGTATATGGGAAAAGAGCCTAGGTCCAGAAACACTCGGCGTGGATGCTCTGAGAATTCGCCTCAGTGAGCTGCTAGAAGATCACACACGAAAATTGTTGCCAGCGGTTATCGCAAACATTGAAGCAGAGCTCAAAACTTGCGATGCTGAGCTTAAAAAGCTGGGCGCATCAAGAGAAACCACTGAACAGCAAAGACTTTATTTGAACACCATCAGTCAACGTTTCGAGAAAATAGTTGACCAAGCTATTGAGGGAAACTATCGGCATGACTTTTTTGAATCTGATATCGAAAAGCATCTTCGATATCTGCGTTCGACAGTTCAAAACATGAACGAGATGTTCGCATACGCGATGAATACGAGAGGCCACAGCATCGAGTTTCGGAAGCCGCTGATTCCATTTCAAAACTTCACGATGCTGCCAATGTCTATTACCCACTCTTGTTACTCTGGAGTTGACGTCCCGAAACCCAACTCAATGCTTCATCTCATAGAAATCGAGAACTGGATGAAGGAGACAAGAGGAACAGAGCTTCCCGCCTTGTTCAATCCAAACTTGATACAGAAAGTCTTCCGTCATCAGTCAACGAAATGGGAAGAGATTGCAAAAATCCATCTCGACAACATCTGCTTAGTTGTAGGTCAAAGCCTTTCGGCCATAGCGCTTCATGTAGCAAGCGACGATACTGCCCGTCGCCTGTTGCGAGATGTCGTTGATCTTGAGCTTGACCAGAGGCGAGACCTGATGTTTGCAAAACTGCGGGAAGTGATGTTCCCTTATCAACAACTTCATCCCATCACATATGACAGAAGCTTTAGCACAAAACCAAAGTCAAGCGAGGAGCTGAATGTGCCATTTGCTAGCCAGAAAAGTGAATCCAAGGCCGCATCCGACATTTTCGACGCTGCCAACAATTACTATGAAGTAAGTTCCCCTTGAAAAGATCTCCAAACGCGATTAGCTGACTTAATTAGATCGCTCTACGTACTCTGATAGATAACGTAGCTGTGCTTGTAGTGGAAATGTGCTTTGTTTGTGGACTAGAAAAGATGTTCACTCCGGCCGTCGTCGCGATAATGGGTCCTGAACAGATCAAACAACTGGCTTCGGAAAAGGCTACCACAACTGCAAAGAGACATCTCGAAGAGGCGAAAAAGAGTACTCTGAAACGAGCGCTTGTGAATTGTCGACGTCACTCCGATCGTGTTCCGCAAGGTTCGCAGACTCCTGGGTGTAATTCTTTCCCGCTAATCCGGAACTAGGTCTCTATACGTCGTCTCCGTCCGCGTCAAGATTTTTAACACTCGGTGAAGGCGTTTTTGCTCAAAATGGTACATTCTCAAAAACACCGCTTCCCAGCCGATCCAAGCCTAAGCCCAGTCACACGGAAGAGGTTCGTGCTATGAATGCAGTACCAAACCAAAAACAAAAGCAAAGCAGCAATATTTCTAGCGGAACCAGTACCGATTTCACCCCAACCAGAACTCCTTCTAGCACATCTCCTTTTGGCAAAAGCATAGGCCAAACACAGCCAGTCTCATCGCCGTCTGGGAAGTCTACAACACCCTTTGGAAGCGGTATATCAGCCTCCGGGGCAAACCCACCAGCGTCTGAAAGCAACTCTTCAGCTTTTGGAGCTATTACATCAGCCCTCAAGACAACGCCATCGGCCTCTGGAATCACCACTCCAACACCCTGGAGCGTGAACCTCACTAGTGCTAGCTCTACTGACACAAATCAGCCCACGCACCCCACTCCTTCTTTCTTTGGAATGGCCAACCAGGAGCCTCTAAGTGCAGGCTTCGGGACTCGTCCAATTCTTGGCACCAGTACATAGTCTCCTGCCTCTCGCACAGGTAATGACCCCACTTGCACTCTTCCCGCCTTTGTACCTTTCACTGAAAAGAATCCGAGCGCCACCAACATAACAAACGCCTACCAGTCCTTTGGGCCAGGTCCAGATTTGCTGTACGACGGTCTATCTTTTGAGGTCAGCACGGTACATCATGTGAATGGTGTTGCTAATTATCTCATAGGAGATTAGAATGCACGAAACAGGCCTGCGTGTGCTAGATCTGGCCTCTTAAGTCTCGCCACTTTCCAACCAGGCTTTCTTTGATACTTGACGCGTGATCGTCGACACGTATATTTACATTCTTTCAATTAGTCCGTCAGCCTTTATTCGTCGGGGCACGCTCCTTGGATGGGATTGGAGGGAGGACTCGGCGGTCCGGTTGGTCAGTCTTCCTGATTGAAGAATGCCGCTAATGCTTTATCGGATAGGATTCGAGTTTCGACCCTGCACACAGGATGACAGCTGCTCAGGCCGTGAAGCGCGATTTTGCGAATCTCCCACCTAGACGTCACCATGGATCTTCTGCTCGTGTGTCATTTGAAGTTCTTTCGGCGATCAATGAATCCATCCGTGGATGACTGATCAGGAGTAATTTACTTTTATTTACACAGTCTTGGCGAATAATTTATTCCCAGCTTAGACCCTTTCAATAAACAAGCGAATTCGTTGTCATCTTCCTTTTGTTAATCAGAGCTCATCGTCTGTTTCACAAGTGGTTGTTGACAGGCAATGGTCTTTCAGCAAGTGTCCACGTTCCTGCTCTCGGCCGTCCTTATTTTGCAGGCGCTAGCAGCTAAAGAAAGTGACACTGCTCTGCACCTCCGATCAAATCACACCTCTCGTTTCGTCGGATATCTCATCTCGACATTCAGCGATGCAAATCCAAGTGTTCAATTCTACCTCTCGAAGGGAAATGATGCAAGCAATTTTGCCTTTGCTAATCAGGCAAAATCGGTATTGGTGTCAACAGTTGGAACCAGAGCTGTCCGAGACGTGTTCTTGACATGCAACAGAGATCGGAATCGATGGTACATGTTGGGAACAGGTGAGCCATGTAAACCCATTGTGGGTATGATCATGAGCCAACTAACTTGCAATAAGATCTAAACATCAACGCCAACGGGTTCTCATGGGACAAGGCCACTCGGAAAGGAAGTCGTGCAATTGTCGTTTGGAAAAGTTTGAACTTGATGGACTGGTCTTCTTCGAGGCTGGCAACGTAGGTGCCTCTTTGCTCTGATCCCACTTCTCCTAACATTAGCATAGTGTGGAAATTCCATCTGCAGGAATGGTCTGGGCTCCATCAGCGGTATGGGACGATTCAACATCACAATTCCACGTCTTCTGGTCTTCTCGATTCTACAAAAATGATGATGCAGGTCATACAGGACCCGCCACTCTCGATCGGATTCGCTACTCATCCACGAAAGACTTCATGACCTTCACAACAGCCAAAGACTACATCAAATATGATATTCCCCTCATCGACCAAGAATTCCAATATCTAGAAACACCAGGCCACTATGCACGCTTCCTGAAGAATGAAAGGGAGAACAAAGTCTACCAAGAAATCACAACGGACGGCCTCTTCGGATCATGGAAACGAATCCCGGGCTATGTAGTGAATGAAGCCCCGCGAGAAGGACCAGCGAGTTTTGCGGATAACATCACACCGGGACTCTATCATCTTTTACTCGATGACTATAAGAAATATGTCCCGTTTCAGACGACGAACATCCTGAATCCAAGGTGGGATAAATCTAACTATCCGAGGTTTCCGTCCGTGTTGAAACATGGGTCTGTCACCCCGTTGACTAGGGAGGAATTTGATGCGCTCGCTGCGAGGTATCCTGCTTGACGAAATCGAAATTGCATGAAGCACTGAGCGCCTAGTTTGACAATTTTAGCAGCAAAGTCTGAACATTTCGCAACCTGGGTTATGGACTGATTGACTTCATCTATTCGCGGTAAAATCACCGCCCTCCGGGTAGTTCAATATAACGCGATCTTTTTCCGCCGACCCGCCGGCCAACAAAATTCGGGAATGTGTTTCATCTAATATACCAGCAATAGAAACTAAGCTCTCCATTTCTTAGCCTCACATCTTATTCTTTTCTTGTCTGTCGATCAATTCCGTCACTCATCATGTTTTTTTCACTCCTTTGCGTTCTGCTATTTTCGTTGATAACCAATGTTGTTGGCTTTCCAATTTCCAGGCAAGCAACAAAACCTGCTTATTTCTTGCTAGTAGGCGATTCAACGACTGCAAAGCCCAAAGAGTTATCATATGGAAGTACTGGAGGATGGGGTGATGGATTCTTGGCTGTTTTAGACCCGCCCGCTTCAGGTGTAAATTATGGACATAATGGACGGACAACGGTGGATTATAAGAGTGGTGGCGATTTTGGCAATGTCATCAATGACTTGAAGGCTCATAAAAGCTCGAAAGATGTTTATGTGACGATCCAGGTATTTCTAAACAATAATTGGAGAGAAAGTGGGAGCTGATTTGAGCGAAAAAGTTTGGACACAATGATGTTAAGGCTGTGCCGATTGCGGATTTTCAGAAGAATCTTGAAAATATGGCGAAAGAGGTTAAAGCTGGTGGAGGAACTCCTGTGAGCTTTCCTTGATGATTTCCACATTCTTTCCTTCATTTCCTGACTTATGTACTAGATTCTAGTGACACCCCTCTCGCAACGCTACTTCACGAATGGAAAAGTCCGTGAAACTCTAGCTGCTCAAGCTCAGGCAACAATCGCAGCCGCCAAATCCGGAGACTACGCATGGATCGATCTGCATAATGAAAGCATGAAGCATCTTAATTCAATCGGGGAAGCACAGGCCAACACGCTTAGTGCTGCTGAAAAGGACAAGACGCACTTGAGTCCCAAGGGAACGAAGGTATTTGGAAAGATGGTTGCTGATTTGATTGCGAGGGAAATTCCGAGTCTGAAAGAAGCTTTCGTGAAGGAACAGGCACGTGGTTGATTTCGTCTATTTAATGAAACCTTCTTTCATATTTCCACAAAATATATTGCCACGTTGTGGGGTAGAAGTAATGATCTGTCGGTAGTTCACCGAATTGGTGATTTAAATCAGAATTCTGATCCAACGGGTTCCATATATTATCCTCCCAATCGAAGCACGATGGCAAAAACGACAATAGGCTGAAAACTAAACCACAGAACGACCATCCCATCTCCCCGCTCCGCCGGAATATGGCACCTGATCTCAAATCTCGTTCTCAATCCAAAGTGGACACCCACCTATAACTTTCGAAACAAGCATTGATCAATCTAGCATCCGTTTCTAGAATGCGGCAAATCCGGAGGAACCTTAATCTAAAATAGATTGCTTGTCAGATTCTTTTGACTTTGTGTCAATCCCTGCCACCAATTTAGAGTGTTTGGAATTTTATGCGGATCTGGGGAAGGTGATCGTTATTAGTAGTCGCGTGGTCTGCGATCGTTTTTTGGCCATACCACTTTCCATACTCTCGTTACTACTTATCTTCTTTCTTTGACTTGGACGCACTTGAATACGATTGACGATAATGAGGATCACGAAAATATATTTTGAATAGAAGATAAAGAGAACAATGTAAGGAAATTCGGAAACTTGGGGATTTGGAAGCTGATCGCGTCAGTAGAACGAGTCACACGCTTCAACAGCCAAAGCAAACATTAACAGTCATTACAACACCTAACTACCAATCCATATAAAAGCAGGAACGCAGTGGGAAAGCGAAGCACCCTTTCCTCGCTTTTCTCAAATATCCAACGACAATCAAAATGTGCTACGAACACGGCGTCAAATACACATGCGGCTGCGTCTGGCCACGAAACGAATGCGATAGACTGGTCGGCTTCTGCGGACGAGCAATAAATCGGCACGCCCAGTGCGGAACGTTAATTCCCGATCACCGAGCACTGCCGGAGCGATGCCTATCCTGCGTCCGAAATGACGAGGCAATGAAGGAGAAGGAGAAGAACAAGGACACGAGATTTAGGGCTGATTCTTTGGAGGTCCAGGTGGAGAGTGATGAGAGACCGAGCCCTCTACGGTCGTGGACGGTGCGGTAAGGATTGTTGGGTGTTACGATAGAGGTTGCTGTAACAGTATATGTGTTTGTTGAATTTGCATGGCGCTGGTGTACTTTAGGGGAATGTGACAATAGGCATTGTTGTATAAGTATATGACGTATCGTCAAAATTGTATTAAAATATGCTTAGGTCTTTTGATATCGAATTGTACTCTTCCAGGAGCTCGTCATTACCTTGATCCCTCCAGCCCTCAACAAGCAACAACGACGCCATATACGTCTCCGGTTGATGGATCCGTCACCCCTGTTCATGATGACTAATTCTAGAAGATAGTACAATATCCCGTACTTCCCTGGAAGCTATACGCATCACTAGTCAAAAATTCATTACTTATAAACTTATTCTGATATTGTGCCAGAGGATTTGCTACTGTATATTGAACGGCTTCATCATGATCAGCATCGCCATAGGGGTCGACGTACTGATTGCAGTAAACTTGGACGCAGACGTTGCCGACTTCTATATTTACGAAAATCTTGAGTCAGTTGAGCGTTTCTTGAGTCCTCTGGGTGGAGAAGAGACTGCACTTACGGGGTTTTCCTAGAACACAACCTGCAGCACAAAAGAGTGGCTTAACGAGCCACGAAACATATATTTCTGCACGACGGGGAACAAATGAAGCACGTACTCTGCTCGATCATGACATAATTGGGAGACAATTATGTTGCCTGCTTGATCTGCTTCGACGAGATGCGATCCTCTGCCACAAATTCAGCATTCCCGGGACATCGCCCAAACTGATCATCTCAGCCAGCCTGACGATGTGGACCATCGACTCATTCTGATCAAATCATCAGATCGCACTAACTCCATATCGCGGTAGGCTGTATTGCAGAGAAGGAGGGCCTGGTAACCATCATATCCTCAACTTTCGTGTCGAGCAACACCGAACAGGTCAATGGCCTCCCCGCGTCGAAACGGAACTGTACGATTCAACGATGGTGATAGATGTGATTGTTGCAAGAGAGAGGATGACGGAAAAATAATCTCCATACAGAAATGAGATCTAACTCGATTAGGCGACGCGTCAGGGGTACGTCGGTCTTGTCGAGAATTGGTATATTCATCATAGATATCTCTACGTTCCGCTGAAGAGCCTTCAATAACCTTCGCTACTCTCTCGAAATCATGCCCGGGGCTGGCCCCCCCTTCCCCGGTCAAAGGTTTTTACAGTTCCCATCGCTTCTTGGCGCAGCTTTAGATAATCGTTCTTTCTCCAGAAATTCTACTCTCAAGCGAAGAGAGGTACCAAGATCGACTTTATAAATTTGGTAGCTTTCATGCAAAATCAAAGACATACCAAATACAACCACTTCAATCAACCGCCCAAATTCCCACTAACAAAAACAACAAGCACCGCCGCATATCTATCTCGGCCATCAGCTCTTCACACAAATATCTAATTTTCAAAGAACTTACGCAGCAGTAGCAGCAAACATATCAGATCTTTTCGCCGTCGTAAAGAGTCCGACACTGGTAGCAAACAATAAAATAAAGACGCTGACGAGTGTGAGTTTCTTCGCTGGAGAACCTGCGAGATGAAGAATAATAATGGCGACGATGAGGAGTACAACCGCGGTCAGAGTGCTGATTATATTTACGAAGTGCGAGATGCGGTATTCGGAGACGTAGATGTTGTCTCCGTCTGATTTCCCTGACTAAGTTCTACGTTATTAAATATGCATGGGGAAGTTGGCGAGCAAGGCTGACTTTGAAAAGGATGGGAAGGTAATCTTGGATGAACCCTGTTAATCTATCCTGTGGCTCTGAATGATAGAGTAGGACCAAATCTTCGTTGGTTTGGTAAATGTTCTTGCTGCTTTCGGCGAGAATTGAGTAAGTTTTGTTAGTATTTGGAATTCGCCGGAGGACGGCATGGTGAATGGCGTCGAAGGTTCTTTGAGGAGGGGGCTTGAGAGATGCTAATGTGCTCTCAAATAACATCGCTTCGCCTGGCGTTTGCAATGAGTACAGATACAAATGGTGGAAAAGAGAGTCAATGACCGACGGTATTCCTTGATTGTGGCTCTGATCTCGCTCGCAAGTGTCACTCTTTCAGCCTGTTTAGGATCTCCAGAAGCCGCCAGCTTCTTTGATTTTTCCCAACTCATTGCACACGCTTTCGCCTCAATATCCGCATCGACAGAGTAATCTTCGGCGTCGAAGACATCCTGCTGGGCCTGCAGTTCGACCAGTTCGCTCTGGATGTGGAGCAAATTCCGTATCGCAAGGCGATCAAATCGTTTGAAAACAAGGGTAGTCCGATCGTGATCGCTCGAAATGAATTGGGTAAGTGAAGGATATCCGTCCAGAAGCTGTCCCTTTGCGAGACGGTTTTCAATGTCCACGTCTCGTCCTCGACGCAAATGTCGAAATTAATGAAGGCTTCAATTTGGGCATGCATGCAAAGTGTAGGCAACGAGTCCTCTGGCTCGTCAGCCTCACTTTTCTCGTGGGCTGTGCTAATGCAAGCTCAACCTCTTCCCGTCACACTGGCCTCTTTAAGCGCTGCGCGCGAACCTTCGCCACCCACAAGCGATTTCTATAGTCCTGATCAGGAGGAAGTTCCCAAAAACTACTTCAAGCTCTTGTTGTTATGCTTTACGTTCACAATTTCATGGCTAACAGAGAGCTCTCCCACACTTCGTGAGCTCTGTCCACACATAATCAATGGAACTTTCCTCGGAGGGTGCAGTCGCTCTCGCAGGGAGATCAGCATCAGAAGTTCCGAACATGCGCAAGGCTTTTTTCCCAACGAGAAAAATAGAAGAAGACCTCAATAAGCTTGATTATATTTCTCCAGCTCCGATGGCCCAATCCGCACAGCGTTTTGCTCAAAACAAAGCTGTCCATCCAGTGGACTACATCAAGCAAATCGAATACAAGGAGACAAAGCTTAAGAGGAAACAATCGAAGCTCGAGATGAAACAAAAACGAGGCGAAGAATGGAAAGAATGGCTCCAGACAAGCAGATGGATCTCTCCAGACAAGCGGGAGCCGACGACCGATGACTAGTAAGTCTGTAATCATTATCCTTCCCGTTATGAACATGCTAATGTGAGCAAAATCAGCCAGGCATACCTCGGGGACAGGATAGAATCTCTACGGAGGCAGAAGAAGCGCAAGAACGAGAAAAAAAGGGTAAAAAGGGTTCGTTCCTCTGAGCTTGGTGAGAACGTCGGAAAAATCAAAGATGAAATAGAGGAGCTGGAAGGAAGGCTGAGAGATGAGAGAAACTTCAAGGTTAATTATGAGCGCGATGTACAACATTTCTTCAGCAGACTTTGGAAAGTAAGAACCGCGAAGGTGGAATACGAGCTTGGCCTGGGTGCAAACCAAAATAAGCCAGCAGCAGTAATTGTCAGACTGCTGGACCAGGAGTTAGAGAAAATGCAGAGCGAAGAACCATCAGAACGGGATTCAACCGTTCAAAACGTTCTCCATCGAAGGGAAGTCGCTCGAGTAACACTTCAGAAGCACTGGTGAACTTGAGGGATTTGTTATTAAATGGTATGGCTTCGGCAGCGGAGGAAGGGATTGTCATTGAATTTCAGCGTTCTCATCTTCTATGTTTACGGCTGAAGAGGCATTAAGTGAGACATTATTTAAAAGTCCGAACGATTCGTTCTGAACTATACTTATCACAACAGATTTCGGATTCATCAGACTTGCACCTGCTGAAATATAACGGGGAGACCTGAATCCTTGTTCTGCTTGACGTAACCATGCCTCAGGTCCTAACGACAATCGTTTTGCGCCGCTGCTGGAGGATCGCGGTTCAAACCCGTCGTCCTTGTGGTTTCCTCTCGTCCAGCCAGGTATTGGATATCCACGTGTTGCCGATCGTTCTTGCCAAAGCGAGGCTGGCTTTAAATGCCGCATTCGAAACCTGTATATCAACATCTGGAGTATGAGGGATGAAAGAAATGACACGCGTTGGTCTTTGCCTGTTCGGGATCCGTAAACCAACATCAGCGCTGTTCTTTCCGATGGTGAAGTCTTGATGCTGGCGTCATGAAGTCTGTCAACTTAGGATCTCTGGACATGGACCGCTGAAAACGTTGTTGGAATTCATTTGCATAAGTTCGGATGAAGACTAGTGCTGCTGGGGATATGTAGACGCTACCGACACAGACGCCAAGTTGATCCATTCGAGCAAGGCCATCTATTCCGGCTCGTACCGCGGCTGTCGTGTAATATCGGCCGGCGAGTACTCGGTGAGTGAGGCTAGCTATCGTGAAGGTGCATGCGGTGATGTCGAAGCTTGATAAGAGTTTAGCTGTTGATGGATCATGGAAATTACGATCATGCCCGGAGATGTAGCTTTGTGATTTCTCGTCGGATCCCACTCCTTTCATCCTCCGGTGAGGAGTGGTTGAGAAATGTTTCAAGCAAACAGTGGTTTGATCCTGTTCATGCAAGGTTGTTTGCAGGTGCAGGAAACAGAGTGTGGGGAACAGAAGAGGAGTCCAATCATCTTGTATCTCAACGGCCTCCCTTATCGCGTCACCATCGAATTTCGAATTTACCATGCTGCTAGTACCCAAAAGCAACCAACAAGAATTTCCTGCAGTCACACTCCCAAGCTTCTATCCTTGCAGCTATCACAAAAGAAGCTCGCTTTGAAGTACATACTTCTGGGCAGGATCGTCACAAATTGACCTTGATTTGCTCATTACTATCTCATCTCACACCCACGGCCTGTGCCGCCATTTTCAACATCCTCACCGCCACCGTCTCCAACTCTTGTTCATCTATTTCTTTTGAGTGCGGAGGCGGGTTTCTCGAGCTTTTTACTACATTATGACGCGTCGCATCGTGTACGGCATGGGCCTTTGGGCTACCGCAGCAGGTTGGTGGGAGCCTAGAGGTGTGCGCAGAGGGAGAACATACTGACTTGGCGGCAGTGACGGCCATGACGCTGGCCAGCATTATCATGCCCAGATGGATCCGATGGAATAATGTATGCTTCCTCACTCACGTCTGGCATCACAACTCTAATGTGTCTGTAGGGAACCGAAACCTCTCCACATTTCACCTACGGCCTCCATAAGCGTTGCTCCTCCGTGACAGGACGATGTGACCCTTTTCCAGAGTACAGTGACTGCCACAGAGATCCAAACTTCTGCAGCATGTGGAGAAGTGTTGGCTTCCTCATGTCCTTTGCTGTTCTCCTTGAACTCGCTACACTGGTCGCATACATTATCATCATACTAGGAGGGCAACAGCTACGTCAGTATGGCTGGAAAGTTGTAATTTCTTTACTGGCTGCCATCGTTCTCGTTCAATGCTCCGGCATGGCTATCATTGTATGTACAATATCTCACAATCACTGCTCGTCCCACTAACACCACCAGGCCTACCTCTTCGACCATGACGAACGCTTCTTCCCAGGCTGGCAACTAGACACCTCCTGGATCCTCTGCACCGTATCCTGGACACTTGCCCTGTTAACTGGAGCCGGCATATGCACAGCCGTTTACACTCTTCCCGAAGAAGGCGGTTACGAGCTAATTCCTGGTGAGAATTGAACATTTTCTTCCTACAAAAAACCATGCAAGAGAAGGACACACAAAAATGGTTATCCGAGTATTTTGGTTGTTTTGTGAAAGGCAGCGCATCTGATATTGGTACGTGGTTTAGATGATTATCCACCGTACGCGGAAGAGAGACATTTTGGACGAGCCGGGATACAAAATTGGATGGCGGGAAACAATAACGACGACGAATGATACGATGATGGGTGTGTGACGGCCCGCAACGACTGGTAGCAGCATTTTCGGCTACAATTTGTTCTTGGGTGGGCGGCATTTCATACGATTGCGGATATCCATGGGGTGGCATGGCATGCTACGACTATTCATTGGGACTTTTGTTGGGGATTCCTACCGGCGTATGGCGCGATGCCGAACCGAGATGGATTGTTTGTCCTCTCGAGTGGATTTCGGATGGGTTTTTTGCTTTCGGTCGCTGTTCGAGTCCAAGCATTTCTGTCATTTTCTGGACAGCTATAATAATCAGGCAACAATTAAGCTGACATGTTTGATGTTCTTACTTATTAACAGGAACATTTCCTCTGAAACCATCGATGTTTACTTTGGACACCGTCTTTCGGGTGACTTTGTTTCTCTCTGTTTTTGGAATTTCTCCTTCAAATATTATCTCTTTGAAATGTGTCTCTTCAAATACCATCTTCAAATACCATCTTCAAATACCACTCCCTCAAACATTATTGCTTCAAATATCATCTCTCCAGATACCAGCCATTACTCCCCCGTTCCAAACACGAATTCGGTGAACGTCTTCATCTGTTCCTCACCTATGAATTTCCCACTTCAAGGATTCTTAAATATAGTAGAGCAATGTGAACTGGGATTCGCGTCATAGCTGAACGACTCGTTTTCGTATTACGAACCCTCGAGTATGGCGGCAGTACGAAACCTCAACGTATAATGGTCACACAGAAACAGTACCAAGCTCAAAGTAGTGCTAGAAAACAAAAACACCGCATAATGGTTCATGTACACTGCCTGTACCTGTTTCTGTCCATGTCCTACACGTTATAGTCTTGGTGGGACGAGAGAAGGGGAACCTAGGATGGGGATTCGAAGTATGTCGACTTTACCCGCCGTCCTTCAAGTTGGACTTGCTCCGCGAATAGTAAATCGGTCCTAACTTATACCAGTAATCGTTCAATCATCATCTGTCAAACTCTCTTCTCCGGCCTCTTTGCAACTATGATCCATTAATTTCTCGTGCGAGATACTCACTCATAAATCCAATGGGTTTTCGCGGAGAGATTAATGCTTTACAGATAGCATTTGTCTCTCCTTTTGTATTTGAAAGTAAAGAACCCGAGCTCGGCTCAACGATCCGTTCTCGTGCTATCAAGCATCTTCGAGGACAAACGTTTTTGACTGCAAAAGTCTTCGGTACAAACGTATTCAAGTACAACGAGAATACAAGCCAAGCATAGAGTAGCCCACCAGTATTGCGAGAGTACAACGTGAACATCCCACGAAGCTCGTACCACGCTTGTAGTAGTACGAGAATGGGGGAAGGTGTTACTCGTGCTACAAACATCATCTCTACGCGTTCTACGTTTATGGTTTGGCAGGACCAAATAAGCATTAGATTTTGTGTTGGAAATTTTGGGAAAGTGTAGTTGGGACCGTGAACTCACAACTAAGCTGTAGATCTTATGTTGTAAAGATTCGGAAGTGAGAAGACAAAGACAAGACATCCGAAATCTCGAAAGAAATTGAGTGTAGTAATCCGCTTGAAAGAGATGCTGTGATTTTATAGATTAAATTCAGATAATCGGGAGATGGGACTGGAAAATCAAATAGGAACAAGTCGGTCGAAGTTAGAAGGTGTAAATATTAAAGCAAAGCCGAGGCACAACGGGCTCATTTCAGCTTTATATTCGAAAAAGCCAGAAGATCCTTTAACCATCAGAGAAATATCCCAGAGTGCCCCAATGGTGATTGACGGCCCTGGGACGGGACTCCGTGCCAAGAGCGAGGAATCTACCGTGAGGCAGTGTGTTCGAACCCCGAGTTCGGATATACTGCTCTATGGTTTTGTTGTTGCGCGCCCGACAATCACGTTGAAGGTTCTACTTGAGAAGCATGTTGATTGTCATTATTTGACGGAAAAACTTCACCCACTTTGTTTAACTGGTGGTCTTTGCTGATATTTTGGACATACTTCTATCCTATCCCATTGTCATAAAATTCATAACTCCATCTACACCCTTCCTTACCAATCCATCACCACCCTAATATCACACCTCACTTCGCCTCTTCCTCCTTCTTCGCCGGCGGCTTCGGCTGCAATTCCTTGGGGACAGGCAGCGTAGCATAATTAGCCATTGCCTTCAAGTTCCTCTCTGGCGTCATTTGGCCGCCCTCCTCAATCATGCTCCCCAGCAACTTGAAATAATTGATGTAAAATGCGGGCGTATATGTGTTGAAGAAGACGGCTTCCTCGTCGAAGGGGTTGCTGAAAGTGTGAGGGGCGCGGACAGGGACGGAGAGGAAATCATTCAGGGCGCAGTCGACGTCGGGTTTGTTGGGGATATGGAAGCGGACGGTGCCTTTTGTTGTGAGAAACATTTCGTCGTGCATCTAGTAAGGGTGTCAAGAGGAGTTCTGGAGATGGGAGGGTAAGGCATGTAACTTACCTCGTGCCAGTGAGCTGGTGGTCCCATTGTTCGTGGTGGGAGTGTGAATTCGGCGACGCCAATTCGGTTGTCTAATATTCTCGATTAATCTATCAATAAAGCATCTCGAAGACTCAGCCTTACCAGTTCGAGATCCATCCTCAAGGACGCGGCATGTAATGGGACCAAGTTTGATGATCTCGCCAGCTTTCGCAGGGACGAAGTTGCAGGGCACTGTGGGCATTTCCTTTTCGGCCATCTTGAATGTATTTTTGGGGGGTATCTGAAGTGAGTGATGTTCTAGAAGCTGACCTTGTCCATGATCTTGAGCTACACGATGTAGCGGGGTCGTCAGCTGATAATGAGGGGCTGATGTGAGAAAGTTGAGTTGTGAAAGCTGAAGAAAGATCCTTGCCAGGGTGAAACTGCTCTATGCATCAATGATCTGATATCTTCGCTAGCACGAATCAACGAGCTGTCTCATCATCGACGACTTCTCTTCAGGGCAATTTTCTGCATTTCGAATGCATACTCAGCCTACCATTGCGTAGAAGTATGAATCAAGCTAGAAGTATTTGCTAGGTGACAAGTCCGGTGTTACAAGTAACGCAGATCAGCAGGCATTGTCTTTGTGATACCTTTGTCTTTGTTGAATAATGGAGGTGGGCATGAAATTGGAAATATGGATGATGAAGTCGAGACGAACGCGAGATGAACGAAATCACATGACAGTTTCCCGGTAGGCAATCATTTCTATGTCTCAGAACGTCAATGCAGGTACGCGAATCGCGATCAAAAACTCCGCGCCGTTAACTATCGACAACTCCGAGCAAAAACACAAATAATCGGTGTGACAAGTCAAGCCCTGACGTGTACCTGCGTGGTCGTTCAATGACCAGCGTTGGTGGCTGATTCCACGATACAGAAATGCGCAATTAGCAGGAGATACCTCCCGAAGTAGCAATACCAATAAGAAAAACCAACTTCACAATCTTGTAAGCTTCTGCGTTGTCCTATAAGAAGGCCACCTACATTCCTATTCTGGAAATGTGAATAGGAGGATCCGAAAAATCGAGATTTTTAGTGCCCGAAGATCGACAGGCAAGTGCCGTGATCGTGGAGATCCGATTTTTAGTTGCTGGCTGGTGTGGTTGTTACTTGATTTTTGGAAGGTTCTTGAATCGATCTGTGCTAGAGACTTCATGACATGTTGAATTTGTAAAAGAGCGAGTCCGCCGTGGCTTGATGTCTGGATTATGATGTCGGTGGTTCAAAATGGATGAATAGATGCCAAGAAGGATTAGGCGACCAGCTTTGAGCATTGGAAGCGAGCGCGCAATGCCTTGTCAGAGTCATGAACCTGGGGTTTGACTGACAGGTGGTACAGGCAATTGGTGGTGTCGTTCTCTCACGGTTCTGTGACCTGTCTCACCCCTTTTCCACAGCATCCACGAACCGTGGTACCGAATGTCAAATGATGGCATTACACTTCGATAGCACGTCCATTGACAAGAGGCATTTTGTCTGGATCATCCGAGGGTCTCCAATTATCTGCGTTAGGCAAAGAGTGCTTTGATCGACTCGATTGGACGACGGTAAACCAAATTCGCCAGCCACCAATTATCAATTTTCTTCCATCGCGGATCTTGGCTGGTGCAGCAGACGAAGAGCTCGAGGGGAGAATTTCTGTGAGCTGTCCGCTGCAACGATCCTGCACCTCTCATGCATAGGGGACATGCTTCATGCTCGAAACGTAAGTCCGGCAGTAGAGTGCATGTATCCTGCGGTTGCCACACCATCTTTTGCGCAAAGCGACGTGTATCGTGGATGGAAAAAAGGAAAAAGGAGCGGGAGACTGCCGTTGTCCGCCTGCACCCGTACCTGAACGAGAGATTCGCCGACTGGGGAAGCTGGGTCTCCAAGTACCGATGTTTTTCTCAGCCCTGTGAACTATGATCATGATCCCGTAAATTCATAGATATTGTAGAGACGGCGGGCAAGAGATGAGATGTCATTTAACAAACCCTGGAGAACATCTATTTTCTTTTGCCATCCCGCACATCCGCTGTCACTCGTAACCCTCTTGTGCCTTCTCGTTGGCTGAACTCAGTTCCACATCCATAGACTCCAATCGGGTCACTTCAGCTGAGTGATTGGATTGATTCGAAGCCCTGGTCCGGGAGCGTACGCACCGACGATTTCGATACGTGAGCTGGAGGGGATCCATTTCACGAGTATGGGAGCTCCCTAGGAAGGATTGCCGGTCGGGGTTCTCTCTTACAAAAGAGGGCAAACGGAGGGTTATATTTGAACGAGAGGGGACGAATTCCTGACAATTATTCAAAATTTGAGGAAGAGATGTGTACCACGATTATACTCTGCGTTGCTGTATCCTAGTAGCGATCAATAGAGTAAATCCAGAACGAGTGACTAGAAGATAGAAGCGGTGTCACTTGGTATATGCTTCAATAGGGAGTATCGCACCATCATGTGTCAGGGGCAGCATGGTCCAAATGTGTAATAGTAGATCAGCCCAACTTAGCCATCAAGATAGATCGGAAGCCTTTCGCAGAGCTAGCCGTCGTCAATTGGAATCCCAACTCCATCTCCAGCTCCCTCATCATCCGCAATGTATCTATGACACCCTCCAGAATCTTTAATCCTCGTCCCTTACATCCTATCCCCTGCTCGGCCGGTCGATCAGCTCGACATCCGAGTGATTGGATACGCGGCCCATCACTTTATCGCGTGGGTCCCGGACTTTATTGTACGTTGGACGAAAAGACGGTTTTCTGTCTCATTGGAGTGGCACGTCTGACATTTGCTACCCAAGAATCTACGGATACATTCCTACGCTCGACAAAGTGAAGGGTGTTTGTTCCTTTACCATCCCGGCAAACTCCAACCTCCTGAGTTGGGTAATTCTTCAAGATGGCAACTTCACCACGCGCGAGCAAAGCCGCGAGCGTGAGCAGCGTGGGCACGAATGCTTCAGGATCGCTATCGTTTCTACCGCGTTATACACCGAAACCAGAGCCAGTATACATATCAGCTCCTGCTGCTGCGGACCATGTAACCCATCACCATTCACACGACCAATTCGACCTCCTATCGCCCACCACTTCGCCAACAAACGATGGAGCCATCTTCTCAGACGCGGCTCTCAGCCTGCTAAATACATTTCTGGACTCGTTGCTGTACAATTTCCTCGCAAAGGCGCGCGGCACGACGCTCAGCCAGCTGAGACCCGCCATCACCGAGGTGCTCAAGGCTAAACTGGCACGCGATGCATTGTCGAGTGCGGACGAAGAACTGGGCGGCTTTGAAGGCGACGACATGGACAGTGATGACGAGAACACAGAAACAAACGGACAATGGTCTCAGGACTGGCATCTGGAAATGGCTTTCAAGCGAATGCGTTTAAGAGTCATGGTTTTCATTCGACTGGGCGATTTTGATGACGAAGATGAGGATCGCTTCCTCGAGGAGGAAGACGAGTTCAGAAACAACGGAGAGAAACCGACACAAGACATGAACTTTCTTGTAAACTCACCAGCAGCAGTCTATCTTGCTAGCATACTGGAACATGTTGCGGAGCAGGCGTTGAGCACAGCAGGCGAATCTGCATACAGACGCTCCGTGAGCAGGATGAATCGACGATCATCAATTCCCAACTCAAAAGAACTGGAAGGCATGGATCTCGAACGCGTCATTGTTCAAGAGATGGACGTGGAGAAGATCGCGCTCAACCCGACTCTTGGTAGACTGTGGAGAACCTGGAGGAAGAATTACCGAAATGCCTTCGGCGTTGGTGGAGCCTTTTCTCCACCAGCTAGTCCAACACCATACCGTGGCCGTCTCGGAAGCCTCAACGAAATCGCTTTTCCACCAAATCGATTTGACGAGGATGCGCGAAGAGCTTTGGAGCAAGAGCGCCGGCTCACCCCCGACGAGATTCCTGAAGGGGATGTCACCGAAACTGACATCGCGGCCAACATTCCTCTGCCTATGAGCGAGAACGATGTGGATGAGATTGAAATTATGGGCGTAGCTATTCCACTCCCAATGAGCGACAACGACATTGATGAGATTGAGATGATGGGCGTCGCTATTCCACTTCCAATGACGGATAATGATGTGAACGAGATTGAGGTTCCTGGCTTGGCTAAGGAGATCAATGATGAGGAGGAGGAGGAGGATCGTGCAGTCACTTCGACTCCAGTCAAACGACGAAATAGTGCCGTCTTCGGTCCATCATCACCTCAACCGAAAGAAGTCGCTCGACCGCCTCTCACCCGTCTCCGATCCAATTCCACTCCTGCTCCTGGTCGTCTCCCATTCTTCTACTTCTTCATGCCAAAGGCAGAGGCCGATGGAAAGGAGGAACTCATCCCCACCGACGAATCCGAGGTTACACAAGTTGGCGACAGGGAAGAGCTACCGCAATCGGACACAAAAGAGATCGTGCCAGAGCCAATCGTTGCAGCCACAAAAGAGCCGGAAGTTGTCGAAGAACCAAAACCTGTCGAAGAGATGGCCATGCCTGCTCCAGCTGAAGACGAGGATGCAGCAACTGCAGGCGCAGAGGCAGCTCCAATCGCGTTCGATGACGAGAAGATTCCAGTCGAGGCAAATATAATGCCTGTTGTTGCTGAGGAAGTGAAGGCGCCAGTTGCTGCTCGGGAAGACTCTGGCCATGCACTCGGTGCGGAAGAGACAGATCACAAGAAAGAGGCAGGTATTGTCGCTGGCGTGGTTGCTGGAGCTGCTGCGCTTGCTGGAGCTGCGTACGCCACAATTGCTGGATCTAGCTCTAAGACTGAAGAGATTGAGGAGCAAAAGATGGTCATGGCATCGGCACCGAAAGCTGTGCCCAGAGAGAAACAGCCGGATATTGCTGACCGCATCAAGCTCGCACACAGGCTGTCCGTGAAGAACCTGGACCAGCTTGTACAGAATACGCCTGTCGTGCCCGAAGAGCCAATGCCTGTGAGTCCAGCCATGTCAACTAGCGCTCCATCAGGACCAGTCAGCGCCATCGAAGAACCAGACAAAGCCACCATTGTGTTCCCAAAACGCACTTCTTCGTATGTCCCTACTGGCCCTATTCCAAGATCGAACCCAGATGATTATCCAGGAGCCGTTCCATTGGTAGCAGCTGCAGCTGTGCAGCATGTTCGCACGGGAAGCGGGCCTTTTGCTCAAACAAAGCCAGAATATGAAGCTTCGGTCAGCAGCCAAGGGTCTGGATATGATTTGGGTACGGTTTCTGCCAGCGCTCTCGCTCAAGGCAGTGGCTCAGATGACGTGCATTTCAAGCGCAAGAGTATTGTTCCAACGCCGATTGGGATGGCAACTCGTGAAGAAGAGAACGCGCAATATTCGTCCAGTGAGGATCACGATGTTGAGGAAATTGGTGTTGCGAGGACCACGAACGAGAGGGTGCAATCGATATCTTCATCGCCACGCTCAACAACCCCAGACCAGCAGCGTTCGTATTATCTCCCAGGTTCTCCTAAAGCTGGGCCCTCTACCAGCCGTCCGGGTAGCTCATCCAGGGACCGATCCCTTGTAGGTGCAGATGATTATATCCTTGCACGTCAGACTTCGGCCTCAAAGCGCAATACTGGCCCATCTCCGCTCAGGTCAGTTACCGAAGCGGATTCTCAGCCAAAACAAAATGGGGTTTCCGCTCGGGATACTCCACACGCTGTTCCGTTCTACCACAACAGATCTGTCAATGATGAAGCACTCAAGCAAGACCAACTCAACAAGCGCGTCACCAAGGACACTGCAGTATCGGAGGCAAATGACGCTAGCAAAACAAAGTCGAGGCCTCCTCCACTCAACACTGCATTTGTCCCGACAGCAGAGACTGCTCGGCCCAGCACCGCGCAATCCGCAGGGCGTCGCTCCACATCGTCGACTCCCCCTGGCGGACACAGCGCAAAGGGATCTGCATCAAGTTCCTTCAAGCGACCATCCGATGAAAGTCGACGCAAGGATTTCGACTCCTTGCTTAAAGAAGGCGAGACGGTTAAATATACGCTTACTCCCGATGGACTACGCGAAAGTGATGTAAGTCGCCCTTTCCTCGTGGACATCCCTTGCATTTGTACCTCGCTTTTCACGTTGCGTCTTACTAATTCTTTCTTCACCAGCCATTCCGACCAACAAGCAGTAATCTGAATCGTGCTTCTGCTCTCGCTCTCAGCACTGCTGCCATTGACCGTGGTCCACCATCACCACGTATCATCTCTTCGCCATCCAGTGGAAGACGTCCATCTGCTCACGACATTGCTGCTGCTGCTGCCGCCGCCGGTCCTCCCAAACCTGAAGTCACGAAAGTCACTGTCATTTCTCAACCAACGATACAACTTTCACAGAAGAAGGGTTACATTCCACGAGTATCGGAATTCCGAAAGTCATTCAGTCCACGCTCATTAACCTCCCGTCCTGAGCCAATGAACACCAACACTCGCAAATCAGGATTCCTCCCACGTGAGCCACGAGTCATGACTGACGATACTCGCGACTTTGCAGACTTTATGCGTTCCACCAAGCCCACTGCCGAACCAACTCTCGTACCTCTCGTACGTTCTCCTAGCGATCAGAACCTCCTCAACAAAGCAAAGGCCCAGGTCCCACAGCCACCTCGCCCATTCTCGAGACAAAAGCTCGTTCCTCGTGAGCCTGATATCAAGGGTGGAGGAAGTGGCGATTTAATTGACTTCATTCGGGAGGGACCACCAAGCGCCCATGGTCTGGGAGAGCACCGCATCCCACGAAATGTTGCTCCCTTCAGATCAACGGCCGACTCGGAGGACCTGAAAGATTTGGGCTCATATATTCAGACGGGAACCACACCAACAGGATCAATGACGTCCAAGACTCCAAGAATGACGGGTGCAAATACTGCCAGTCTGCCTCAGAACGTCCGAGTCGGGCCATCAAGCTCTGGCTCAGGAATGCCTCCCATTGTCAGGAAGAGTCGCCGTGTGAAGGACCCTTACGCTATTGATTCGGACGACGAAGACGATTACCTGACTTCGTTACCTTCTTCTCGATCGCAGCAAAAAGAAGAGTCTCTCGCTGACTTCCTCAAGAACAACGAGCCACCAAAAGCGAATGCACCCGCGGCAATCTCAATGGGAAGCAGACCACAAACCAACGTGAAGCCCAACATGGGCGGTCCAGTCCGAACCAGCAGTATCGCCAACTCAATGGCCACGTCGCGGATGTCCAGGATGAAATTCGAAGCTCGCCCAGCCGGCGCGACGAAGAGTGGATTCGGAGGAAACGGGTTCCATTACAGCACCAATGATATGGCTGACTTCCTGAGGAGTTCGGGACCGGTGGAGGCGTATGCGGTCTCGCCTGAGGTGCCGTTGACTAAGAAGCCATCGAAGAGGGGTAAGCCGTCCTTTTGGAAACGATTTTCCCTCCAAGCTGCGTGAATCTGGCCTTAACCATCTCGCAGGCTTCAGTCGTGGCAGGGGTTAGATGATCGTTTTTCGACCCTCCTCACATACACTCAACGCGATCCCCTCCGATCGGCGAATTATCATACGCAAACGAACCGAGGAAACTGGGGTGGGTTGAATAGGCATGGTGTGAAATTATCGCCATGGGTTGAATGAAGAGGAGGGAAAGAGGCGGAGATTTGTTTGTTCGTCATTTGCCAGGGAGCGAGGGAAATTTAGTTTGGAACTTTTTTGCTTTTGCTTTTTGACAGCGATGCGATGCGAGTAACAGTACCTCGGGAATGATTGTTTTGTTACAACATGGCATGGGTTAAAAGCAGGAACACACTCTGGGATACCCTTACTCATCTCCTTCCTAATATTGGCTTCTTTTGATGTCAGCACGGGAGATTGGCGGACAGTTTTTTTTATGTACATTTTTCTTGGGCGAGCGAAATTTGGGGAGGAAAGAAAGAGAGCGGAATACTGGAGCTACTACTGGAATGACCCGATATGTCTACTTGCTATTTTTATCAGTACTATTATCTTTTCTTATGTCACATTTCTTTTGGTTGGGCTCGGAATTGGGAATGGGATTGTTTATATACCAGTCGCTACTGATGCGCGTCTTTTTATTGTTTCTAGATCGCGTTTCTGAGGAGAGATGAGTGGAGGCGAGGGTGGTAGTACTTTTTATACCTGTCGAGTCTTTGTCTATGGTGATTCTAACTTTTTGGTTTTTGAGTGGGATGTGGAGGTATATATTATTCTAATTCATGGATCTTTTCAGGATGGGTGGAGGGATGGTGAGAGAGTGATGATGGTTGTGTATATTTGTATTTAATTATTTGGGGATGGAGAAGATTCTGGAGGAAATGAGATTTTTGTTGATTGGCAGTCCCTTTTGCTTTTTCTGTTCGGATTCTTTGTCCTTTTCCCCCCGAAGGTTTGAATTGCTAATTGTGAGACTCTCTTTGAGTTCTGTTTTTGCTGGTTTGGGACACAAATTGTGGGTGTTGGGGGAGGTAAAAAGTAGAGGACTTCAATCCAACTACCAATATTTAGCCGCTGCTCTGGCGGTCGTCTTCATCACCGCCTTGTCTATCGTCCCAATCTTCGAGGGCTTCTGGATCTTGGGGAGGAAAACGTCGATGAGTCCGTTCGAGACGGCGAAGTCGCTTGGGGCTCCGCTGTTGGAGGATGAGGCGTCTAATGCGTCTGCAAAAAAGCTCGCGCAACAGGTGTACTCGCTACTCGTGCAGTATGGAAAGCTTAAGGCTTGGGAAATGGATAGAGGGCATGGGAAGGGAGGTGTAAGGAGGAGGATATTGAAGATAGCGCCGGCTGGTGATGTGGAGAAGCCTGTTACCGGTGTGTCATTCCTACTGATGAGGCCACAATTGGGTCATCCAATTTGTTCCCGTGCATAAACGACTGTTCGGAGTAAAAATATACTCAAATTCCGAGCGAGCACGATGATTACTAGCACTATTAGTTTTGAAATCCCTAGAAAATTTGAGGTTGCACTATAGCATAATTCGGAAACTGCTTCTTCTGATGGCTTACCAGCCTCCTCAATTCTTGACACGACAAAACTAGGGATCCGCCCTGAAAATGGATTGTAACCCATCGCTGGGGACCCGAAGAACTTCTTTACGATGATATCATACAAGGCCTAATTCAGAATCAGGAGGACCCCACCAGAAACAAAGCCGGTCTCGCTAAAGTTCAAGGAGCTTGCGGTCAAGCAGCGCGAGATGGATATGAATGGATATGGATCGACAGCTGTTGCATCAACAAGGCCAGTTCATCGGAACTGCACGAAACCATCGACTCCATGTGGGCCTACCATGAGAGATCGAATATCTGCTATGTTTATATGATGGACTTTCCAGACTCCGAGGCTGGTTAGGATGAACGGTTTACGCAATCGGAATGGTTTAATCGAGGGTGGACATTGCAAGAACTACTTGCGCCCTTGTCCGTCGAATTCTACGCCGGACTGGTCATACAGCGGCACCAGGCTTGAAAGATACCATCAGATTTCCAGAATAACCCATATCGATCCAGAAATGTTGGCCCACACCCATACATTCGATTACTTTTGCGTGGCCGAGAGGCTCTCTTGGGCCGCTCATCGACAAGTCACTCGCGAAGAAGACGAAGCATACTCGCTGCTTGGATTATTCTATGTCAATATGTTTCGATATTCCTGTTCAATTACACCTCGCATGTCGACAGTCTGCCACTTTTGGCTGACAGCCCAACACGGTTTTGCACACGGGTAGATTGTATAGAATGCACGTCTAAAGGGGCACGGTGTTTTGCGTCCGACATACTATACAGCAGTATTGTTGCGACGCCAGGATGGTTCACTCAAGCTCATGAGCAAATAATAGCAGCAGTCACACCCATTCGAAATGAGATGTCCGTGAGCTTTTCGTTGCTCGAGTACCACCTTGTCAAGAACAAGTTTAGAAATATAGAAGTCTAGAATCAACCTTCGATTGCGGTAAAATATATCAAATACAAGCTTCTCCACGCAAACAGTGTTTGTTCCTAGTAATAAGGCACGTTTTTTTCTGGGACCAGCATCTCGATGACTTTTGTACACGATTCGTTCCGTATATCCCGTCGATTTCAAAGATTCAGGTTCTTGCATCGCACATCTAATTTGCGTATCTAGATTCTAGCCTGGGCTACATCTAGCGTGTCCAAAAATCACTAGTATTGGTGAAGTCTCCTTGACGAGGTTAGCTCGCTTAGGCTCAGACTAGGAAAGTATTCATGGATACATTCCCGCTTCTCGCTTCAGCAATTTGAACTCCTATTGACGAAGGGAAGTACCTACAACATCTTGGAAGGAGCCAAACAAATCGCTCGAGAGAGACGTTCCACTTTACTCTTGTCACGTGAATTGGGATCAGTTAGCAGTGGATACCATATCGCGGATGCGTCCGAAAAATGCAATTGCCCAAAAACGGTAATGCAGAAGGGGGAAAGCGTACACCTCGACCAAGGTAACGTGATTGACCAGAAGATAGCACCCCTGCAGAGGGCCACTACACGCGCGATAAAGGTATGCAAAGGCTTCTCGCCCATCTCGAGGTTTTCGCTTCCTTCCATTTTGGGCTCTCCAGTACAGAAATTGATGCTCAAGGGATTGGATCAAACACCTCGACAATATGGCGCTCTACCTCTCTGGTATACTTCATACAAGGAGATCCACAACTTCGATCAGAAACCATGACAATAAATATAGTGTGCGGGAGCAATGCCGTCCCTACGCCACTCACCAGCCGATGGGTTGGCGATGACAACTACCCCTCGACCATTCCCACGAGCTTTGCTTTCAAAACAATACAGCCGCCACAGGGAGTGCTCGATGATGGAATACCAGTAGTCTGGCAGAGTACCAATACCGATATCCTTAAGCTCCCAGTGCTAGGGTTCGACAGCAGCAGCTTCAGCTACCGCGCAGGCAACAACCGGATCAGCAGCGAGGTCCTCCTCTCTTGGATCCGGTAACACTTCCTGCCCAGCATCATCAGCAACAAATACATCCAAGCCTTCCGATCCGGATCCCTCCCTCTCCACCGGTGCAAAGATAGGAATTGGAATCGGCGCTGCGATTGGTGGCCTTCTCCTTCTCAGAGCCATTGTCGCCGCGGTAATACTTGGGCGTCGCAGAAAGTCCAGAAAAGATACCACGCCAGCTACGACCTCTAAAATCGTAGAGTATAAAGCCGAGTTGAGCGGTGACTCTCGCACTCTGTGGGAGCTTGATAGTTAGAACAAGGGGCCTCGAGTAAGATTACATCATTAACCTAGTGTAAGGCATGAGCTTCAGTAGATGAATAGTGGGCAATAGTTCTAAGCGTGTTGTGGATATGGCTCTGTGGGCATGTCTTGTCTGTGGATGAGTCCAGCAAGACATAAATTTTAAAAAGTTGAGGATGTAATATATACTTCATTGCTTGAGTATCACACTACCAAGCAGACTCTGAATGAAAATGATCCCTAGAGAGTAACACAACTGCAAAAAAATAGAGTAGCGTTTACTATTCTCGAGGACTTAAAAACTAAATCAAAATCGAGCAAAAAGATGAGCTTCTCTGTACATTGTACAGGGCCGGATTGCGCCAGCCGTGACTCGAACACGGACCTATTGCTTGGAAGGCAATACTACCATATTGTCAGTATTGTTGAGTTATTATTAGGGCGAAATTCGAGCACTCACATTCTACCCTTGAACTCTGAAATTTAGTCAGTATCGATGGGTAATTGCTAATAGGAATGGTGTCTCGTACACTGGCGCTATTTCAACTGATTCATGGTGGGAATTTCGGGGGATGGGTTTATATCAGGAGTGGTTGTGTGCCGTGTGTTGCCGGGTTGTGGAGTTGTGGATTGATATCGATACGATATCGGTTGAAACTCAGGGATGCTTTTCGATTCTTAATTTAGAGGCAACTTTTTTTGTTCTATTTGTTACATTTTTTGACATCATCTCAGGCTTTTTTTTTTGTAGAATATGAGATGGTGTCAGATGTTAATGTTCAAGAACATCAGACGAGGTGAGGAGACGCGCGCATAGTGGAAAAGAGGAGCCGCCCCTTAGTCATGGCCATCTCCACCTGTGTATATCAACAACCAACTCTGGTTTCTAAATTCCGAGATCTTTATTATTTCTCATCATATTTCCACAATGTCATCCTTAACCAGAATAACAACGACGACTTCGGCGTGTTTGCTCTACATCCTCACGGTGGGACCCGATCGGCTTCGTGATCCGGCTATACGAATCCTTGCCGGGAGAAACATCTCCATCTCAAAGGCAAAAGAGATTCTCAAAAATTTACTCAAAATTGGAATATTCTTGGAGGCGAATAATCTACTCAACATCTGGGCTAGAAATAACTGGCGTCTGAGCAACAAAGAGAAATGGGAATGGCCGAATGAAGTCGCTGTTGTTACGGGTGGATCTGGAGGGATTGGAGTTTTGGTTGTTGAGGGACTTGCGAAGAAAGGAGTTAAAGTTGCGGTTCTAGACTTCATGGACTTGCCTGAGAGGGTTGCTGGATGTTTGTTGAAAAAGTTCTCAATGCCCAGTTCGAGAAATGCTAATGACTGATCAAGTGGATAACGTCAAATTATTCAAATGCGACATCACATCAAAGGAAAACGTTGAACGCGTAGCATCAGAAATTCGAGCGTCCTTCGGATTACCATCGATTCTATGCAATAATGCAGGCATAGCACATGCGCATACAATTCTTGAAGCTGAGCCGGCATTTCTTGCTAAACTTTTCAACGTCAACCTAATCAGCCAATTCTACACCATCCAAGCCTTCCTTCCTGACATGATCAAAGCAAAAAAAGGCCACGTGATCTCGACAGCCAGCGTGGCCAGTTTCATCACCTGTGCCGGTCTGGTCGATTACGCTGCTTCCAAAGCAGGCGTCATGGCTCTCAATGAAGGCTTGCAGCAAGAACTAAAACATAGATATAATGCTCCTGAGATCAAAACGAGTATTATACATCCGATCTATGTCAAAACTCCGCTGGTGACTTCGTACGCGAAGTCATTGGATAAGAGTAAGGCGGTGCAGATTGAGCCGGAGACGGTTGCGAATGCTATTTTAAAGCAGATTGAGAGTGGAAGGAGTGGGAGGATTGTATTGCCGAGATCGATGGGACTTTTGGCTAATGCGAGGGCGTGGGCTGATTGGGTACAACAGGTTATTGGGGATTCGTCGAAGGATGATGTTAAGGAGGAAGTTGTTGTTGCCAAAAGTTGAGGCGGTGTATCGAGATCTGGGCTGGCGTTCTCTCTTCGAAGTATGGCTATTATGAATTTGAACAACGAGGTTACGCAAAGTGGAAAGTCTGCTGAAAGAGTATGTCGCAAAAGACCTGCAGAAAACAGTGGTAGTCTTGAAACTTCCCAATTTGGAAATGGAAGCTGAAACTGAAGAAATGATAATGAAATCCCAGCCAAGGTTTTCCCCTTGTAATGATGCTGGAGAACCTGCAAACTAAGACCTGTTTCTTCCAATATTCACACGCATCTTTGCATTCTCTGGCCCATTCCTATTCATCGATCAAACCCTATCAGGTAGGTAAGTAAGAGACGTATCCCAGCTTAGTGTTTTAGCTGAGACTGAGCTCGGATTTAAGATCGGCATGAGCCTGCAAACCGCTATGCATGACCCTCCACCAGCCGATGATCAGAAGCTAGGTGTCACGGGGTCGAGGTTCGCTTACGACGGGATGAAGCGCCACCAGATCGAACGTCTTCTCATCTCAATCTTCCTGACAACCCTTCCTTTCGTGTTCATCAAAAGCTTCGCTTTTCTTTCGTCTTTCTGGACTTTCCGACCCGCGGGATAACGAGCACGCTTTCAGCCCCTCTTACCCTGGTTTTCCGCTCTTAATCCCCTTACAGCCTAGAACTCCAGTCCGCTGCGGCCAAGTCCTTGCTAAATTTCTGCTCATCTTGGCCAGCTTGGCAACGCTGCAACTTCACGGAATACCTCATGGGATCGCCAGTCCTCAATTCCCTTGGCTGTTCATTACCATCCCTTCCTTGAACTGAAGCTGTGGATTGTTCATGGACCAGCATTGCTCACTGTCCTTCATGAGATCGTCAAACCTGCAACAAGCATGTTGTTGAAATACCACGTCCCAGCTTCCTTCCGATGCCTCTTTCTGATTTATTTAGCAACAAATCTAATATCGATTAGGAATCGGGAAGCTCGTTTTAGGGATAACGCATCTGAGCCCCTAGGCCAAGACCCCGAGATGCTGAAGCTTTATATCGACGAGTCTTGTTTTCGACTTATTTTTGGCTCTCTGCCATTGGAATGTGCTCCTTGCAGATCTTCAAGAATAAGCTCGTTTCCGACGTTTGGCTTGAGCCAAAGGCCTCATTCTCACAGATTCCAGATAGAAAATTGCAAGCAAAGAATGCAACTTTTGGGATAAGGGCTGACTCTATCAGACTCTATTAGTTGTGGTTCAGCTCGGCGTAACTGCGAAGTCTCACCGAGCCGAGAATGCACTTGTGTGTAGATTTCTGGGCGACGCCGTTGTTGGTGTGTTGTCTATGTACATGTGGCGTTGGCGTGGGCTAGGATTTATCATCCGGCTTAAGCCCTACGGCACGCTTTTACCAAGGTATGACCGGCGCGTGGTGGCTCATCACGTCGAGAATGGGCTGAACACGATCCTAAAGGCGTTAGTCTAGTCAATTCCATAATAAGTATTGACTCTTTCCCCACGTTGTATTCTTCCGTTTCCATAGCATTTCCTCTCCTTGTCTCGTCGTCAAGACACCACCACCAGGAACTGGAGGGTAAGAGGAGCATTCACACCATGGGCTTCGTCAATAGAAAGCATACTGCTGAGAGCAACGCAGCTTTCCACACCCCTCCACAACACGCAAAACAACGACGGAGGCATAACGTGTTGAAATGGGTAGGTGATCCCATGAAGGGCGCGAAGGCAGGAGAGAAAGTATTCGCGCAGCGCCATGAAGCGGACACAATTGAGCTATTCTTCGACCTGTTCTTTGTGGCCAATCTGGCGACTTTTACGGCCTACCATTCCATTTTAGACCTGGGAAGTCTTGCCGCCTATATTGGATTCTTTGGTAAGTTCTTTCGGGGAGCGTTGTTCTTCTACGAGTCCGACGTGTACTAACAGTTTTTGCAGCTGTTATTTGGTCAACTTGGTTTCAGGTCACGCTGCACGATGTCCGATTCTCTCTCGACTCCGTGTACGAAAGAATTTGCAAAGTCATTCAGATGAGCACATTTGTAGCATTTGCTCTTATTGGATCTAAATTTCAGCCCGATTCCAAGAAGCTGACAAGCAACACAGTATGCCATGTCCTTCCATATATCTAGACTTCAAAACTTTCAGAGACATTTCTAATCATCCATAGAACTTCAGATTGCTCTGCTATTCACTCGCTGTAAGCCGCTTCCTTTTCGGCATACAATACACCGTTGTTTGGATCTTTTGTATCCGCAGAAAATTCAAGCATTTACTGCTTCCCGTGGGACTCTGCCTTCTTTCTTTCTTCGCTGCTAGTGGAATATTCATTGGAATGTCAGTTGCCTTCCAGGACGACGCCGGAACCACGAGTCGGGCAATCTTCGCGATCTGGTGGGTCGTCATGTTCCTCGAGGGCATTATCATCATCACAATTTCCTGCAAATGGAGAATGTTGAGCTTCAAGGCTACACATCTAGTCGAGAGAATGGGTCTGTTGACACTCATCGTCATTGGAGAGGGTGCAATTGGTGTCACCAAAACCGTGGCTAAAGTATTAGGGAAAGGCACGAGTTTGGAAGGAGCTGCTTTAATTTGCAGCATCGTTCTACTTCTGGCAAGTCCGGATTCAGTCCCCTATGTTGACCACTTTTGCTAACCTTGCTATCAGTTCTTCCTCTGGATGCTTTACTTCGACAATCAGCCCAAAACACGATACGGCACCATTCGACAGCAGATCTGGTCTGTGCTACACTTCCCCCTCCATCTCGCTATCGTAGGAGCCGTCGAGGGCGCGCAACAAATGGTCCTCGCTCGATATACCCTACAAAATGCTGGAAAGTTCGCCGCGAAATGTGTCGATTATTGTGTGGTCAAGGGCTACGAAGGCAAGAAATTGACTGACGCTCTCACTACTGCGGTGGATTACTTCGCGTTCGCCGACAAACCAGAGACCTTAATGCAATTGGATGTTATCAAGAACACCATCTACTCTCTCGGAAACACGACCGGAATTTGCACTGCAGCCAGTTTGGAGGATCAACAGAAGACGTTAGGATACTACCAAATCTCGGAACTTGTCCTTGAGGTAACTGGTGGCCTGTTCCAAGCTAACGGCGCCAAGCTGCCAAAGGGTTCCGATCCATCATTGAGCGTTGAACATGCTTTCCTCACAGTTTACGAATACTACTGGGCCTCTTGGATAGTCCTGTTCCTGTGCTCTAATGTCTTCCTCTATCTCGTCCACAAAGACAAGAAAACAGACTTGTTCGATTGGATTGCAAATCTCACTCGATTCGCTGGCACCGTCATCTGTGGTGGGCTGTTTGGCATCGCTTTCAAGACCCACAACGGACAGCCCAACACAGTGTCAAACACCGTACGAACTATACTCGGAGGACCATACGCGGTGCCCATTGTCGTTGCGATTCTATTCGTTATTCTCTCCCTTGATCAGCTCGCCCGGATCTTTTGCAACTGGAGTCTGGCTCGCCGAGGTCTTCTACCACCAGAAGAGCCAGAACATGGACATGATGAGCACGGACACGAACATGACGCTGGACCTTTTCAAGTGAGTGGTCATGAGGATGACCACGAGATGGAGATGAAGGCTGGATTGATTTCATCGGCGAGGGAGATTCACGGTCATCAAGATTCCACACCACACTCCGCCATTTCTACAGCATACGATACACACAATGTTGGAAGCCCTCCGGCTCTGTACGATCCCGTCATGTCGCCACCACCCACAACAAGCTATTTCCCACAAAGCACAGAGGCACACAGCTATGCACCAGTCGCTCGCGACCAAGTGTAAAGGACTTATTAGTCTGGATTTCACTTTGGTTTTTCATCATGTGCTACTCGATCGGAAGCACCAAACTGAATGTTTTGAGCGTAGGCGTTACTGGCATTATGGAATTTGTACGTACTCACGGTAATGAATTGTTATGTTCATACACTCTTTCATACACCTTTTCAACCTAATTACGTATTGTTCAATCCTAGTACATCGGGCCGAAACATTTACAGAGCAAAAATTGAATGGTCATAATTTTGTCCCTATTCTCGCTGACAATTACGAATGAGCAAGCAATCCACATCACTGATCCATCATATCATAGCTCCGCTCGAACGAAATTATTGCAGGCTCTTTACGCTTCCCATTCAGCACTCCCCTGATCTGAATATCGCCGCGATCAGAATATAAATCGACTTCCATGTCATAGTTGAGTCTGTATATCTTCCTACCTTTGACAAATTTGGAAATGCCGCCTCGGTATTCATCCTGTGTAAAGTTCACGTGGACTCGGCCCATTTTTTGCATAGACCAGTGTTTGGTAGTCTCTGGTTGATGGCCTTGATCACAATTCCAAACTTGAAGGATGGTGCTGAGGTCAGTGGCACCTTCCCAAAATACTTTGTACATGGGAAACAATTTGGTCTCGACGTTATCAATGGGATCGCCCTGGTTCCGTTAGCTAAAATCTTCATCGTAATTGCACAGAGTCATACCTTCGACAAGAACCATTTGACGCGGTTCGTAGCCCATTTACTATTGTCCCAATCGCAGTGCCAGGCATCATCTTCATCATCAACGCCCTCCCGGAAAGGATAGGAAACTGAGTAGCCGTAATGGCGACGGGCTAGACGTTTAGCTGGGCGTAGTCCTTCCAAACCGCGAAGAGCGGCTCCCTTCACGATAGCTTCTTGACTAAGCGGAGTTAGAAAGCGAAAATGGGCCCTTTCGGATATTCTTACCAGGCAGCTGGACACTTCAATTCGATGTCCCTTGCCGAACACCATTCTTTCAGCTTCGTGTTGAGGTATGGAGACTCTCCAAACCCACCAACCAAGAAAACTTGCTAACAGGATATGAGCTTAGGTTCGTGAACTCCAATCGGCTGTACTCACATGAATTTTTTCGCTTTTGTTCTTTGCAGAATTCACCTGGGATTCGACAAGCTTCACAATGTCGTTGATTGGAGGATCGAAAAGCTCCAACATGTCAGAGCTGTTCACAGAAGGTCAGACACATTTTCTGATGTGTTTTGGGACGAGCACTCACGCCTGAAGCCTAACCATGAACTTTTTTTTGTCGTATAGTTCTGATCTGGGGGTGTCCATATTGATGGGCCCTACGTCGATTCGTCTTCTGTGGTTGGGCCCTTCAAAGCCACGTTTTACGACTTCGAAACGACGAAAGAAGTTACTTGCTGGTCCTCGCATATCAAAATCGAGATCGGTGTAGGCCTTTCCGAATTTTCTTGCCATCCAGTCGTTGAAATTGCGATCGATGAATGTGGATCCACACATTGCACCTAATCTAGTAAGCTCAAGGTTTGTCATTTTTGGGGGTGATTACGAACCAGTCCCGACAAGGAGTTCTTCGAAGTCAAGGTGGCCATCAACCAGACCTGCTTTATAAGTCACGATATCAACTGTACCTCCTCCACAATCGCAGATCAAGATGTTTTGGGAGCCATTCTGGGAACTTGTAAGCACACTCCTCGCAATGAATCACATCAGCTCACCTCTAATCCAGATACAGCACCCAACCCAACTCGGGGCATCAGGACCGTCAAAGCGGCTGCTTCGGGCTCACTAATGATGTGGATTTCATCCATAGCCCGAGATCCAAAGCCAGCAGCTTGAGCGGCCTCGATTGTGGCCATTTTTGCGCTGTCTGTCCACATCGCCGGAACGGTGATCCAGAACTCCATTGGAGTGATACGAAACACGGCATCATCATGTCGCCGGAGTCTTTCTTCGAGATACTTGTACAATCCTCGAAGGTAATCAGTGGCGACGTCTTTAGCAGTCTTCCCTGGTGGCAAGGTGCAAAACCCGTTGCCGTACAGGTCCCTGAGGGAAGAGTGCTGAGATTCTCTCGATCTAGAGTCTTTGCCAAGGAGTAGTTTGGTCCAAAGGTAAGTCTTCAGACCTGGGTCCATGAAACCCCATTGATCTTCCTCCAGCTCATCGACATTCTCATTCTTGTATGCGATTTGAGACGGAACTTTGCCTGCGACTGGGCCATTGCCAGGCCATGTCCTAATGATTTCAATCTTCTCGGCCGAGGACTGGTCAGATGTCACGTAGCTGATTCCTGGTGATAGGGTCAGCCTGATGATAATGACCTCGATCTGCAACTTACCCGAATTTGTGGTGCCATAATCAAGACCGACGATAATTTTCAGACGATTCTCAAAGATCTTGCTTGTGCGGCTCTGGTTGCTCTCATAGGGAGGCGGGTCCATGTTCTTCTCGTCCATCTTTTCGAAGAATATAGCAATGAGAAGGCCATGTTTGAAGAGCACAACTGGGTACTTAAGTCGTTGCTCACCACTTGCAAGGCTGACTTGCCTTGTCTCACTAGTCATCAGACTCAAGATGCCTTGCGCCTTGTTTTGGGGGTGAGACCGTATTCCAGACGATACGTGTTTACTAATGGCCATCGGATACTTTCATCGGCATGCATTCTCCTATCCTTCAAAGGACAGTTCATACGAGGCTTTGCATTGCATGATCATGTGTGCAGTTCTGCTACAGTTAACTAGACCGAGATGCCGGGTTTGGTAAAGCCTGGCGGGGTCAACCTTGCTCAGACCAAGAGCTAAGCAAGAGTCGAATTGGGTTCCCACTTTTTACATTAGCTCGCTCGCTCCCATGCATCATTAATGGACAGCGCATTCGCAAAAGCAATTTTTGAGGCCGCGCCTGGCTAAAGTGGAACCACTTTTGCAAAGCGCGAAGGCAAGGCTGGATCGCGGAGTTGCCTAGCACAGCCTCGCACACCTGCGGATTGCGGGCTCCCACCCTTTTTGACATATTAACTTTGAGTTTTCCCGTTCGAGCCCCATCAAGAGAGTTCTCCGCATATAATTACTCCCTTCACATCATGGATAAAGGACATTCAAACCTTCAACAGCCAAGCTCTCGAACAACCTCAGCACAAAGTGTTAGTCATTATGACGAAGAGAATGGCATAAACGAATCGATGCACGGAACAAGAACACGCAAACCTGCTCCTCGAGGCAGAACTTCGACTGAGGTAACTAGAAACCTGGCCGCTACAGTCGGTTTATCAATTGAGGACTCCTGTCTCCAGAGAGAATTTCAATACCAGTATTCACATTGCGCACTCTCTCATCTGAGAAATAGTTGACAACTTTCTCGCAAAAAAGATCTCAAAATTGCCAGAATTTGTGATATCGATATCGATTTCTTGAGGGCGGAAATAAATTGATGAATCAAAAGTGGTCGAAAAGACTGAGCTGACATGGAATCCAGAAAATGAAGAAAGCACCATTGCCACCTCCAAAGGACGAAACATCTGCTCCCCAAAGAAGTATTCCACCTTCCACTCCAACCGATCCGCGGAAACATCGTCGAACATCAAGCTCATTCATGGAACCTACTACTGCTTCCGCAAGTAGGACGGTAATTTTTCAACATGCTCGGCCTCGGGAAAGACGTCCTCGGCCTTCAAAGGACTTTTCGCCAAAGCTGCGGGCCGCTCGCGAAGGAGTGAGAGCAAATATCAAGACACGAGAAGACTCGGACTTCCTCAAATCATCTGTGCGAAGTTCCAATGGTATCTCCAAACGACGACAACCTCAAAAGCCGTTGTCGAAAAGGCAGACAAGTACAGACCTCGCTTTAGAGATCCGAGCTCGCAAGCCCACAGATGAACAACCTATCGATGCGGCACACGTGTTCGAGCCGGAAGGCAAAGACCACACACGGGAGGACGATATTGTGGAATATGGTCCACAACTTCCACCTGGCTGGACTCAAAGTTCGATAGAAGCAGCCATTCACTCGCAACAGCACTATGACGAATTCCATGCTTCCCGCAGCGCTTTCATTGACGTTCAAAACGAGACCAGTTCTCCCTTATCCCACCACTTCACGGCAGACCTTCATAACAGAATACAAGGAGATTTTCACGACAGAACATCAGACTTTCATGAACGAACACCAGACTTCCATCACAGAACGCCAGACCTTCACGATAGGACGTCGGACCTTCATGGTAGAACACCAGGCCAGCCCAATCAGCCAGAGGCCTTCCGTAACTCGTCATACGGTAAAGAGAGGGAAAGAGATTTCAGATTTCCCGAGAACTCGTCACCAGATACCTCTTCCTCTGAACACTTTTCTTCCATCAGTACAGGCAAATCCAGCAAGTCTTGGTTTCCTTCAGTTCTCTGGGCACCAGCCAGCCCTCCCAGACTGAATGCAGAAGTGCTCCTTGCAGATAATAAGCGACTCCATAGGAGCGCCTACCATCTGAGAGAAGAAAACAAGCAGCTGAATGCCAGCCTCCTGCAACTCAAGAACGTCAACGATCAACATGCATCAGAACTTCGAATGCTTCAAGCAAGTTCTTTCAAAGACATCGCCAAGAATGTGTGGAGTCCATTGGAAGACCGTGTGATTCGAGAGACAGTGGAAGGCATCCACAAAGACATTCAAGATTGGGCTGAGGAGAATGCCGCGAGGACATTCTATGATCTTGACGAGAACGATATCAATGAGGCTGAGGAAGAGGGTCTGCTCAGATTTCTCAAAGAAATATCGCTGGCAAGCTCGGACACGGTCTGGGATCAATTTCGTATCTGGCAAGAGCTAGATGTTGATCCAGAACTGATTCTGACGGCTGTAGCGACGTTCTATATGTACGATCGATTGTATCGAAATCCGTTTTTGATTCTCGATGCTTTCGAAACAGAGAGACAGCCTTCAAAAATGGAGCCTCCAATAGTAAAGGATACTACTGAAGAGTTCCACAACGCAAGCGAGTCCAACAGCAGTACGGGCGATTCGTATGGTGAAGACTCCGATCCTGGACGCGAGGCTGAGAGAAATGAGGAAGCTGCAAAGCATGATAAAATCGACGATTGCGACAACAAAGCCCTGGTTGACAACCAAACTCTATCCAAGGGGCCAGTGAAGCCGATCGGAACACAAGCTCCCAGCGAAGCAGCTCATACAAAAAGTCTGATGATGTTAAAGACGTATGGAACACTCATGTCTTGTAAGTACCAGATTTTCGATTACCATACCCCAATCTAACAAACCTAGTGAATCGTGAACAATCTCAGCTCTGGCGGTCCCAGCTCATGAGAATACTCCTACCCACACCGGCGTCCGGATCCAGGTTCGAGGGTCTACGTCCCGCAGATGAACGAGTCAATGTCTTTCTCAGATCACATTGCTCGCAACAAGTTGATGTATTCTTGCTGTCGCCAGCGCGTATCTTCTTTGCAAACAACTTCATCGAAGAGAGCAGAAATAACCTGATCGATTGTTGGGTGAGAACGATACATCTTTTCACTCAGTTACAGACCCAACTGCGAATGGTAAGATGGACAGCACCTGACCAAGAGCGTATCGCAGGGGAAACATTCGATGAGGCCGCTATGGAAGGTCATTGTACTCAGGCTTTTGTGAATAAGGATGGGAGACCTGTCAGTCTTTCCGTCAGCCCAGCGTTGGTATTGCTTGGAAATGAAGATGGGCAAGATTATGGCACCAAACGGGTAGTTGTCAAAGCAGTTGTTTGCGTGGAAGAGTAAATTGCTTTTAAGAAATGATAGAATTGGAACCTGGAAAGAAGACGAGTCTTACTCACCGCCTCCTTCCATAACAAGTATTTGTTCTCGAGTCTGAACCATGTTCATTGTTGTTCCATGCGCCATGCCATTAGCGGTAGAAGTCTTTGAAATTCAAAGGCCGTAAGATAGCCTTTCTCCTCTGTGGCAAGACTTGAGATTGGATCATCCCATGGATGGATGCACGGCTACAATATTAATGATTTGCATCGGCAATTCAGCCTTACGTGGACCGATGTCCATATTTATTTCGCTTCGAGCCGCGGAAAGTATACTACCAGAGCTCAAAATAGTGGCTAATCGGCCGAGATCAGCTTGATGGAAACTATTCTTGGGGTGTCGGCTTACTCCGAGATTGTCAAAGCCGCGACCGAAATCACACTCGTTCTCAGCTTTATTATTGTCATTGAGCTCGAGCCTCGCTAAATGCCCTATATGGCCAGCTCGCTTGAGTTTTGCCTCCAATCAACTCACCTGTCACATAGGAAACGATCTAAATGGGAACAAAATTGTTTGAAGTGTGATTTGTTCTCTCGTGTTCAGACGAGATAGTAAAAGTTTGTACAAGAAAGATCAGAAAGATGATCAGCTTTCTCAACTTCTCAGTGCTAGCTGCTGGCGAAGCACACAGATTGGACCTCTGAGGTCCCCCCAGTAGTTTACACTTCCTCGCCTCCAATCAATTGCTAGAATATTCCAAGCTTTTCTATTTCCGTATCTATTCTATTGGTATGCGTTGATCGCACGTTGTATGCTTGATTGGGCGCGTTGACCAAACAATTGTCCCGCAGGCATGGTAAGCAAGCCAGTGAGTGCTTGTTGACGGCTCAAAATAGCGTCAGCATATGCTCCAGAGCTGGCTTTGTGATGCTTGAGAATGTCGACAACATTTCTTCGGTCGCCGGTATTGAGAGCACCCTTGATGGCAATCCACTCATTCACCGTCTTTTCTGTTGCGTCGCTCAGTTTGTTGATTGGTGAGAGGAGGCTTGCGGCTTCGATTGCGTTCACTGTTGGCCCGATTCGAATATCACGGGCGTCGCGGTCGAGTAGATTTGAGACATCATGACCAGCTCGCTCGATGTCGGGCCATCTTCGGAGCACTTCGCTGCTCGGCATACGAGGGTCAATGGCTTCTAGTTCAGAGGAGAGTCTGTCGAGAGAAGCGGTAACACTTCTCAATGATCGTTCAATGATTGCGGAGTCTTGTTGCGCCGTTTCGATTGGAAGTGCGAGCGAACTGCTTGCAAGGCAGAGAAGGGGTAGGATAACGAAACGCATGATGTTGGTTGTAGTGCGTTGGTAAGTAAGTTAGATTTTTTCTTGGAGTGTATCGACTTGATGTATGATGATGATGATGATGATGATGATGATGATGATGTATAATATAAGATATATCAAGAGGAGAGACGACAGAGTTTCTTATGTATACCCGTCCTTCTCAGCCAGGCCCTCTCATGAATTTCGGCCTTAAAAGATATGGTGGTCCCGCCACCAAGCATGGCGTTACCTTGGAATGCCAGGACCAGACTGTCGCTTGTATCCCTACCCAAATCACGCCAGGAGTATTGCGATATGCGTATGCATGTGTTGTAACATTTATTCGGGTTATTTCTATGGTGGAGCACGGTCCCCTTGGATTCAGGTACAAGCGATTATAGATAAGAACATCGATTAAGGAAGTTGAAATTTCCTGTTCGGGCCGAGTTGCACTTTACTAAACCTGTGACGGTAATTGCTCGGCCTTGGCGCTGGGACGATTTTAGCACACGGGTGATGAGCCGATCCGCATGGAATGATGTGAGCCCAGTCTGCGAGATCTGAGTCGAACGAGACGGTTATCATACTATCGAAAAGTTCATACAAGGTCTCAGATCCGGTCCTGAAGTAGGCAATCACACCATGGATCGGTGTCCACAGTGCGACCAGGAATTTGAAACGAATTTGAGAAATGATCGTTCTTTGGTCCAGGAGTCTGAATCGATACAGATGACTTCGATTCCTTCAGATGGATGCCCAGCTGGGTAGCATACCACCATCCCGAGAAGTCTCGCAGTCCTCAACGATTTCCTGCCATGATGAGTACTAAACATGTTCAGGGTATGAAGTAGTGTGTCTAGAGAGGTCTGTCTATACTTCAGCCTCTTTTTCTTGGGTGCGAGGTCTAGATGAATCATATATGCATTCCTTGTTGTCTACCTCGGAGCATAGCTCGCCATAGTCCAGGTCACCGAGTAAAGCTTGGGACAAGACTAAACCTACTAACCTTTTGACCGGACCGAAAGATCAGACTCACAGGCGTCTGATATGGATGATGACCTCGTATGACGCTCGAATTAGAAGAATGAAGGCCATGGCGTAAGTTGTGAGAATCAGGGATTATCGAATTGCAGATGGAGCCCACGGCAGATTGATCTTCCAATCCTAAGATGCCAGGATAGGAAGTTCAGAAAAACATATCTCAGAAGTTGATCAAATTTTGACGCAATCACTGGACTGTGCAGCCAGCGCGATTGGTTACACATGGCTAGACGTCTTCAACGCGATCGTCAGCGTGACATGATTCTCGTCACAAACTTTAGCATCGTACGACCCAAACCACAGAAGATACGATTTCCACCATGAATAGATCCTGGACTTCGAAGCCTCCGTACCTGTATTGGTGATCTGGTGAAAGGGCTGGAAGTTATTGGTGACCGTGAACCCCTTCCATCATTTGATGAGCTCTTACCTTAGGCACCTGAGGCTATGCAGGCACAGGTTCTCCCTTTTTCCCAAGAGATAATTCGAAAAAGCCGAAAGCTCCGCATTGAAGATAAAGAATGTTATGATTGCAAAGTCTTGGAGGCATGGAGTTGGCACAATGAGCTATGAAGCATTGCCCTCCTAGGAGGAAAGTAGTGGGCCGAGGCTTTGCTTGTTCAACCAATCAAATTACACTGCCTGCTTTCAAACCTCATCTTTCTGACTACATCTCATCCCCTTTCCCGCCACAACTTTTCTCATTCTAAACCATCACACTCTGCTCACTGATCTTATTATCGGCCTCGGCAGGATCTGAGATTGCGCTTCATGAAGAGAGGAGGTTTCCAGGCACCCATGACGAAGCTGGAACTGTCTACATTAGATGTGCGTCCTTGCCGCGCGAACTTGCCTCTTCGTTCTCCCTCTACACCACGCAAAGACACAAACTCATTTCTTGTTAAAGATGAGGGTCATCAAGCTGAGACAAACCATACTATCAAGGATGACTGGCGTGATAGCTCGACCGGGTAACTGAATGGTTTATGTATTTAGGGCAATCTCGCGGAATTGATTAATAACCACCATAGATCACGAAGAGCAGACAACAGAATCACTAACCTGGCTCAAAGCTAGGTCTTCAAAATCCCAATTTGGGTTCATGCCCGACTTTCTTGCCGTTTCAGTTCTTCTTACCGGCACAGAGCTTTTTCACTGCCTATTTCTCTCATTTGCTTCGTCACCATACGCGCAGCTCATTTTAAATCTACCTTCCTCAGCAGCCTTTTTTTATGATCTTATGTTGTGATATCATTCGATTGGGCCGGTCTAGGCAAGCCCTTGCAGTGCCTGGTCCTGCTTCTACGTATCCCTTGTTTTTTCATGTCCCTCCGCATGTCAGATCGACCGGGAGTCTTAGTGCTTGTATAGACATCCGAACTGACACCAACGGTCAACAAATCAGCGTCAAGTATTTCCGGCTCACTTACTTTCTACAGCCAACAAGCACATCACCTCACATGTCGTTCGCATTCTGGAATGCGATGTCTAAGTAAGCGACGGTCACTGCTTGTCCTCTCTCAAGTTGATAATGTCGTGTGTGGTGGAGGGTCAACTATGAAATACGAGTATCTGATTCTTGTCAAGTAGTGCAGTCAAAACCAATCTTAATGATTATAACTCTCCTCGACATTCATTCATAGTGCCCAGAAGAGGGTTGGCAAACAAGTTTTTCATTCAAGTTCCTACTACGTCACACATCTTTCAAGATGCATTTCCAGTATCTCGCACTTTCGCTTCTTGCGGCCACTTCCCTCGCCGCTCCATTCCCTACCGAGCAGATATCAGGCGTGGTGGATGCCGTTAGCACTACAGAAACAGTCCAAGCGGAGGACCAACTCCCTGCACTGCTTGGTGCTGCAGCCGGGACCTTGTTGAAGGGTGCTGGAAGCGCAGCGTTAACGAAAGGGGCAGGATCTCTAGCTGCAGGAGCTTTAGCAAAAGGCGCTGGAAATGCTGCCGCTGGAACTCTTGCAAAAGGTGCCGGAAGCACTCTAGCGAAAGGTTTAGGCGGATCAGGGGCAGCAAAAGCCGCAGGAGGTGCGTCCGGGTGGTTACCCAGCTTTGGCTCGTCGTCCAGCGCACCTTCCGCTAGCAGTGGCTCTTCTTGGCTTCCCAGCTTTGGTTCTTCAAGTGCGCCGAAAGTTCCGGTAAGCGCTGTTTAAATTGTAACGCGATCTACATACTAATCGGCGATAGGCGTCAAGCAGCTCTAGTGGTTTGGGAGGTTTCTTCGGTGGTAGCTCGAGTCCAAGCAGCAGCTCCTCGAGCGGTTTGGGAAGTCTTTCTGGATGGATGCCCAGCTTCAGTGGATTTGGAAGTCCTGCGGCGGTTGCACCTCCGCCTTCCAGCGGCCCTGATTGGGGCAATTCAGGTAAGTGCTATGCGCACTTGGAAAACCGATCCGGCTGACTCTGGGCGAGATCCAAACCAAGGTCAATATCCAAACCAAGGTCAATATCCAAATCAAGGACAAGACCCAAATCAAGGGCCATACCCAAATCAAGGACAGGATCCGAACCAAGGGCAATATCCAGCCCAAGGACAAGGTCAAAACCAAGGACAACCTTCAAATCAGCAACAACAAGGCTGGCGGGTATGAACCGGGACGCAGGATTGAGAACTGCCATTCGTTATGCTCAAAGATATTTCGCGTTTGGTCACGTTGCAACTTTGGACATCCTCAGTCATTGTTGAAAGTTTGCAAGAACAATCGTGTCAGCTTATTATTTTGATAATAATGGTAATCGATTCTCAGTCCTTTATGGGTCAATCTCCAACATTTCTTCCATGCCTTGATCATGAACGTAGAAAAGTCTATATGTCCGAAGCAATAAGAGCTCAGCTTTGAGACAACTGCGTCGAGGCAAATTTCTCGCCTTCACTTATCAACCTTAATATCACCAGGACTGTTCACAAAAGCTAAATTCCGCTGAGCATGCATGCAGGTTTTCTTAGTCTCTATTCGAGCTTCTAAGTCTATGCCAGTATTGGTCCTACGAACTCCACCCTTGCCCTTCCTGCCTTATGTGAAGACAATGCTTCGTCCAGCCTCGTATTGTGTCTTCGACTCCCTCTTCATAACCGTAAACTCCATGAGCCAGTCACCGATCTTCTCGTTCACATATTGTACATCCTTGAATCCGTTCTCTTCGTATAGGTGGTGTCCATCTGGACTGCCTTCGACCCAGCATGGGACTAGAAGACGGTCGGCGAGCTCGGTGCCCCATTTGACGTGAATGGAGCCAGCACCACAGCGTTGGACAGCTGGGTCGGTGAAGAGGATGTAGAGCACTATGGAAAGCTCAGTTAGCAGCTACTCTCCTTTCAAATGCATGCTAGCGGATGGGAGAACATACAAACATGCGCATGCCCATACATATGTCCCGCCCGAATGGTCATGAACTTATTGCACATCTCTTCCGCCGCCTCCCTCTCTTTGCCCTCGAACCAATCCGCCTTGAAAGGCTCATGCTCTCCGTGTGGCGCCCATGTTGGATAGATCTTCCATTGTGCTGCCGATACAATTTTGCCCGTGGTGGTGTCTACGAGCTTCATCCAGCAATCGGCTGGATCCTCCTTCATGTCTTTGATGAACTTTTCTTTCGTGATGGCGCGCATTTCTGGTGTGTTCTTGCCGAAGAGGGCGGTGTGGACGTCGACCTTTGCGAAGGCTCGGAATTGCACTTCGAGGAGCTCGTCGAAGTCCTCCTCTTGGACGCGGGAGAGTATGAGATGCATGATGGATGTGAGGTTTGGTATGTCAGAGAGAGTTGTGGTTTAATGGTAGAATGTGAGGGATTAAGGATTGGTATATGATTTCAATTGTGGTTGGAGAGAGGGCTAAGGTATCAGTGCCGACGATGTGCGATGTAAATACAGGACTGAGAAACGGCAATAGAGAAAAAGAAACCCGGTCTGATACCAAGCCTGAATGCAGGACGTCAAGCCTTTTCGCGGCTGGTTACACGACATGATAATTGAGGTACCAGGGGCACCTGCGTCCGCGGGGCAGAGGTAGAAGCCCATAGCGCATCCTACCGGAAGTTGAAGTCAGACCATGAAGGTACACAATAAGCCGGCAGAACGACGAGGATTCCCCACAAAGCTCTGCAGACTCAGTCTAGCCTGAGCGAAAGCTTCGGCGCATGTATGAACAAGACTTCAGAAGGAGATACAAAGTCAAACCTGCAACTAGGACTCAGAGGGGAAAAAGAAAGTCAGTGGTTGTTCAAGGCGGAATTGGCGTCGCGTTCTGCAGACTGGCGAATGCATGTGAAACGCAGGGTCTCCAGAACCGGAATTGTGGAAAAAGAAATATGGAAGCCGGGCTAAAGAAAGGACCAATGCGTAACAGGGAAGTGTAATGTCAAAGCGTGTGATATTTATCCCAAGGGGTACCTGACGGGCAGAAATATCAGCTTACCCTTTTGGGAAATAGCTCGAAGCGGTAACAAACAAGTCCAACTGACTAACCCAGTGCGTGGGGGCGTAAAACTTTCTCTTGAATCTGGCAATCCACAAACCGTCACGTCCTCCAACACATTCTCATTCAGCCGCCGCGGGAAATGGCCTAAATGATCACGAGGAAGGAATACGCAGCATTCATACTAACCTTGCCCTCAGTGTAGCATCATAACCATCATTGAAATCCGACACCAGCCTCGAAAGTTGCACCAGCTCATCTAAAGCAAATGCAACAAACACCAAAGGACGTGGCCCTGCTCGGCATAGAGGACAAACACTCGAGCCTTGGATGTCTATATCGGTCTCTCCAAGCCTCCACTACTTCCATGTTTCGACCAACAAACGTGGCGCAGCTTCCTATGCAATATGTGCCAAGTGCTTTTGGCCGCAGCAAATGATACTAGTATTTAGCTTCACCTCAAATATCGTGGTCCGCAACGCAACCCCGGTGAGGCAATGAAGATTTTTCCAGCAGGAAGGCCTGAAAATGTCACTACCAACTGTTCAAAGGGAAGAGGCTCTTTTTTATGCTTAATCTGATGCTTAAAAGTCTAAAGCTGGATCCTGACCATCAACTTTAGCTTCCTTCAAGTTATTCTGGATGCTGACTACCGTTGTAACACCGCCATCATTATAGTTGTAGACGAGATGGAGCGCGTATTTGTAAAGGTCGTGAACTATATATGCATCCGAGTATCTTTCATCTAGGTAGAGACTCTGTACTAAGTTCTTTTCATTACACTCTATCCTTTCTCGTTTCCTGTCACTTCAAATATGATCTCATCATTTCTCCTCTCTGCCATTTTTGCAGTGGCTGTTGCTTGTCTTCCGCAGCCAATTCCCCAGACCTCCACAAGCCCTCCTCCGATTTCTGTCACTCCCTCAGCAACTCCTTTTTCTTCGGAGACGACCACACTATATCCTGCCGTCCACTGGCGCCAGGATAGGACGGATTTGAGCGTCCTTGACCCTTCATATACCAACGAGTTGTATTATACCAATGATGGAGGTCTTGCAGGTATGCATTCTCTTGTCTATGATCTCGCTGGTCCTAATCATTGGAAGATCCCGCTGTACAACACGTTTACTCCAACGTCAACTCCTCTTTCGTGTACAATTCTGTTGTCCTTCAGCATTCCGCCTATACACAAGACGTTCATTGCGTCTCTGACGGCCTCGAAGTCATCTTCTCCGATGTGAAAGCGTTTGACGCTGCTCAAGAGTCATGGTCCAATGCCAAAGACGTCGTCATGATCGCCACAAATACCGTTGGCTGCTCTACACCCAATCCTGGCCAGCATACCTATTGGAGAGCAACTGGGTTGACTTTTTCTGCATCTGATTTTGCCGTTCATATCATATGCCATGAGATACCTATGAACCAGCTGTTCAAGGATGTGAACATGGATTGGGGCACCTACTACCCTGCTTCCTTTAAACCTTCAACAGTTGCGGCACCCGTCAAAAGTTGTAACAGTCCGCCAAGTAACATGTTCAATGGTTTTCCAGCTGCTGCATGTGGAACAAAGTTTGATCAAACCCTGGACTCTCAAGCTGGTTACATCCCAAACGATGGAAATTTTCTCCGAACTTTTGCACCCGGCTTGCATCTCGGTTCAAAACGTTCTCTAGGAGGTCTCGCCAAGCGCGGTTTTTTCAGTGACATTGGAGACAAAATCAAAGGAGCGGCCACCGCAGCAGTCAAGGCAGTAGGAGATGCTGCCAACACATTCGCAAAGGGTGTCAACGATGGAATCGCTGCTGTACAATCTGCGACAGTGGTTGATGTTCCTCCAATCTTCTTCGACTTTCCACTCACAGTTACTCCTCCTTCCACCGATAAATCCCCATTTAACGGTCCGGCACTCCTTCTTTTCCGGGAAGAGAAAGCATTCAATAATGGTGTCGGGACCAAGTTCGAAGTGTTCTGTGTTAACTGTGGTGTCACCGGCAATTTCAAGGTGGCTGGTCGGGCTTCTTTCAGCGTTCTGCCAGTTCCCGTGTTGAAATCTGGATCCATCGACTTCAATGGGAATATCCAGGCGTCCTTAAGTCTCGGAATCGACGCAACAATCACCTTTGGAACGAAGGTTACAAAAAGTCTTACATCGACAGGACTTCCTGGGTTCTCGATCCCTAACATCATTGAAATCGGACCTTCCATCAGCCTGGACTCTGAGTTCGACGTCAATCTTGCCGCTAACGGGCTTCTCCAAGCCGGTGCTTCTCTGTCGATTCCCGACTTCAAGTCGACCATAGACTTTGTGGATAGCTCTAAATCTACAACCAGTGGATTTAAGCCCTCTTTGAGCCCTATATTCTTCGCAGAAGGCTCGGTTACTGGATCTGTATCTTACAGCCTTCCGGTAACTCTTGAGCTTGGCATCATTATATCGCCAATCGACTTCAACAAAGGCGTCAAGCTCGTCGACCGACCAACGGCGAAAGCTAGTGTCGCAGTCAACGGACAAACTGGCAGCTTTCCAAGCACACTTGATACCAGCCAGTGTACCAATGGAATCACCTTTCAAGTTGATATCACCAATGACATATCAGTTGATCTTTTAGGTCTCAACACCTTCCAGCTTCTTCATAGTGAGCTTCCGGCGCTTTCTCCGACTTGCACCAAATTCAAAAACAAGCGGTCAGTCTCTGATTCAATCTATGCTGGCCTAGAGCTTCTATCTGCCGCACCTTCAATACCAAGGCCATCCTCTCTTGGAGAGTGGGGGCCAGTAAACCCCGAGCCGAGCAGTAGTATATGTAGCATGTGGAGCACAATTGTTACCAAGACAAGTACGACGAGCACTTCACCAACACCGACACCAGTGGTTCCAAGCAGTATTCCCACTGGTCAAGCAGATACAACTCTCTCCGTCATAGTAGACGTGACAGGAAACTACAGCCTCGCCATCTCTTCCAAAGGGTCCTTCATCGTTGCCCCAAAGACCAATCCAGCCACCTTCACTACTATCGAATCCGGTTCCGTAGCCATCGCAGACAGCAACCAAAACCCGTTCTTCTTTTATTCCAATACAATGTCCACATACGGCATCTCCCGGTTTCGGTCAGCAGATACGGATCATCTCCCTCTATCATCTCGGCTCGTCACTCTCACGGCTCTGAACATCGCCACTTCACCTGCTAACCCCGAGGCTGTAGGCAAAGGGGTATTTATGGCTCTTGATACTGACGAGAACTGGTTTTGGCCCGTTGTCTGTAAGTATGTTGAGGGTCAGGGAATGGCGAGTCGGGTTCTCTTGGTGAAAGATGTCAAGGAGGGAATTGAAACTCTTGAGAGTGATAGGGATGAGATTAGATGGGGTGTTACTGGTGGTGTTGTTGAGAGGTGTATTTATAGACCTTTCATTGCTGAAGGGAAAGGACTTTGAGGTCAATGATGTTTTGCAAGGCTGGAGTTCTTGAGCGGTCTTGGTTATTTGGCATAAACGGGTTGGTTGTAATGTATATTTTTCGGAAGCAGATACCCTAGACTAAAATCTCAATATAGAAATAGATCGCAAATAGACGAACAGGTTACATTGATCAACAATCATACTTGAACCAACGCACTCTCATTACGATAGCAACATCACGATGGGCTGATCAACTCTGTTCCCATTTGGCAGTATAGTCGATGACATAGGCTTTCTAAGAGCATATAATCAATTTATATCGCTATGCTCAAGTTTCTAGCAAATTTAAAAATAACTTTGCCTGAAATTTATCAGTACTGGTACAGGGTCAAGTCTGCCATATTGGTTTTCACTTTTCGAGGGTGGAACTGAATTGATAAAACGACTGTGGCATTGCCATATTTGGAACGTCAAAACGGACCTTGCTCCGGTCCCGCTAAAAATACAGAGTAACATTACCCGTTTCGGAAATATGGGTTTCCAACATGCCGCTTGCGGCCATGCATACAGCCCGCCCACGAAATCATGAGTCGCCAATAAAAACCATCTAGTTCCAGAAATGATCTACAGTACATATTGTGGGTGCGAAGCACTAAATAGTGGTGTAGCGAACACGGCTGCAGCTCTGCACTTCGTGTTCCCTTATCTCCAATTTAAAATTTTGGTGCATTGTGGATGGGAGAAGCAATTATTCGTGATTGAGAGAGGCGAGGCTGCAGTGTGTTATCACGAGAGATCGTCGATATTGTGCAGACGCGAGGGATATGATGTGCTCTGTGTCTGCATGTGTTGGAAGTGTAAAACGGTTCAACGCTAGACTGCGATGTGGTTGAAACAGAATGGATGTTATGCATATGCAAGAAGCGTTATATCCATTTCGAATCCTTTCTTGATGGGCGTTTCTTGCCATTTCGACGTCTGACCATTCTATGTCGTTCATATATACATGATTGAGGATGTAACAAGCTTTCTAAATCCAGAACGATAAATCCCAACGTACGCCGCTCGTCTATTTCTATCTGTACACACAGGGTATCATAAAAACAGCACGCTTGGAACGCAATAATTCTTCATAAACATGAAGCGAGTGAGAAAATTGGAGTGAAATGTAACCGTACGCATACTATAGTGAGTTCATAGTGGTGTATTGAATATCATACTCCACGGTCTTCTTGATAAAATTACGATCAGACGCATCACTTGCCAGTGATCGCTGATCATGATGTCGGACTGTCGTAAGCGTGGGATGTGAGAATGGATCCAATACCGGATGTTCCTCAGCAGCTTCCAAATGCGCAGGTAGCTGAACTGCGACTTCATCGTGTCCCTGTAATCGGGAAAGAGTGGCCAACGACGTTCTGGGAGATAGGATGGCAAGGGAGTTCTTTCTTATGCTGCGAAGACTAAGCCTTGAGACCTTTGATGCCATGGCGTACGAAGAATCGTTGTTCTCCTCATCGTGTATGGCCCGGTCAACCTGGACTGCCTGCGTTGCGAGATATCCCGTGTTTGCGGCTTTGAGAAAGGGGCGTAAGCATGGTACTGTCGCCGCGATTAGACTAAAGTGCATCTCGAGCTGAGCGAACACGATGGCCAGCACGACGTCGAAAGGCCAGTTTGTAGATTTGGAGATTCTATTAAGGTCGTAGATCCGAACCAACGCGAGAGGTATTATGACGATTCGGGCGGAGAAGGCGATGGTAACTATGAATTTGTTGGTTTTGGGCATTTGCAGCGGCCAGACGAGGCACAGAGGAAGGATGAGGAGGGCAATCTCCAAAGCCATGTCGATTGAATGAATTGCTGTCCACGAGACGACCTAAAACAGTTAATATAGTGGTACATGGACAAAGTCGTGACTTGCTTACGAGATTTGAGCATCTATCTACCATGTCCCAGGGGGTTGCGGGGTGGCATCCAATAGCAATGGTAAGAATGGAGGCAATTCCCCATACTGCACTGAGTGCTGACATTACGCGACATGCAATCAGGTGCTCCCTCTGTCGTGACAATCGAGCTACCAATTCTGCTGCTGATATTTTGGCGAGGGCCAGGGTGATAATGAACACAATATCCGCAGTGTATGTGATCTGTATATCATTAGTTCGTTTGGACCCAATGTAAATAATTATGGCTAGACTTACAACAGCAACTTTGTTAAGACCGTCTCCAGTCAAAAGGTCTAGATCTTCTCCCAGGCCAGCTTTCACAGCAATAATCGTCGTGATCGATTGAGCTACTCCGAACACCTACCAAATATCAGTCTCAGAAAAGTGACATGTCCCATGTACACTTACACTACCAATAGTTGCTGCTACATCGTCCAAGTCGAACCGGTTGTTGAATCCTATTCGGACAACCATTCGAATAAGGTAGAAAAGTATCATAAATACCATGAGCATGGCCGCAGTAATCGTTATGATACCTCCATGATTGGTGCTTGTCATGAGCTGGAAAGAAATTTTAGCCAAGTTCGGGTGCAGAAATGGTCGTTAGCAACTGACCTGAGGTCTTTCGACCGCAGTGCTATTCACCATGGAGCAGGCTGGGTGGAAAGACTTGGTTTACATCAATGTCTTGATGAGGTGAAAAGCGCAGGGAGCAGGAATGCACAACAGTAACAGCACAGGCGGGGTGTATAAAGGTGCTATAATGATCAATACCCCACGCTTTCGTCTACCGTAGCTGAGAAGATCAATTTACAGGGCCGGTCCGACAGACTCAATCGCGAATCCCATGAACTAGGTTTGGAAAACCCGATCGGCTTCGGGAACAACTGACGACATCCCTGAACAATCCATATTCTTCTTGTCCTTGCACGATCTCTCGGCGGTGATGGGAAGCAGCTGAATAGGATCGGTTTTGGGCTATGATCAGCTGGTGTGGAAGTCTTGCAGAAGGCGTCGAAAGATTGGCTGTTTTCCGTCGATGCTGAGCCTATAAAAGGCATTTTGTGCATCATAACCTCCTTTAGGGTTGGGTTGTTGGGAATGAGTGTAAGCAAATATCGGCGCACCGCATATATTGCCCACGCCCAGTCTTCACGGAAGAAAGCAAAGCGGAGGGATTTGAATATTATTTAGACGCCAAACGCGAACGCAAAAGAATGTAGATCCGGATAGTGAAGGATTGGGACGATAGCCGACAGCTATGGGAGACATATTGGAGCTGATATCGGAAATGTCTCCTAGATTCGGGTCCTACCGTGCGAGTACAAGGGACGCAGTGTCATTGTATTTTCATTGAGATTGAAATGTAAGAAAAGCATCGAGGTGCCACCTGAGGCACTAGGAATCGATTGGATGCAATCTAATGAGGCTGACAAGCGCGGATCATCCTTCCGAACGCCCGACGACACTCCATGGTACAGTAGCGTGGAAGGACATGAAAGAGGAACATGGAGTTTGTCTCTTCTTTGGGTAAAGTCCGTGGGGGATCAGTACGGTTACGATACAGCTCACCGCTTTTCCACCTGGCAACAGAACCATCTTTGTTCAACCCGTTCAACCATTGCGTAAATCGCACAACCTCAACGTCCTTATCACATCACATCAAGGAAGAAATGTTTGAGAATCAGCACCAATAAACGCCCATCACATCATGCGGGAAGCCTCGACAGATCCAGCCCGGAGCGATTGAAAATCCAAGGTCGAAACTTGATGGTACTTTTACTTTTTTATGCACCATGCAAGCCATGGGAGTTTTCGCCAACCCGGCGCTCTCGGCCTAAGCTTTCGAGGAGAGAAAGCTGCAAGCCACTGACCCGACAACTGGGATTCTAGCTTGACGAGTCCAACTGTGCAGCTACAGTGGTACGAGCTTGAATTTCCAGCGCGAGTGTTGCGATAAAATCCGATATGCCGGAACGATTCACACTCTCGAACCAACAACTCGCGGAAGGGGCCTTGGAGTTGCCCGGAGCAAGACTGCATTGCATAAATCCAAAGCCTACTACGATCATGACCAATCGATAGATATCTATCCAGTCAATTGCTTGACAACCCTCATAACCCTGAGCCTGTACTTACGCCACACCCTGCTATTCCAGACGACCTCGGTCTTGCACTGACTGCACAAAGCAAGTTTGGCAATTTTTATGATCAATTGCGGAAGGAAACATGGGGATTCTTAGGGTTCCTAGGTAAAATCATGCTTGGATAAACGCAAGCTGTCTCAGCCATCACCAGCATGCCCTTCGACTCTTGACGGGAATTCACTTTTTGACGGGAGATTCGAGCCTCGTCTTGCACGGCCTGTTCACGAGATAGACCTGCAAAGTCCCCTGGAGAAGTGGCGCTTCATTGAGCAAGGAGCACAATGTCAGCGAAAGCAGCTGCGCGTCCTACATGTATACAATTGCGCAAGAGAAACTTCTTTTGACATGTCATTGTCAGAAGATCGATCTGAACTCCAAACACGTTTTCGAGGTCGCGTTGCTGATCTCTATCTGCTCCACGTTCATGGATAGTACACGGACGGTTGTACAAGATTTTCATGCTGCAAAGTAACAGCGGGAGGTAGGGTGAGTCGCTAGCTGGGATCTTTGTCGTGGAACAGGGCCAAATGCGCTAAGTATGATTCCGGGCTGGCTGTGATTGGAGGCATCAGCCAGGCGGGTCCTTGATGCGCAGCCATATCAACGTTATCCCCAGGCCGACAACTGAAGAAAAGCAAATCCAGGGCGGAAAATGGGGAGTGTTGAACAATCCAGTAAATTTACAGGGGTTATCGAGGTAATTAGCTCTGTGCCCTTGCTCTTCGACCCGAACCCGTCAAGCCCAGGCTAACAAGATGCAGTTAGGTACAAAAGAGGTACGAAGAGAGTCAAAGACACGAACATGCATGGCTTTTGATATGCTCGTTAAAGGGAAGTTCTTCCCCCACTTGTATCCTATCAACTGACAATCGCGTTCCTTGAACATTGCGGTTCTTTTCTTCTTCCTTGTATTTGGACGTTGGACTTGGAGCGCTCTTCTTCCACTTCACTTCTTCTCATCCATTCCTTCATACTTCTTTCAACATGTCTCTCCACCACACCGAGCCAGAGTTGTCCGAGAAGCAGGAGTATGATGTCAACTCGAGCCCTACTCAGGAGCCTGGCGCCAGCGACGACAGCTTGAGTGACCGTCACCATGGCACATATCACGATGTCCGTGATATGGGACGTCTAGGAAAGAAGCAAGAGTTCATGGTTCGTGTACTCTTCAACGCGTGTGGCAGGGTTAATACTAACGATCGACAGCGAAACTTCCGTTTCTACTCCATCTTAGGTTTCACAAGCACGCTCATGTGCACGTGGGAAGCTATGCTTGCGTTCGTCTGACCTTTCTCTGTGCCGGTAATAGTCTTACTGATTACACTATAGCTCGAGTGCATTCGGTCTTATCGATGGTGGCACTGGTGGTCTCATCTGGACTTACATTGCCACTGTTGTTATGATGACCTGCGTTATCGCCTCCATGGCCGACATGGCATCCATGGCACCAACCTCGGGTGGTCAGTACCATTGGGTATCTGAATTCGCTCCCAAGTCTTCTCAGCGCTATCTCAGCTACATCGTTGGCTGGACTGGTGCCTTGGGCTGGCAGGCTGGTACTGCCAGTACTGCTTTCCTTTCTGGCACCATGATCCAGGGTCTCATTGTTCTCTGGGACGAGACCTACGTTGCCACCAGATGGCAAGGAACTTTGCTCACCATTGCCATGGCGTTGATCATGACATTCTTCAACACTTATGGTGCCCGACAATTGCCGCTTTTGGAAGGTCTTGTCCTCTGTCTCCACGTTTTTGGCTTCTTCGGTATTCTCATCCCACTCTGGGTTCTTGCTCCTAAGCAATCGGCAAGCAAGGTCTTTGGCAGTTTCCAGGATGGTGGTGGATGGGGAAGCATCGGTACTGCCTGTATCGTTGGCCAAATTTCGCCCATCTTCTCGTTCATTGGACCTGATGCGGGAACTCACATGTCTGAGGAAATTCGCGATGCTTCCCGTATTGTTCCACGCAGTATGATCGCAACTGCGATTCTCAATGGTGTTCTCGGTCTCGTCATGACCATCACCTACTGCTTCTGCATTACTGATCTTGAGAGTATTCTTGCCAGCCCAACTGGATACCCATTCATCGCAGTTTTCTACAACGCAACTGGATCCAAGGGCGCCACCACTGCCATGACTATGATCATTGTCGTCCTCCTCATTGCTGCCGGTGTTTCCATCTTGGCAACAGCTTCACGACAAGCTTTCGCTTTCGCACGTGACGAAGGCATGCCTTTCCCACGAGTTTGGAGCAAGGTCGTCAAAGTTGGTCAGTTATTGGAAAGTATATCACGTATCCAAATGGCAACTAACAGCGATCAGGTACCGAGATTCCGTTGAACGCCATTCTCCTCTCCCTCAGCATTACCATCGGTCTCGCTTTGATCAATATTGGCTCCACTGCCGCTTTCAACTCCGTTGTCAGCTTGCTCGTTTCCTCCCTCTTCACTGGCTACTTCATCTCCATTGGATGTATTCTCCTCAAGCGTCTCAAGGGCGAGCCTCTCCCACCAAGCAGATGGTCCATGGGCCGTGCCGCTATCCCAATGAACATACTCTCGCTCACTTACATTGGTTTCGCGCTCATCATGTCTTTCTTCCCAACCACCAAGATCGTCAACGCGCAATCCATGAACTACTCCGTTCTCGTCTGGGGATGCATCGTCGGCTTTGCCACCATCACCTACTGGTTCCATGGCAAGCATGTCTACAAGGGTCCAGTCGTGTATGTCAACAAGGAATTGCTCGAGGTCCCACACTCCCGAGGTCACACCCAATAGAAGGACATACTTGTTATCTATAGAATTGCCATTGTTATCGCTGTATAGAAAAAGTTGTCCAAGTTCTTATTATTTTGTGGGAATGGAGTGGATGATGTGTGCGACGCGATTTATTTTGATTGGCGGCGCTTGGGTATGGCGAGACTGATCACATATTACCTATGTAATGTGGTTTACGGCTGATTTGATGGCGATTTTCACTCTTTGTATTTCACATAGCAATATATACCGGACCTCGAAGTCCAAGTTTTGAATATTCAATGCGAATTGTTTGCTCAAATACTACAGATCCTCTAACGTTTTTCTCAATACAGCAAGCGTTAGGGCTCTTGAAATGTCACTACCTATGGCCAACCATTTTTCGATCATTTCTGCAAGTCCAATCACATTCTTGACAACTTCTTGTCTCTTCAATAAAAAATCGTACCTGCATCATTCTTGAGAACCATAAGCCCATAAGCAGGTCCAGAGCGCAAAATAAACCGCTTCCCTCGCCGAGAACATGTGTCGACGTCGATATCCTAGCAAAGATCCTTCCACGGTCCCTCTCCTGAAGAAATCCTTGTTCGAGCCCCAGTCCCGGGCCAGAAGCCATGATCCTTCCCGGATCCTTCCCCCTCAAGCATCGCACAGAGCACATTGGTGGCGGGGATTTTGCGTCGTACGACATTTACGGAATTCTAAACGACAAGCAAGCAGGTCTAAGCGACCCAAAAACCATACGTACCTTGTCAACAAGAATGAAAAAAGCATATATTGTATGCAATTCTTGGACTTCCGTCACGTTGGGAATTTGCACCATTGTCTCACGCTCGAGCTCCCGGGGGACGGAAAGGCTGTCACCTCTGCTGGAACAACGGCTTCCAGCCCAGATCAGTAGACTTGGAATCAATGCTGGAGCTTACTTTACCGAATGGCTTCCATTGCAATATGCATGCTGCTGTAGACGAGATGATTGCTTCGTGTTCGAGGCGAGGGGCATCAGGCCGTGCTCACCGGCTTCTTCACCATTGCGTCGATGAAATGATGTTCTCGATGCCCATTTTATTCCATCCTTATTCATTCATCCCTTCACATCTCTAATCCAGGTATCGCAGAGATAAGACACGGAAAGAATCTCCCGTCATCAGTAGCTCTGGCCCACTTTCATGTTGACATCTAAATCCGCAAACTCGGGCCTCGAAGTCAAGATCCACATTCCCCATCTGACACACCCATAGTTAATCGTTGCTGATCTTTCAAAAGGAAGAAGAGGAAATAGTACAATTCCCCGAGATCAGCATTGGAGACTGGAACGTTTATCAAGGCCTCCCCGCTCTGGAGATGACCCCATGATCGTTGATCGTTGGACGTTATTTTCTTTTGTGCAAACATCTTCACGTTTCAAAGATGGAGCAGTCATCACAACCTAGACATCAAAGTCACATCCAGACCTTCAACAGACTAATCCCCATCAACACGAACTTGTGATTCCATGATAATATAATTCCTTCTTTGAACGCGTTTCAAGAAACCCAATTTGCGAAAGTAGTAGAACTAGGATCAGGTCTAGGTCCAAAGACCTGTCATCTCAAAATTGACCTTTTTTTACCTATCAACAAACAATCTCAATCACAAATCACATGTTCAATTGTTTCATACTTTTCTTATCGAATGAAATCCAAAAGACCAACATCATCACCTAAACAACTATTTCACGGCACAGAAATTCTTCACCACCAATCGTAGAAATACTAAATTGCCCAAGGAATTGAAACATCCCCCATGACTGATATACCAAAAGGAGAGTTTCTGTAAAACGAGCGGGAAGAAACGGAAACATGAAACAGAGGCTTTGTGGAGAGAGAGGGTGAGAGGGGAGGCCTAACAGGGGGGGGGAAGTGGTTTGATGTGACTTTCTTGTGGCTTACCTACCTACACCTACATACTCAAAGCGAGATTTACGTGACCACGACACTCCACGAAAAGAAATCGGACGTCGAATCAAGGGAGAGGGAGAAGAGGAGCATGGTTAAGAAAATTGGCAGGAAGCGCATCTCATATTGTACGACTGAGCCAATAGGACAATCACAAACATTGACAACATTTTTATATCATATATACTTCTCAAACACAGACATCCTTCACGAACCTCAAATCTGCAGACCATCCTCAAAATTAACCACTATGACTATAACCTTCACGGCCTCTCGCCTCCTCGTTCACTCCACCACCCCCTTTTCCCGTCTTGCCCACAAAAACCTGAACATGACATGTTTGCATCTTACCAACCTGAAAGAACAAGAGTCACCATACCACTTTGCTGTAGCCAACAAACCAGTCTTACCATATCCTTTCCTCGTTTCTCGTCGCAGAACAAATCCTTTCACCAAAAAGCCGATTTGTCTACGGCTGCGTATCCCAGACGTGTTTAACAGTGGTTTGATATTTGATATCCCCCCGCCGTATGCTGGCTGGTATTGAAGTCTCAAGCATGAACCTAGATTGCATACTCGAACTTCTGAAAACAATCCCATTGGATTTGTATATTTGTCGAAGAATCATTGTAACCTAACGAGACGAGGACGCGGATCAGAGCCATCTTCCTGGATCCAGTTGTGCCTTTGCTATTGCTATTCACTTTCTCTCTTCGCTTTTTGAGTTGCTTCTTTTCAAACTTGAGCTCCTCTATGATGTTGTTATCTGTTATAGATTGTATGAATAGTCGGATCCCATGCCCATCAATGCTCGAGCTCGAAGAAGGGAAACACAGTTCATATACACACCAACGAATCTACTCTAACGAGCCCAAAAATTACCCCTCACTGAATGCTCGTTTTGGAAGAGACGAAGGGGAAGAAGGGGTTTCCCTTTACCCACAGTCTACATTTTGAGACCTAGAAATGGCTGGTATGAAGGAGAGGTTAAGCTTTCCCCAAAGCCCATTTAATATCTATCATTCTTTCGAAGTGAGATGGCATGACTTTTACCTTCTCCCATTGATCCCTATTCAGCAGAGAAGCACTTTTTTAGCATTCCATCATTGCCTCGCATTCATAAAGACCCCAGAGGCGTCCACAAAGTCTACAGGGCCACCACATCCTCATCTATACAAATCCGTCTCTCTTCCTCAAACTCTCAAGCACTGCTACACCTCTTAACCTCTTCAAAATACCACCTCAAATCCTCGGGGTTAACAAATGGCGTAATCCCATGCCCCAAATTAGCAATCCATCCTTGCTTCCCCTTCCCAAAGCCCGCTGTCATTTCCTCCACAACAGCCGTAATTGCTTCTCTCGACCCATATAGGACACCGGGATCTGCGTTTCCCTGCAACACTTTTCCATATTTCTGAGCAATCTTATATGTTTCCGCAGGTTCATGGAGCCAATCGAGGCCAATGGTGTTGTAGTTTGTTTTGCAGAGGTCTTCGAGGGCGTACCAGGCGCCTTTTGCGAAGACGGTCATTGGAACTACTGGGAGACCCTTGGATTCGAGACGGGAGGGGAGGAGGTCGCAGATTATTTTGAGGTAGGGGAGGGAAAACTGTTTGAAGGAGGTTGGGGAGAGTTCTCCAGCCCAGGAATCGAATACTTGGATCATCTATAGATATGTTGATTAGTAGCTGCTCGTGTGAAGCATGCCAGAAGGAAAGGACAAACCTGAGCTCCAGCCTGAACCTGCAAAGCCAAATACTCCACGCACAACTCGGCAATCTTCTGCAACAAAGCCTTAGTAGCCTTGGGATACTTATAGATCCACGTCTTCACCTCCTTAAATATCTTACTCCCACCCCCCTCAACCATATAACAAAGCAACGTCCACGGCGCACCACAAAACCCAATCAACGGCACTCTGCCCGCCAACTTCTTCCTTGTCAACGTAATAGCAGCATACACATAGTCCAACTCTTTCCCCACATCCACTTCCTTCTCCATCACAGTCTTGTATTGTGGGTCCTCGGGCGACTTGAGGGGAGAGGGGAAATGCGGACCTTTCTTATCCAGCATGATGACTTCCATGCCCATAGCCTGGGGTATGACAAGGATATCAGAGAAGATAATGGCCGCATCTATGAGGCCGGCGAAGCGTTCGATGGGTTGGAGGGTCAGGGTGGAGGCGATTTCGGGGTCTCGACATGTTTCGAAGAAGTCGTGTTTTCCTTTGACGACGTGGTATTCGGGGAGGTAGCGACCAGCTATAGCGGGTGTTGGTTTGAATATCAATTGAAGTGGGCAATGGAGGTTTACCTTGTCGCATTACCCATACCGGAGCTCGTTCGACCTTTTCGCCTGGAAATTGTCAGACGAGGGACTGAGGTGAGTTGAGAGAAGGTTTATTGTTGTCTACCTCTTGCAGTTCTCAGGATGAGATCATTCTGCATCGGGGCAAAGTTGTGTTCTGCCATGACTGTCAATTGTTGGTGTTGTTGTCCTTTACTTTGTGTACTGTACCTGATTATCGCGAGAGAAATGTCCCGCATCACCATTTCGTCTGTGCTCTAAATGTTGTCCCACTTTGGATTTGCATGGGGGACGACTCTATGGAGGCGGGGTATCTACTGTGGAAAGACCAAAAACATTATATCAAGTAGGTGGGGTTAGAAACTTCTCTTTCAATGGATTGATTGATGCTAATCTAGATCGATATTTGAAGACTTCAACAAGTCTCAGCCAGCAGCAGAACATCCACCATGACTATATTTACAAGCAAAGCCGCCTCCCACTAGTCTTCCACAGCACCGTCCAAACAATGCCCGTCTTTCCCATCATGATTCCGGCCCGTAACATTGAGTATTCGACATTGAACTCCATATTTGCGCCTGTACTCCTTCTACACAAACCCCAAAAGCACTCAATCAAAGGCTTTACACAAGGCGTCCAAGAGAAGAAATCGCCTGCCCTACGTCTATCAACAACGAGTCAACCAACCATGCATAGAAGAAAACAGAATCAATAAGACACAGCATTGACAGATCACTTCTTTCGGCCTTTGCCCTTAGCTTTGGCAGCTGGCGCCGGGCTGTTCGATGCTACACTGCCTGCTCGAGACGTCGTAGTCGACGTCGCCTTAGAGCCTCCCTTGACATTGGCAAGTGCCTTGTTCTGTTCGTAATGTTAGCCTGTTCGATTTCAATCAGTCTATGAGTTTGACATACCTTAGGATTGGCACCACTCTTGCCCTTCTTCTTGGCTGGCGCTACCTCAACCTCTTCTTCTTCCTCCTCCTCGCGCTCACGCTTGGCACCCTTGCCGTTGATACGAGCATCGTTGCCTTCGTACTCTCGTGTGACAGTCGTGAGTAGTGTAGTGCAACGTCTCGAGATTTCGATGGGTGTTCTGGACAGCAAGAACCAATCAAAACGGAACAGCGGGCTCTCGCGGATCTCTTCCCGAATCTTGTCGTAGATGCCTTCCGTGTCGATACCATGCTTATTGAGCATCAGGAGAAGGAATCGATCCTCCTCCTCCGTGTACACCTTCTTGTTGGTAGTCGACACAGTGTAGTTGATCTTCATCTGCTGGAGTGGGTTTCGCGTCTGCTTAAGCTTGAGCTCAAGCAACCGTCGTTGAGTCTCAATCTTCCGAGTCTTTTCCTCTCCGTTCTCGATTATCTCAAGATGACGCTCCCAGCCATTGATCTGCTTGTACTTCTTCCAGAAGACCTTGGCGTAGTCCTTGACTTCAGAAGCGTTCTTTCCGTCGACATCATTGGAAATGTCCTCATAGTTGGTCCGACCACATCTAGCACTGCCGTTGATGAATTGCTGGAAGTCGCGACGATTCCACTCAGGGAAGCCTTGTTCGGTAAGGGCCACCTTCTGGGCCTGCTCTTCCTCTGTCAGAGGCTCGGCGTTGTCGATCTCTTGCTGCAAGAGTTCCTGATCTGCAACGCGCGCCTCCAGCGTGGACTCGTCTCCTTCGGGTAACGGCGCTTTGATGCCGTTCTCCTTGCGGTAGAATGCTGTCTCCTTGTCCTGAATCTCTGCAAGGCCATCGGGAAAGAACTGGTAGTCGTGAATGGTGACCTGCTTGGGAGCACGTGGAATGCGTTGTCGAACCTCAGCTGTTCGGCCACCAGTCTGCAGTTTGTCGCGGTAGTATTTGTCCATAGAATACTCTTGTACCTTACGCTCACGCTTGGAAGGATTGATCCAGCTCATACCGATTTGTTTCTTGCTGGGCATGAACTTCTCGCCGTTCCATTCCATCGCGCTGTCAGACTTGAAAATTTGCAGTTCGTCCAGACCAAGCTTCTCGTACTTCTGATTGAGCTGTGCTGTACGCTCCTCGCCGTGCTTCAGGATGTCTTCAAGGTCAGCATCCGTCAGCGCGGAAGACACAGTGGCACCCTCGGCAAAGACTTTCTCAGCACCATGCTGGATCATGGTCAGGAGTTCATCTTTGGAAGCCGCGCCCTTGGCTGGTGCTTGCTGTGCACGACCTTGCTGAATAACCAGTTGATCCAGTCGGAGTTTCTGTGCAGCACGCTCTAGAACCTTCTCCTCGATGGCGTTTTCGGTGATGAACCGATGGACATAGACCTGCTTCTTCTGGCCGATACGATGGGCACGATCCATGGCTTGTAAATCGGCTTGGGGATTCCAATCGCTGTCAAAAAGGATGACAATATTGGCAGACGTCAAGTTGATGCCAAGACCACCAGCACGCGTCGTCAACAAGAACAAAAACTTCTCTGAGCCTTCCTTATTGTAGTCGTCAATGGCTTGGATACGATCCTCGTGCGCAGTCGAACCGTCGATTCGGCAGTACTGGTAACCTCGCATGACGGAGTAATCCTCCAAGATATCCAGAACACGACTCATTTGTGAGAAGATGAGAACGCGGTCGCCGTTGGCCTGATATCGCTTGAGCAGCTTGTCAAGCATGATCATCTTCGCAGCGTTCTCCACCAAATGCTCGTCCGTTGTGTATGGTGGGCCAGGCTCCGCGCCTTCGAATAGATAGGGATGATTGCAGCATTTCCTCAACTGCATGACGATGTTGAGCAATCGTGTCTTGGACTCCTTGTTGCCACCGGCTCCATTGACGGCATCGATATCCTTCTCCAGAATCTTTCTATACCAACGAATCTGCATATCAGACATTCCAATGTACAAGTTGACCTCCTTCTTTGGGAGCAAGCTCTTCTCTACATCGGCCTTGACACGTCGGAGTAAGAAGGGGCGCAAGATGCGATGAAGCTGCTGCACGACCTGATCCTCGTCTCCTCCGTCCTCGCGTGATTTGAACCAGTTGTCAAATGCCACTGAATCTCCAAACACATCGGGAAGCAGGAAGTTAAGGAGTGCCCAAAGCTCGTGCAAGTTGTTCTGTAGAGGCGTACCAGTGATGAGCAATCGGTTGCGAGAGTTGAATGTTCGGACGATTGATGCCAGGGAAGAAGACTCGTTTTTAATGCGATGCGCCTCGTCGATGATAATGTATTCCCAAGCAAACTTCTTGATAGCCGACTTCTCGCGGATGATCATCTCGTAACTCGTGATACAGACGTCAAATTTGCCGTCCACTAAGCGGTCTGCGATGAGGGCGGCACGCTCGTCTTTCTGGCCTTGAAGAACGAAGACATCGATCTCAGGTATCCACTTTGAGAACTCACGGTGCCAATTGTCGAGTGTCGATTTGGGTACGCAAACAAGATGTGGGCCCTTGATGTCGCAAATGAAGCGCAAATATCCAATGAAGGAAATTGTCTGAAGTGTCTTTCCGAGACCCATCTCATCGGCAAGGATACCAGAGATACCATTCTCGTGCAAAGAGCATAGCCAATTAAGTCCAGCAACTTGGTAGTCACGCATCTCGCCGTTCTTGATAAAGCCAGGGGATTCTCGGAAGAGTGTCTCGATTTGGCCGTGCTTCTCCTCTCGGATCAATTCAGAATCTTCCTCTTTCTCGGTCTTTCGCCGACGCTCTGCAGCGGCGCCACCTTTTCGTGATACGCCCTTCTGTTTTGTCTCTTCCTCTTTATCCTGGCGATCAATCTCGGCCATAATATCCTGTATGCGGGGATCTGGATTGGCGTCGATGAAATGGCGGAAAAGGTCGGTAAGACCGAGTAGGTATCTGAAGCGTCGAATGGAATCATCTTCCTAAAGAGTCAATAGTGTTAGCATGTACGCGACGTGTTGCGACGCGTAAAGTGGTCGCGGAAATGTTGAGCGCAAACCAACCTTGGATTCGTTCAATCTACCGTGTCGCTTATTGAACATATGCTTTCGCAGCTGCAATTCGTCTGCTCTTCGCTTTCGGCCATCTGGGTGATCGCCTGCAACACTGCTGGCTGTGGTGTTTGGGTTTGTGTCGGAATCCTATACACTACGTCAGATCCGATCGCGTAGAGTTGGGATATCAAAAGAGCCGCGACTTACCGTGTAGTCTGGCGTGTCTACTGGGAGTGCCTGTTGCAGAGCTGTTAGTATAGCTGTTCTTCGAGTATCACTGTATATACATCTTGCGCCGTCCCAGGTGGAGTAGGCTGAAGAGGAGGCTGAGGGGACTTACGCGACCAGCAAAGGCGGAAGACCGAGTTGGAACTGTGGGCGCGTCGTCCATGGACACGTCGGCAGAGCTCTCTGCTTCGGAGTTGGCGTTGGACACTCTCCCGGGAGCCATGTTGCCCTTGGGGGGGTTTCACGCGTTTACGCGGCGAGATAAATTGATATTGGCTCGTATCTCAATTGCGATTGATGGAAAGAGGCCAGGGAGACTGGATTTGCGATGGTGAAGGACGTGGTGGAGGTATTTGTCGGATGTGGGGAGTTTGTTGCAGAGGTCAAGCAAAATGTAGAGAGAAGGTGGATGTAATAAAAGGGAAGGGATCTTGAGTCTAAGGTTCCTCGTCGAAGGCCTCTAGCCCGAAACGGACTACGCCACGACCCCCCATTTTTGTCATGAACACACTTGGTAGATATGTCACCGCAGCAGCATGGGAGATACGCGTGTTTGGTATCATTCGAAAGCTCATATTATTTTCTATCAACAGAAATTGTTGTTATCAGGTTATAAGCAGCTCTGATCCTGTAAAAGGCCCAAATGAGTGTGATCCTATATGGCAACCCATCCTTCATGAAACCACGAACGATACATTTACATGAGACTGAATGAAGAGCAGGAATCTCGGATGCTACTAACACAGCTCCAGATTGCTAAGTTCAGATCCAGCTTCTAACATTTCTGGTAATCTGAAATGAATACTTGCCAGGAATTTTAAGGGGCTCGATATCGACTTTGAGACCTATACTTGATGTAGAGATTTAGAGCTTCTCGCACCTCTTTTCAGCTGGTTGGAACAAGGAGAAAAAAAAGAGACAGAGGAATGACGAAGATTTTGGGATTCAGAAGTCTATACACAGTAATCCAACATCTACCTCGAAATGCGTCTTCAGATATCAATCTGTGGAATCGGATCAGCGAAGATGTTGAGTTTATTGCATCCAAATTTCTCGTGCCCTCAGATGTGATGAAGCGTTCCCTTCAATAACTATTTTGGCCATTTTATAGCAACACTTCCAATGTAAGTTCTTCGTAGGTAGTCAATAGCAGATATGTCCTCACCCAAACTTGTTATGATCCTTCCCCTGTCATTCCACCATCGATCTTCATGGCCCTTTGATGACAGAGCGCGACCAGCTCTGATGCGGAGCATTCACTTGGCGTGTACTGTTTGCTATTTTCTCTCGACCACGTGGCTGCAGAATCCAGGACACAATGCAACGCTTGAATACACAAATTGGAACGCACCTTTTTAACCTATCTTCGCATATGAAGGAAATTATTCCGTGTAAAGCTGTCGTACGGTGCGGTTCCAAAGAGTTGCGCAACTCAAAGGAGAGGTGTGAAAGATGCCGAGACCCATTGGCGGCATCAGATAGCTTCCATATCATCTCTGGCCCACAGCTTGACCGTTCTGTCCCGTCCGCAAGACGCAATCCATTTCGCGTCGTTCGTGACATCCACACCAGTCAAGTTGCCTGAATGCGCCTTGAGAGATTTGGTTAACACCCAATCATCCGCCGAAAAAATCTTCACTTCCTTATCGAAGCCGGTGCTGACAAAGAAGGTGCCAGATTTTTTTGGAACGTACTCGCCCTTCTCGTCCCTAGGTGGCTCGGAAAGATGTGTTGGCCCGTCAGTGCCCTTGAACCATTTCAGGTCTGTGACACCACCGACGTGTGCACCAATAGTGTTAAGCTCTTTTACCCCTCGGACGTCCCAGCATTTTATGAAGCCGTCCGCGGAGCCAGTGAGGACGCGCCAGCCATCTGAGCTCCAATCTACAGCATAGATTGGTTGGACATGAGAATCAAGAATCATGATAGATCTTCCTGTTCGCAAATCCCAGATCCTTGCTATACTGTCAAGGCCAGCAGAGGCAATAAGAGATCCATCCGTGTTGAATGACACAGTGTGGACTTCACGAGGATGACCTTCTTGCATCAGGAGCTCGGTAGTCGTCTCGATGTCCCAAAGACGCCATGTCTCGTCGTGAGATGCAGAAGCTAAATACCGTGAAGATGGGTGGATGTCCACGCGTGACACTCGACCTTCGTGGCCTGAAAGTGTGGAGAGAGGAGTATCCTGTTCCAAAGACCAGAGATTGATGGTCCCTTCACCACCACCTGTAGCTAGATTGACTGTCGAAGGGGAGACATTTGAGTCGGGCAGTGTGGCACCAGGCATCCAGCTTACACCACTGACAACATCTGTGTGTCCGCGAAGTAGGAGCTTGTCTTCCAAATTGGGCACGTCGAGGATTTTGACGGTTCCACTCCATGTGCCGACTGCAACGCGCTCTCCATTGGGTGAGAATCGTACAGTGCTTACTGGACGATCTGACGCGATTTGTGAACCAAACAACTCGAATCCTTGCAGTCGTTCCTTGAGCGCTTTCCTGAACGCAACGTGCTTCCGTAATGGTATAGTGGATTCTTCCCTTTGGAATGCCAGCCGATGCTGTGCCCTTGGTAACGAGTATTTCGCAATAGCCATTCGTGCTGCTTTCAGCTCTTCACTTCCAACGTGGTTGAATTCCGACTTTTGTTTCCCATCTTCCTCGTCCTCCGCGTCGACATCGCCCATCTGCACATCTGGGACATCGCCTGTCTCTACCTGGCGCGTGAGGAGCTCTCGTAACCGATCTCGTCTGTCTGAAAACCCTTCGCCGAAAAGTGTGATGGGTTCTCCAAGCTCGCGCAGTCGTAGTCTCACTTTCTTGTCATCGGTGGGTACTGCTATGGATGCCGCAAGACGCTTTCGAGCAAATTGAGCGAGGACTGCTGAGGCCTTTTCTCCATTTGCTGCGGGGAGTTCGTAGTCATGGTTGTCGGCTGTAAGGTGTGAGAAGGCTGGCACTGGAGTAGGAATAGCCAAACTTACGGAGTTGCTCGTATGTGAGCCCCATGTCTGTATCCTATAGTTGCGATGATTGCCATCAGTTCTTGTTCCCTCATTTCCATGTCCCATCGTTTGCGCCTCGAGACTGCTTGAACACGATGGTGAACCCATTGTAGGAAGGAAGACAGGGAGAGTTGCTCTTACCTCAGGCTCTGCCTCCTCCACATAGGCCTGCCGAGACGGGTGAATGTTTGCCATTGTGAAATGTGGTGATGATTTGTTGTCTGGTGTTGTTGCTTCGAGGAGGGTAGACTGTAGACGTTGATAAATTATTATTCAGTTCTGGGCTGGACAAAGGCGATGATGCGCTTTGCATCGGCTTTGTCTGTCAGATATCATCCACAAAAATCCACAAACTTTGTCTATATGTTTATATCGCTTTGCTGTACTTCATTATGTCTGGTTCCATCTAATTGACACGTCTCGCCCATTCCTCCACCTTCTGCAATCATGTCCGCCCTTCGCATAATACAACCTCAAATCCGGTCTCCCCTTTCAAGAAGACATTGCGCCAGCTTCCTCCGTCCTCCAAATCTCCATACCTACAGATTCTCAGTTGGACTCGCAACATCTCAAGAGCATGGAACAGCAAATCTCTCTCTACCCACCATCCGAACTTTCTCCTCTTCCGCCACCACTTTCTCTTCAAACCCAAAATTCTCCTACAGCATTTCTGCCGCCTACTCAGACAAGAAGAAACCATTAGATCCTTCGCGAAATGTCTATACCCACGATCATTCGGGACAAACAGACCGCCATGTCGACCTTCCACTCAAAGAGCGCAAACTCGCTCGTCCAAAATCTGGCCAGGACTCTTTTTTCATAGCTCGGATCAATGGAAGCGAGCATACCGCGTTGGGGGTTGTAGATGGAGTAGGTGGATGGGAAGCTTCAGGAGTAGATCCGGCAGATTTCGCCCATTCACTGTGTGAATACATGTCCAGCGCCGCATCAACCTATCCCACGGAATTTGGAGCCAAGGCCACAAAATCTCTCCACCCTCAGGAATTGCTGAAAGTTGGGACCGACAAAGTAATGGCAGACAAGACGGTTCACGCAGGAGGAAGTACAGCATGTGTAGCCACAATTTCATCATCTGGAGTACTGGATGTTGCGAAGTAAGTTCCATATGCTCTTTTAAAACTATCTCCCATTCCTCCATCTTCCCAACTATATACAAACATCTAACCATATGACAGTCTCGGAGACTCGGGCTACGCACACCTAACCCCCTTCCGCCTCTCCTCCATCTCCCCGCCCCAAACCCACGCCTTCAACACCCCCTTCCAACTTTCAAAGATGCCCCCCAAAATGCTCGAGCAAGTCGCCCTCTTCGGAAACAAACCCTACGCCGAATCTGCCGCCGATGCAGCCGTAACAAGCCACAAGCTCTCCCACGGTGACGTTATAATCTTCGCCACGGATGGCGTGTGGGATAACCTCAGCCCTCAGGATAGTCTACAAATCGTCTCACGGATAATGCTGAATACAGGCGCTTGGAGAGATCCAGATATGGGCTCCGCAGGCGCTTCCTCAGATTTATCATACATTGCAGTGGAATCAACACAAAGATTTGCTGCTTCGCCTCATAGATCATTGTCCGCCAAAACCGGCGCAAATCCGCATGGTGAAATGGCAGAGATACAAAGCCTCAGTGCCATCCTCGCCACGGCAATCACGCACGAAGCCAAAGCTGCTAGTTTGGACAGGAAGAGGGATGGCCCTTTTGCGAGGGAGGTACAGAAATATTATCCCGAGGAGAATTGGACGGGTGGCAAGGCGGATGATATTTGTACTGTTGTTGTCGTTGTTATTGAGACATAGATGGATGGGCGGTGGTTTGTTTTAAGAAATGGATTTGGGGGTGTTAAGAGGAGGTGTAGAATATGGGCTTTGGATTGGTGTCTCTGGTTTGGAAAGGGGCAACTAGAGCAGGTTGAGGAAGAGATGTTAGTGTACGAATCTTCCCTTATCAGTAGACGGGCACGGTGGTTAGATTCTCCTCGGTTTTCGCATGCATGGCATTCAGTTCATCTATTGGTTTTTGGCTTTTACTGGAATTCTTCATTCGGAGGTGGAAACTCTTCATCGAGCCTCTCTCTCAAAAATACATATAACATAGCCGCAAGGCAAGAAAGGCGGGCAGCAATTGATTATTTAGCATCCTATCAATATCTAGAATAATACTTGCACAACAATCTTTTTTGATGCCATGATCACCCTTCCCCTATCCTAATCACAATTTGACCAAAAGTCTTTGTCCGACGCAAATATAGACAGTGTTTAATTTGCAGGCGAAATGACATCATCATCCCACAAGTGTAAGCGTCAATGAGTTCAATAGTTTCAAAGGTTGATTGTTAGGGTGTACTAGGTAAAAGGATATGTTAATGGTAATTACGCTATGCTATTAACCTAGCCAAAATGCCCATCCAACGCCAAACAAAAGGACCCAGGAGAAAGTCGAACCAAGAGAATATCAAGGGTATGCATGATAACCGTCAAACGCCAGCACACCAAACTCCTATTCCCAATGTCTTGTTGCCGAGAATTTCCATCATGTATCATTCGTGCCCAATTATGCTCATCAAACGCCATCTCGTGAGCATTATCATTGGTTCCGTCATGCCGTAGTCATATCCAGGTTCTCCAATAGTCAGTCGTCCATGCATGTGGACAAATCCCCTCGTCTAAGCGCATCGTCTAAGGATATCGACACGCAGCCACCCGGAACGTCTATGGCGCTGAGCATAGCTAAGCTCTTGTCACTCCAACCCACCATGCAAAAATAGAAACCCAACTCTCAAACTCTGATACTGCTAGCAGCACCTCCAAGCCTCAACCTCCTCAAACTCCTTCCAGCACCGTCAAGCACAGCATCCCTCGCGTCCCTCCCACAAGAACCACCGGCCTCTCCCAGGCTCCCAAGAGCCTCAGCATGCCCGGCCTCTTTGCCTGTAACATATCCCGCTGAGAAGCTGATCGCACTAACCAGGACCACAACACCAGCAGAAACGACCCACGTAAACAAAGTAGGAGAAACTTCATCCATAGTAGCAGGCGTCCAAGTAGAAGTCCTTCGTGCCTTCTTCGAAACACGACGTTCCTTGCTACTACTCCTCTGTGCAGTGGCAGCTGTGGTAGCAGCTTTCCGTTTGGCTTTGTCTGCGTTCACAGAACTAACAGGAGCCGCGGCTTGTGAATCGCCAAATACGGCAGATTCAGGCACGAGACCGATAGTCCCAGCATCGACACGATTAGACGGACCGGGTCGCTGTCTTGACTGGGTGTTGTCTTTCTTGGAGAGACCACGTGCGGCAGCAGCACATGATAGGAGAGTAGAGAGACTGGCACGGAGGGCAGCATCGTGGTCAGCTTGGTAGGAGGGAGAGACCATATTGTAAGGAGCATGTTGCTCCCTCGTTGTAGAGTAGGAATGCCGCTGTGACGAGTTCCGTGCAGGGCGGTGTGGAAAGTATGAGTTTGCCGAGTCTGGTGGTCCACGAGCGGCAGGTGTGGAGGTAGTTCGGTGGGTGAAAGCGTTCGGTTGCGGTGTAAAGCATGGTTCGTTGGACACGACCCCAATAGCGGTAGCATTCTCATCGTCATCCTCTCCCGCAGACGTATATGCATTGTCCGAGGACGCCGATGAGAGCGTGAACTGTGTACCAGATGGTCTCCATTCATTTTGCAAAGGAGAAGCCTGGAGCGCCTCATTCGACGATGACAAAACTCTGTCCGAATCGGCCTCGCTCTCGTCATACTCGTCCACACTATCGTTGTCTACACTATGTGGGCCACTTCGAGGCGGATCATCGGTAGCATGTCGACGAAGTCGTCTTCGTCTTCGCGCATTCGAGTCATACTGTACTCGTAGGCCTGTAGTGACAATCTCCTCGCCGACAGAGGATAGAGAGGAGGAGGAGGGTTGGGAAGACACTTCTATCCAAGATTCTGGGTACAGATTGTCAGCAAGGTGTTCGGCCATGTATGGATCCATGATGAGGCGTTTATAATGCGTTGTGCAAGGTTAAATGCAGGCAGGGACATTGCATAGACCATGAGGCGTTGTTCTATTACATACCGTCAGAGTGTGATCGTGGAATGGCAGATGTGGTGAGTGCGTGACCAGGCGGTGTAGGTCGAGGTCGCGAGTTCTGGGCTGAACGCGATGCGCTGGTGCTCGAAGCGGGGTCAAGAGTATTGCGGTCCATGATAGCGAGAGGGTGGTTGGGAGAAGGGAGAAGGAAGAAGAGCCTATGCAAGGAGGAATATAGGATGTATAGGCGCAGTATTTGTCGCACTGCGAGGCCGGGTCTTGAAAGTTACAAGGCCGAGATGCTGGCGATCTCCGTCCTGGAGCGTGGTTGTTCGGTGGGGTAGATACGGACGGGAACTTTGATTGTTTGCACGCAGGAATATGTCTCGAGCGGCAAGAAAGACAGCCAATGCATTGATAACTGTTTGCAGAGAATAGTCGGTGAATCGAAGACGTTGAGGAATGGTAGAAGTCGTTGTTCGAGTACAAGTCAGCTGGCTTCAACCTATATACGTGTGATAGCGTGGTGCAGGGGGGCCATCAGAAACAGGGAATGACGCTATCAGTCAATCCCGAAAAGGCTAATCGATACACGACGAGCATCTCTATTGGTCCACGAGAGAGACAATTTGAGTGTATTCGGTTCCCCGACATGGCCAGAAGGCTGTCAAAAGAGACACTGTTCCACCATTGCTTTTCACCGTTGAATCCACAACGTCTTTCGCCCATCTAATCAGCATCCTGATCATCTGAGACAGAGATTGCCATTTCTTCGGAAATGATGCGAGTGGCTGGATCCTCACTCCAGGTGCGACACATCTGTACCGTCCTAGGCACCACTTTATTGGTTCAAATCTTGTTGTGGAGAGGAAGTAGGCTGTTCATCGCTCGTTGATGGCTCGATCACGCAACGCTTTCTGCAAAGAAGTTCCGTCGAACAAAGCAGGGCGCCAGGCACAAGCATGGAGCCGGAAAGCTTATTGTGTCAATATATATTACAAAAGCTTGTCACTCCACAATAACCAAAGCTTGTCGTACAGAAGGTGCCATCAAGTATATATCCGAATTGATAGCAAGTCCAATAAGTCCACGTTAAATTTTCAGATGATTTTGCCAGAATTCCTACAGCAACCGAGAACAGTATGAGCGATCTTGATCGAACGCGCACACTTTGAATCCCGGTCATTGTCGATGGCGCCTCATGTCTTTTTGAAAATCCTAAGTTCGATAACGAATATCCCTGGGGCACGGCAACAACTTTAGAACATCCTTAAAATTACTCGTATATCTCTCAAATCTAATATGACATATAATGACAACCAAGGGAAATCTTTCAAATGGACGACGAGCAAAAGAAGATACAAAGAAACCACATATTCAACGAGTATACCTTGCTCCAAGGCAGAAAGATGATGATAGAAAACAAACGAAGAATTGTGCCACGGATTGAGAGAAGTTGGGTGAATCGGTGTCGTATATCCTTGAGAATATAGACTCTTAGCTGTAACGTTGGACGGTTCTTGGCCATATCGCGGTCGTTCCTAAGCTCAATTCGGGATTCGAGACATGCAGAAATCACCCGTTCGACCATGGTGGGGGTTGAGAGGTGAGTGTGTTGGGTACGATCGCCGGCGCGTAAAGAAGTTGAGTTTGACGGATTCTGGTGATGTTAATCAAACCCGGGCCCCGGATTTCTTTTCTTCCATTGCTTCTGCATTTGTACTCGACGGGATGGCAGAGCGTACTGCGAGAAATTTTGAATCGCTGGAGGGGAGCTTCGCCTACGACGGGGGTAAGATCGGCATGGCGGCACAGTTCGATCATGGGGCAATGTCCAAGTTTCGTCGTATGAAGTGCTGTTTGGTGTGCCGATATAGGACGCCGAGGCAATAATTGAGTCTTCGTTGTTACTCACGGTGATTCGAAAGATGCTGTGGAAGAAATTGAGATGCAGTCAAGTATTTGAATGTGTAGCATCTTAGATAAAGGAGAGAAGAATTTGAAGTATGCAATGGGTCTGGTAATAAGGCCAGCGTTTACTACCTAATGCATCAAATGTGCTGAAGTCATGATGGTTCACCAAAGCACTTATTGGAAGCTACAATCTCAAGGAGAGTTCCTCAAAAGTTCCAGGGACTGGATAGCCTTTGAGCTTCCAAGCTTCCAAGCTGAACAAGAGAATGCATTGCCTTCCATCTTGTGTTGTCACACCAACTTTAACAATTCGCACTATTTCCAGTCCGTCTGCCAGTTAGTGCAGGTGTGATGTTGTAATCGGGAGCAAGATTTCAAAAAAGGGTATTTTGTGCAGTTCAATGAAATTTGGATGTCTTTTCTTTTCGCCCATGTTGTCGCAACAAACGAATGGAAGGGAATTGAGGCTGATTGCGAACATGAAGAAAGCCCTTTCGAACTTGGAGGGCGAGAGGCATTGAGAACAGACAAGACCACATGCATTATTCTGACCACTAGACTAGCAGATCATAGATGAGGTATCTCGACGGAAATTGAACAAAGCTGACGGTCATCAACGCGATCGTTGTGATAGAGCCTGAGGTTGAAGGTTGAAGGTTGGAGCCAAGCACAAGCACAGGAACGGCAAATTCCGTGGTGACCCACAAAAAAGATCTTGCAAAGTTGAAGTCGCAACCACCAAAAGTAATACCAAATCACAAAAGATAGACACAATGCCCGAACCAAACGCACCTCCCTACCTTCGCTTCACAGGCCATCGCCATCTCATCCACCGACTCGTCCTCTCCACCCTCACCGGCCGCCCCATCCGTGTCTCCAAAATCCGCTCTTCCTCCCTCGACAGCCCAGGCCTTGCACCCCACGAAGTATCTTTTCTCCGCCTCCTCGAAGCAGTCACAAATGGCTCACAAATCGAATTCTCCATGACCGGTACAGCCCTTGCCTACAAACCAGGTTTAATCACAGGCAGCGCGGCTGGATACGGCGCATCGAGTGGAGTAATAAAACATGAAATACCAGCTACGAATACCCGGGGGATATCATATTACTTGATACCGCTGTGTTTACTCGCTCCATTTTCGAAGTCACCAGTCAATGTCATGTTCACGGGTCCAGGTGTCATAACTTCGGCCACAGAACTTGGAGATGTGTCTGTGGATACGATACGAACTGCGATATTGCCTCTTTACGAATCGTTTGGGATCACAAATAAGTTGGAAATAAGGACGACGCAACGTTCGAATCCAGGGCATGGCGGAGTGGGGGGCGCAGGAGAGGTTCAGTTGATATTTGGACACCAAGTACGGTTACCAAAAACGATACATTTGCTCAACCCTGGAAGAGTCAAGAGCATAAGAGGTGTGGCATACGCGACTGGAGTGGCAGGAGCGAACAACGCAAGAATGATTGAGTCTGCGAGAGGTGTGCTAAATCCATTTTGCGCAGACACGAGGATATTTTCCGAGAACACAAGTGCTGGATTCGTCCCAGCACCAGAAAAGGCAAACCCAAGGGCAAAGAGGAAAGTTGGTGTCGGTTTTGGTCTTTCTTTGGTGGCAGAAACGTCCACCGGAGTGAGATACTCAGCAGACGTAGCATCTCCTGCTGAAGGAGGTGTTCCGCCTGAGGATATCGGCAGGATGTGTGCATTTCAATTGCTCGAGGTGGCTGAGAAGGGCGGATGTGTGTCTAGCATTGCGGCGCCAACGATGCTTACGCTCATGTCTATGGGCTCAGAAGATGTTGGCAGGTTATTGTTGGGCAAAGATGTATTGGCTTCAGAAGATATCCTCCAGCTAGCAAGAGATTGCAAGGAATTTGGCTGCGGTGGATGGGGTCTCAGGGAAGAAACAGAGAGAGAAGAACCATGCGTCGTGGTTAGCATTGTTGGACGAGGTGTCGGCAATGTTGGAAGGAAACACGTATGAATGAATGAATATGATACCCTTTCTACGAATCATCCTCTGTACAGAAGTTTCCTGCAATGCATGTGGTCCTTCACACAGTGTCCTATCCTACTTGAAGTATAATTCAATCCGTATAAGTCGCTGTTTAATTATAAGAAGAAATAGATACGATATACTCTTAGGGGAAAATATAGTAGGATTAGGAATAACTTTCCTAATCGCAGTGATCTAAGTAGTTAGTAATAGCATTAAATTGAATAAATAATAACATAGCTATAAAATATTTAGGACGTGCCTCAAGTTATTAAAGATCCAACTTGACCAAGTCAAAAGAAGCAAGGATTATCTCGAATCAAAATCGATTTTATAGAGTCTATACTTTTATAGACGTTAGATTACTGCTATTAGAAAGCTATTCCTACTCCAACTATATTACTCAAGTTACAGCCTCTACGTAAGATGAGAGTCGATCTTCCCCTTTAAAAAGTTCACCGCTTCATCGCCATTGTTATTGAACGGGTACACGAAGTGCCCATTCGTTACCTGAGGGTAAAGGCCGCCGAGACACACGCCATCCTCTTTAGGGCAGAACACCTTGACCTTGTCCGCCGGGTAACCAGCCACCTGGCCCTTATCCTGTACGTTGCGTGTGTCGCCGAAGAGGACTCCACCCACGACCTTACTTTTGATGGCCTCTGGGAGCTTGCCGACAGTGGCATGCTGTGTGGCCATACGCGTTAGTTGATGTTCTCTGCGCTCGCCCAAAGGATTTGAAGACGAAACTCACCATTACCGCGGTCCCCTGGCTATAGCCTCCGAAGGTGATGACTGCATTTGGGCACTTCTCGGACGCGCGGGTGAACATCTTGTTCGCCTCGGCCACGGCGCTACGCGAGGTCATGATGCCCCCTACGTTGTCCGTGATGCTGGCGGAGTACCCGCTCGAGCTGCTGAGAGTAGCTGAGGAAACGCCTTGACAGAGGACTTGTGCTTCGCCGTATTGCTTTTTGAGACCGGAGCATACCCAAGGACCCATAGAACCACCCTGTCATGAATGTTAGTGATGTTGAATCTGGTGGCATCGAAATCAAAGATTTTAAAGGATGCTTGACTAACCATATTGTTTGGCTCCATAGATGCTCGTGCGAAGATGAATATCACTTTTCCACATTGCGTCGTGTCGATGACTTGGTTCCGCACAAGCGGCCGCAGACCAGCGTCCAGCTCGCCTTTTGCGTTCAACATTCCCGATATGCTGGTGATCATGTTTGAAGTTTGGGGCGCCAGTTTGCCTTCTGCCGGTGGGTGCGAGGCCCGCTGGGGAGTCGGAGCGGCTATCGCCAGGCCCATAAACAGAACGAAAGATGCGATCATTCTCATTGTGGTGGAAAGGCAAGCGACAAATAACTTGAAGGAGTGAGTTTGCTCAAAAGGGAGACGGATGCTAGAATGGAAAGGTCGGATATGTCTGAATAAATAAAGAGGATTAAGTCGAGACTAAGTAGAAAAAGTATTCATCCAACTAAGTTCATATACTACTGTGTGTTCCGTAGAAGGACGGAGAAGTTCCGAATATAATAAACTTAGGACCCACATTCGGAAATTCCAAGTACAATATACTTAGGACCTTTCCCTCTAATCAAGTGATTATCGCTTCATATACCCTGGTGTCAGACGATCAGAGGGGTGCGAATCTGCGGTCAGAGCACGCAGGATGCATTCGGTCAACTCTGCAAGGCTGCCCCAGGGTCTTTTGGGTCCGTATATAGAGACACAATCGCGTCTCCATATCTACGAATGCTCTCAGGCATATTGCCAATGACATTATCCATACCAACAGACAAAGAATATATTTTATCAAATCGAGCTCCTCTAAGCGTGAGCTGGGAGAGATCCGGTGAGAAGTCATACATCGGCTTGGATTTTGGACTACTACCAACAAGATAAAGTGGATCTTCTTGCTGGCCAATGTGCCAACTGTGGAGCATAGATTGATGATCGAAGACCGAGACAAACCAGTCCGGAGCCCCTGAAGGTAAATCTTGTCGTCGCCGTCCTGGGGGTCACGCGCATGCTAGATTATCGAGATTCTGGGATGTATCTATGATATGCGCAACATCCTTCCGGTAGACTTGTTTTAGAGGCATACGATAATCAATCTCGAAGACATCTCCATATCAAACATCCGCAGTGCCCACTAGCGCAAACACGTTGTCACGCGGATTCGTGGCACCGCAGTGACGAAACATCTGCGGCATATCGAGGAACGATGTCACTTTGTAAGAGACCCTCACCTCTTGCCAGAATCTAAGCATAAGCGCTGCTAGATTTGAATCCATCGAGGAAGGAATGGCCTTTCCGTGTGAAGCGTCGTTGATAACGAATGCTGTATCCCAACTCTCCACCAGCGATGTGCATCGCACACCCGGTGCCTCCCACAGCTCACCACCAGGGTATTGGCCATCATCACCTCCTGCAAAATCTGCATGTGCCTCCACCACGGCTGTTAAAAATGACTTCGCATGTCTTCGCATGGCTTCGCATGGCTTCGGCTTTCAACCTGTAGAGTGCAGATCGAATTCGGATGCGGAGCTCCGGGTATATGAGAGGGCATGGAATTTGGGGGCTTGCTCGAGACGTCTGTGAATCAGCATACATCTTATCACATCTAACTTGGACTTATCCTGGGAGCCTAGAATCGCTTGCTCGGCGGCAGGAAGCACAAGTAGCCATATCCAAGCTTTCTTGCTGTCGTTCTTCAACGATTGGTATTTAAAAGGTATTTGCGAATTGCCGAAGGCCTCAAGAATGCCCTGGGCAATTTTGTGCTGTTCTAATTCGCTTTGAGGCATTTCAAAGTGACCAAGATGTGATATTTGTAGATACGGAATAGACGGATAGGCTTTCTATATACCATCTTTGTTAGAGTTGTTTGTGGCTCTTCCGTGGAGCGGGTGAGCCGAAGTCGAGTTGGGCATTACTTTGCTTATAAATTGGAAATACGGCGCTAATCAAAAGAGGAAATGGACTGAGGTTAATTAGTCAAGAATATACGCGATAACGTATTCTCGTTAGGAGAGACTTATCTCACCAAAGTCTATTTCCGCTTTTGAAACTGAGCATACTGGGTATCAAATTGAGCAGTGACTAAGTAAACCTGAGCTTGTGGCTGTGCAAGTCTGAGCAAGCTAGGACCGGCCCGATTCTGGGCCAGTGGCCCAGATTTTGACATCGCTGGCCCAGATTTAGACACCAGCGGCCCACTTGCAGACCTTCAAGCTCGTTTATACTTTCTTTTGAAAAATTGCTTTCAAATTACTAATGACAAGGGAGTTTTTCCTAATCTAAGGGATCGTCAGACCTGTGGCGCTTTCTTCTTCGCCGTGCTACACTATGGTCACACCCCATTCATAATGGCTCAGTACCGATGGGTTTATGGTATATAAGCCATATTATATGGCCAAATCGTAACCATCTAATATTATTTAAATTCATAGATATATATATATTATCTATAGTTATAATATACGATTTAAATTAAAATACGATACCATATCGCTAGTAATATAACTATAAAACTATATATAGATCTTAGCAAATACCCAGCTACCAAGTAACGTAGCCTAATCGTTTAAGAGACCGGGGTTCGATTCCCTATAGCTTTAGAATAAATCTTAATTGCTCTGTAAGGCGGCCGAAGGTACCCGCGTTATAACTAAGATTTACTAAAGGAGTTATAGTATAATAGTAGTATTAGGGTCCCCAATGGGGCGGGGGGAACCCGGCCGGGTTAGGGAAGGGGCGGGTTTAGGTTAGGTTTTTAGGGTAGAAGAGAGTATTAAAACCTAACCCTACCCGCCCCGCCAAGGTATAGGTTCTCCCCGTCTAAACGGGGCGGGTCTACGTAACTATACCCTATTCGCCCCGTATATTAATATAGCGTTAATACTAGGTAATATTTAAGAGAAAGAAGAAAAGAATATTATATATAAATTACGCGTAATAAACCTAGTAGTCTTCTAGTAGTCGAATTAAATTTATTATATATCTATATTTATCTTTAAGTACGCTTCGATACTAGCTTACTATTATCCTTATCTTCCTCTATTATAGCCCGGAGGCTTAAAGAACTACTTCTTTATAGCGATAATAGTAGTACTATTAACGTATAACGACTACCTACTCTACTACCCTTACTACGACCCCTACTATAACCGCTACTACGAATAGCTTAAGCTTAACGACGTAGTTAAGCACGACTACCTATACGATCTCCTATACTAAGAACTAACTTAAGATCCTTACCTAATAAGCTCTCCTCGTCGGCTATAATACCATTACGTATTATTCGAGTCTCTACGGGTAATTCGTCGTCCTTAAACGGGGTATCGTCAGGATTAGTAGTATCCTTAGTATCGCTAATATTATTAAGATTAGTAAGTTAACTAATAAAAGCCGATAGATTAGTATCCCTATCGGCTCGCTCGTTCTTAATCTTAAGATTACTAACGTAGTTCTCCCTTACTTAAATAGAGTAGTAGTCCTAGAGATACTACTTTACGTTAACTATCTACTTATAGTTATTAACTATAAGAGCGCTAAGAACCCGGGGCCTATAGATCTTATTATTAGTATTAAAGTTATTTATAATACTAAACTCGCGCTCTACTCCTACGCTAGCTACCTAAATAGTATAGATATCTCTAACTATTATAGTAATACGCGGGAAGCGCGTCTTAATAAGCCTCTATTATAAGAATAGATCCTTTAATTTAGCCCTTAGCTCGTCTATAAAGTATTAGTAACTACTAGAGAACTACTAGGTATAAGTAACTTACTCTATAAGCGCTATTTATCGAATTCCCTTTCCGCTTCTAATAATATAACCCTTTCTAGCCTTAACGATAGCATAGGGTCTATCGCCGTATTTAACTAGTCTATTACTATATTAAGGCTAAAGTCCGCCCGTGGCTATAATCGTATTAGTAGCTCTAGACGACGTATACTAGGTATAAGGTATATATAATCGCGATTATAAAGATCCTTTAACTTATCCTAGTAGTATACCTACTAGTTAAATAGATCCTTATCTATCGGCGCCCACTTAGCGCGTAGCTAGTTATCGAACTTATAACAAGGGTTAAGTAAGATTACTATACTATAGTACTTTCTAGCCTGTAATAACGTAATAGTACTATAATATATCTTTATCTTAAGCTTAGCCTTCCTATACGCTTTATTTATCTCTACTTTCTAACGTCGTATCTTACTATTAAGTATCCCTTTAGCATTCTCAAGGTGCGTTAAAAGACGATTATAGATATTATAGACTTAGTAGATAGTAGGTAGACGAGAGGCGCCGATAAGTAAGGTATATACTATAAAAGGTTAAAGAATAGCGATAAGGTATTTAATTTACCCCTATTTATTATCGTTAAGTATAAGGTATAGGTATTCCTTCTTAGTATACGTATTGATAGGTTCCTTTAGCTTAAGTAGACGAATAAGTATATAGAATATTAAGTCCTATTTCGTCTTAATATCTTAAATATATCGGAGGAGTCGTACTTTAGTAGGAGGAGGATACGATAGGTAATACTATATAGTCTAAATCTCTTTAAAAGATAACTAGCGTAATTCGCTCGAATTTAGGAAGATAGTAATTTACTAGATCTTAGCGATAGTATATAGTAGCTACGCGTATTAATTAGTAACTAAGAACTACTAGAAAACTACTAAGGCTAAGGAGATAGAGAAAAAAATAGGCTATAACTATAGAAGGGGCTATAGAACGGAAATATAAATAAATAAGACTACTAGTAGACTACTAGGGATTAACTTACGCCGCGTTATATATTAGTAGGGATTTTGCCTTACGCTAAAGCTATAGCTACCCTCTCCTCTTCTTCCGACTAATTCTTAATAAATTCCTCCTTCTTTAGCCGAATCTTAATATTAGTAAGAAGGCTATTACACCCGAGTTAAATAACGTAAGATATATATAGGTAGAGCGTAATTTCGTTAGGAATTCTAACTTAATTATAAAGAGACTCGATAGCTAAATTAATAGACTTACTTATAGTCTTATTATTTCCCGCGTTATCTATAGTAAATACAATAACTCTCGCCTTAAGTTCGAAATAAATAAGTCGTATAATTATAATTTTAGAAAGATCTACGCCGGTATAGGCGCCGTAGTAGGGCTTAAACCCGATTAAAGCTTCTCGTATATACTAATTAGTAACCTAGTATACTTTAATTACGAGGAATCCATCTCTACGTAGCGTAGACTAGCCGTTAAGAATAATAGTAATCTTCTAGGGTACTAGAGGGAGGCGCTTAAGGATAGATTTTTCTAATTCTACCCGGAGGTTAAGTATTCGATTAGTAATAGTAGATAAAGATAGTAGCTTTTGGTCTTTATTTACGTAGAGGATAAGGCGTATAAACTCTATATCGTTAATAATAGTTAGAGACTATTTATAAGCAATAATAGTTCGAATAAGTTATACCTCGAAATTCGCTAGGTATAGCGTTAGGCTTCTAGACTTTATAATATCTATCTTAACCCGTTGTTTCTATAATATATTAGCTATAAAAAATTCCTAGTAGTCGCCTAGTAGTCTTATAGTAGATCTAAAGCCCTCCTCTACGCTTAGCTATAATAAACCACGTCGACTCGAGGTCGTAATATATGCTTTCGTAAGTACGTACTTACTTATAGTACTAGTTCTATACTTAAATATATACGCTATAACCTTCTCGTATCGGATATAAATAATCTTAGGCTCGCTAGTAGTACGTAATATACCCTTAGTAAAATACTACTAATTTATAGCGTCCTTTATACTACCCTATAGAGGAAGCTTTAGGTTTACCCTCTAGGTATTATCCGTATACTACCTAGTATCGTACCACTAAGTAGAAAAGGACTTAGCACGATTAGAGGTCTATCTATAATAAATACTATCTTTTCTAGCTCTTTCTAGCCGTTCTTAAGGAGGGGGGTTAGATACTATTATAGAAAAAGAAAAGAATTAACGTATAGAGTAGTAATATAAAATAATAAAGGAGAAATTACTTAAAAGATTTACCCCGTCTAAAAACCCGGGTAGGCTTAATAAGGTAAATATTCTCGCTTAAATTATATCGACGAAAATAGAAATATTACTTAAAAAGAGAGAATATAGGAGTAGTATCTCTTAACGTAGAGATAATTAAAATATTACTTAAGTAGATATATAAATCGTACTTATATATTACTCTATTATTTTCTTATTATATATTATCGTAGTTTGGTTACTCTATTTCGATTTATCTAATAATTATATATATTTATTAGAACTTTATTAAAATATATATATATTAAAGGTTATTAACTTATAGGAACCCGACTCCCATTATTTTATTTAGAAAATAAGATAATAGCTTTATAATAGTTATTTATATAATTTAGTAATATAGTACGCGCATTCCTAGTAGTTTCCTAGTAGTAGAAGTAGATAGAGAAGTATTAAATTATTACTTAAATTAAGGAAGAGCTAGACTACTTAAATAACTACTATCTAGTTATAGACTATCTACTTAATTATAGACTACTACTTAAATATAGATACTAGTACGCCTTTCTCCTAGGGTATAGAACTCTAAAAATATATAGTATATACTCTCTATACCAAAAAAGCCTCTCTATTTCTACTATAAAACCTTAATATCTAGCCTTATAATTACGATTACTACAAATTCTTCTCGCTAACTATATATCCTTCTACTAAATAGTAACACGCTTAGCGTGGATAGCGTATAAGTTAATATCTAGTATTAGTTAGTATATAGTAATAGAAGAAAAATAGATATTAGTATATACCTTTAAATAAATTAACTAAGTAAGCTTCGGCTACTTCTTATATAGCTTTAATTACTAACCTCTAGAAGCGCTAGTCTCTTACCTAGCTAGTAAGTTTAAAATCCTTAGTAATCTCGCGAATTAGACGCTAGAATAGTACCTTATGTATAAGGAGATCGGCGCTCTTCTAGTATCGACGGATTTTACGGAGTACGATAGCTAGAAATTACGTTAGTAACTATATTCTACTACTAGGAGACTACTAGGAATACGCATCTTAAATTAAGACTTAAAATAAAAGAAAGTAAATAAATAAATAAATAAATAAATAGAGAACTTACTTCCTAGCTTATATTAATATAGCTTCTTAACGCTAATATCGAGAGTAATTAATTTTGGTACATATTTACCGCTATGACCTCGAGGTATAGTAGTTTTTCGGCGAGCGGCTTTAGCTATAAGGGGTTTCTTTAGAGTAGTACTACTAGTTACTACTTTCTTACTATATTTAGACTATATTTTAGTATTAACAGCTATATTAATCTTTAGGTCTTTAACGGTACGTGCTATTATGAATTAATTAGTCTATTTAAGTATAGGTACTAGGTATAGTAGTTATTAATTAGTATAGAGAGAGAAAGGTAGAAATTTAATAATATTAGTATATTTTAGGTAGTAGCGTATAGATGTAAAATTCTATACGCTAGCGGGAATAGCTCCGGCCGATATCGGAATTACCCTACTATCCTATAGTTTACGCTTTTTCTTAAACTAACTAATAATAATACCTACTAATCGTATTTTAACGGAATCTACCCTATATATATACCTAATTTAGCCCTCTAATTAATCTAATACTACTAGAAGACTACTAGTAGCATCTCTATAATAGCGCTACTAAAACTAGCTATACTTAAATCCTAGAACCTATATATAATTAAAGAATTAGCTCGTCGCGTAAAGAAAATAGGCTTTAAGGATACTCTTAAGAAGGCTAAGCGCGCACTTAGGTAACGAGAATATAAGGCGCGTAAGAAAGTAAGGCTCTTACTTAGTTTTAGTAATCTCCTAGAAGATACTTAAGTTTCTTTATTAAATACGGCTATTAAGGAGGTAAATAATACGGTATTAGTACCTAGTAGTCTCCTAGTAGTTATATATACTAACCTTACTTAGAAAAGCTACCGGTAAGTATCTATCCTAGCTAAAACCTAACCCTAACGAACTCGTTTCCTTTAATAAAGATATTTCCGACGCTAATAACGAGATAGATATCGATACTACTATTCCTTAATAAACTTCTAACCCTTAACTATAAAATAATAATAAAGAGGAGGATATTTTTATATAGGCTAATACTACCCGATATATATTATACTTTACGGTCCTCTTCGATACTATAAGAAAGATATAGTAGTATATTAGTCGTAAACTTTAGACTAAACTCGGTAAATTAGTAGCAGTTACTTCCCTTAGAGAGATATATAAATATCTTAGTAAAGAGGAGTTAGATATAAGTTATATAATTAACTATTTCTCTATTTCCCTCCTTATTTACTTCCTTATTTACCTTCTTTTATTCTAAGTCTTAATTTAAGATACGTACTCCTAGTAGTCTCCTAGTAGTAACTAATATTCTTTATAGAATCTAGTATTTAAATTCGCTATAGAAAATAGAGGTATAAGTCTAGCTACCTACCTAGTTAATTAACGAGTAACTATATCGCCCCTATAATTCTTTACTATCTAGGAGTTTACCTATATACGTAATAGGCTTACTACTAGTACTATATCTATACTACCCGGTCTAGTTGGTTAGTAGGAGGTATATCCTAAGTCTACTATAGTAATAAGAGAGAATCTACCTAATAGTTTTCTTACTACTAATATATACAATCTAATGTTTAGTCCGAAGCGTTTAGTAAGGGAGAGGTATACTAGGGTTAGAAATATAGACTTCGAGCAGCTTATTATAGTACTAATTATAGACTAGAAGACTAATATTATAGGTAATCTAATTAATAAGGATAAGTTAGTATAATATAGGGAGGAGGTTAAGGCTATTCTTACTAATAAGGAGGTCGATAATAGTAAGGTTAAGGGTGAGGAGCTTACTAGTAAAATACTAAGTAAGAATAATAAGAGTAGTAATAGGGAGATTATTAATAATAGAGAGATAGTTAATCCTTCTAATAAGGAGTAGATGCTTATTCCTATATAAATTAATATAATTAATAATTCTCTACTAGCTATAACTACTAGGAAACTACTAGTAATATCTATATAATTATTAAAATAATTACCTTTATTTTAACTACTACTATAGCTAAAAATATATACCTTAGTACGAAAGTTAGAGGGATTATATAATATATATTATATATTATTAAGTATTACGTGGACCCGCGCTAGTATAAACGGGGCGGGTATTTAAGAAACCTCTCCCCCGCCCTAAAAACCCGCCCCCCCCGTCTAGCCCCCGACCTAGAACGGGGTAGAGGGTAATCCTAAAACCTGCCCCGCCCCCGCCCCGTTGGGGACCCTAAGTAGTATTCTTAAACCGCTTTTTTACCCGTTTAAGGGACGATTCAAACGGTAGTATATATAGGGACTTAAGCGGAAAAAGAGCTATTAAATAGGCTATAGCGTAATAGTATAAGAGACTAGGGTTTAATTCCTTATAACTTTATATATCGCTATCGCGAATCGGTACGGCCGTAGGTACCCGGTTTACCAATAGCTATATAGACGGGGGTTATAGTATAGTAGTAGTATCCTTTAAGCTATTTTTTTACGTTATTTTAGCTTTATTATTTAGTGTTATTTATAGAAGGAGTAGCCTATAAAGTATCGTCGCGGTACGTTTTTTTAAGTACCCTACTATTACTATATTAACAAGCCGAACATAGTATATAGTAAGTTAGAGGTTAGGTAATAGGGTCTACGAAAGAGACTCGTATAATTCTTTTAGAAAAAGAATAAGGTTTAATAGTTATTATATAGGGTAAAAGTTAGACTCTCTAATACGGTTTTAATCGCTAGGTACCAACCCGATTTAAACAATAATATACTAGTATAAATACGTTTTTAGGTCGTTTATTCGATATCCTCTTTATCCTCGTTACTATTACTATTAACTAATATTACCTATTATATCTTCCTACCTACTCTTACTCTTATACGTTTTAGTCTAATATCTTCCTTATCCTTAGTATTATTCCGAGTACTAGTACTACTCTTACCTTTCCCTCTACGCTAACTATCGCTACTACTACTAATACTATTACGGTTATTATAGTTTTATTATACCTATCCCTTTAACTCCCGCCTTAACTATTTAGCTACCGTAGTTTTAGCCCTCTCTAACTCGATCTATTTAAGATCTCGCTCTAGTTCTTCGTTTTTAAGGGTAATCCTTAAGCGAGATCTCTTACGAGATCCATTAGCGACTATATCTAGTATTAGGGCTTTATTCCGAGTTAGGCGCGAGATAGTAGGTTTCGAGGCGGAGGATTTAGGAGGTTTTAAGGTAGTAGATTTAAGAGGTTTCGAGGCGGTAGATTTAGGAGGTTTCGAGGTAGTACGAGTCGTAGTTTTTATAGGTCTTAAGTTTAATACTAACTTCTTAGTAGAAATCTCTCGTATCTATTCGATAGTAGGCTTAAAGGGATCCTCCTCCTCGTCCTCTTCTTTAGCCTTATCCTCCTTTTACTTTTCTTCTCCGGCCTTATCCTCTTTTTACTCTTCTTCTCTAGCCCTAATATCTCTTATCTTATTATTGTCGTTATTAGGGAATATTATAGACGTCTACTATAACCGGGGTAGTAATATAGGGTTATAGATACGAGGAATCGGAGTTAAACGAGCGGATAACGATTTCTAAGAGGTATACGAGGCTTAGACGGAAGAACCGGGTATATAAAGACGTATTAGCGTAGACCGATTACTCCGCGCGATTTTATAGGCCTTAGAGTTGCTACGTTTATTCTCGATAATCTAGTTAAAGAGAGCTTCCTTAAACTATATATACTCGAAGTCGATAAGTATTAGGCGTATCTTATATAACTCCTAAATAAAAGTATAACTTCATATTAGTCCCTATTTCCTCTACTCTACTAGTACGGGAATAGAGTATATAAGACTATTAAAGAGTTAGTTATCTTTATTAATAGAACTAAGAATATATATAACTTACTCTAATCTCGCCGTTATTATAATAATAGTACGCGTAGTAGTACGAATCGACCTAAAATCCTTCGCTACGTCGGTAGCCCCTTATACGTATAGCTCGTATATAATCTTATATTATATAGTTAGGTTAGTATCTAACGAGGGCGCTGTAATGAGGGACATATTAATAGTTATATTTAAAAGATAGTTAAGAAGATAAAGATAAGAGGAGAGGATTTAGGCTAAAAAAAGTAAAAATAGATACTAGATAAAAGGGAAGCTGAACGGCTCCCCTTATATACGTACCTCTTAACGTTATTTATATATCCCTTTATTCTATCGCCCTAGGGAGCCTCGTTAGCTCTATTTCCTTTAATTATATCTAGCTATATTTCTATATTTTATCCGAAGCCAAACCCTCCTCCTCTTAACTCGCGATACCGGTCTATACGTAGTATAAAACCGGTAACTATACGGCCATTCGATCGACTATTATACGCTATAAACGGAAACATTAATAACGAGCTTTAATACGTCTAATTAATATAGACGCGAGGGAATTAGAAGTAAATAGAGGGCCGGATAGTAACGATCTAGAGATATCTAAGGTCCTAGATATCGAAGAATAAGAGGACGACGAAGATAACGAAGAATTAGGTACATATATATCCGATTATACGTTAAAATATAAGTATATAGCCTAGGCGATAGGCAAAGAGTTAGAGATTTTAGTAGAAAAAGTATTTTATTAGTATTAGTTTATCTACCACCGCACGCCAAGACTTTCGGGTACGGGTATTTATTAAAATATAGATACTATTACGTATACTAATTTCTATAATACTACTCTAATCCGTCAGGCGTAGTTTAATAGCTAAAATACGCGTTATAGGCTACGTGATACGGCTAATCCTATATATAATATATCTCCTAACCCACGACCCCCTAGTATAACTTATTATACGAAAATCGCTAATTTACATTATTTCGAGGTAGATTTCGATAGCGAAGACGAAGAAGATATTAACGAAGCCGACTAGTTATTCCCCCGCCTCGTAGAGTAGTTTAATAAGGGTATAACGCGCCTAGAATATAAGGAATTAAAGAAGATTTTAGAGTAAGAGCGAGGTTAGAGTTTACTATATTTACGCCGGCGAGATAATAGAATTACGAATACTTCTAGGCTTTTCCCTACCCTCTATAACTACTATAAAAATAGCTATATAGCGTTTATAGGTATCGATATAGATCGAGGCTCTTATACGAAATATAGATATCCTCGCTAGCGCGATATAACGGATAGATCGAATCCCTATAGATAGTTTATATATTTCCCTCTTATACCACGCCTTAAATAGTAGTACCGTACTAAACACCGGGCGAAGCTCCTATAAGAATACCTACGGCCGTGGTTTCGTCGTCCCCTTACGAATCCGGCACCCGAAGATATATTGGATTAGTAGTCTAGTATATATTAGGGTCCCCAATGGGGCGGGGGGAACCCGGCCGGGTCGGGGGAGGGGTAGGTTTAGGTCGGGTTTTTAGGGTAGGGGAGAGTATTAAAACCTAACTCTACCTACCCTACTAAGGTATAGGTTCCCCCTATCTAAATAGGGTAGGTCTACGTAACTATACCCCGTTTACCCCGTATATTAATATAGCGTTAATACCGGGCAATATTTAAGAGAAAGAAGAAAAGAATATTATATATAAATTACGTATAATAAACCTAGTAGTCTTCTAGTAGTCGAATTAAATTTATTATATATCTATATTTATCTTTAAGTACGCTTTAATACTAGCTTACTATTATTCTTATCTTCCTCTATTATAGCCCGGAGGCTTAAAGAACTACTTCTTTATAGTAATAATAGTAGTACTATTAACGTATAACGACTACCTACTCTACTACCCCTACTACGACCCCTACTATAACCGCTACTACGAACAGCTCGAGCTTAACGACGTAGTTAAGTACGACTACCTATATAATCTCCTATACTAAGAACTAACTTAAGATCCTTACCTAATAAGCCCTCCTCGTCGGCTATAATACTATTACGTATTATTCGAGTCTCTACGGGTAATTCGTCGTCCTTAAACGGGGTATCGTCGGGATTAGTAGTATCCTTAGTATCGCTAATATCGTTAAAATTAGTAAGTTAACTAATAAAAGCTAATAGATTAGTATCCCTATTGGCTCGCTCGTCCTTAATCTCGAGATTACTAACGTAGTTCTCCCTTACTTAAATAGAGTAGTAGTCCTAGAGATACTACTTTACGTTAACTATCTACTTATAGTTATTAACTATAAGAGCGCTAAGAACCCGGGGCCTATAGGTCTTATTATCGGTATTAAAGTTACTTATAATACTAAACTTACGCTCTACTCCTACGCCAGCTACCTAAATAGTATAGATATCTCTAACTATTATAGTAATACGCGGGAAGCGCGTCTTAATAAGCCTTTATTATAAGAATAGATCCTTTAATTTAGCCCTTAGCTCGTCTATAAAGTATTAGTAACTACTAGAGAACTACTAGGTATAAGTAACTTACTCTATAAGCGCTATTTATCGAATTCCCTTTCCGCTTCTAATAATATAACCCTTTCTAGCCTTAACGATAGTATAGGGTCTATCGCCGTATTTAACTAGTCTATTACTATATTAAGGCTAAAGTCCGCCCGTAGCTATAATCGTGTTGGTAGCTCTAGGCGACGTATACTAGGTATAAGGTATATATAATCGCGATCGTAAAGATCCTTTAACTTATCCTAGTAGTATACCTACTAGTTAAATAGATCCTTATCTATCGGCGCCCACTTAGCACGTAGCTAGTTATTAAACTTATAACGAGGGTTAAGTAAGATTACTATACTATAGTACTTCCTAACCTATAATAACGTAGTAGTACTATAATATATCTTTATTTTAAGCTTAGCCTTCCTATACGCTTTATTTATCTCTACTTTCTAATGTTATATCTTACTATTAAGCATCCCTTTAGCATTCTCAAGGTGCGTTAAAAGACGATTATAGATATTATAGACTTAGTAGATAGTAGGTAGACGAGAGGCGCCGATAAGTAAGGTATATACTATAAAAGGTTAAAGAATAGCGATAAGGTATTTAATTTACCCCTATTTATTATCGTTAAGTATAAGGTATAGGTATTCCTTCTTAGTATACGTATTAATAGGTTCCTTTAGCTTAAGTAGACGAATAAATATATAGAATATTAAGTCCTATCTCGTCTTAATATCTTAAATATATTAGAGGAGTCGTACTTTAGCAGGAGGAAGGTATAATAGGCGATACTATATAGTCTAGATCTCTTTAAAAGATAACTAGCGTAATTCGCTCGAATTTAGGAAGATGGTAATTTACCGGATCTTAGCGATAGTATATAGTAGCTACGCGTATTAATTAGTAACTAAGAACTACTAGAAAACTACTAGGGCTAAGGAGATAGAGAAAAAAATAGGCTATAACTATAGAAGGGGCTATAGAACGGAAATACGAATAAATAAGACTACTAGTAGACTACTAAGGATTAACTTACGCCGCGTTATATATTAGTAGGGATTTTACCTCGCGCTAGAGCTATAGCTACCCTCTCCTCTTCTTCTAACTAATTCTTAACAAATTCCTCCTTCTTTAGCCGAATCTTAATATTAGTAAGAAGGCTATTACACCCGAGTTAAATAACGTAGGATATATATAGGTAAAGCGTAATTTCGTTAGGAATTCCGACTTAATTATAAAAAGACTCGATAGCTAAATTAATAGACTTACTTATAGTCTTATTATTTCCCGCGTTATCCGTAGTAAATACAATAACTCTCGCCTTAAATTCGAAATAAATAAGTCGTATAATTATAATTTTAGAAAGATCTACGCCGGTATAGGCGCCGTAGTAGGGCTTAAACCCAATTAAAGCTTCTCGTATATACTAATTAGTAACCTAGTATACTTTAATTACGAGGAATCTATCTCTACGTAGCGTAGACTAGCCGTTAAGAATAATAGTAATCTTCTAGGGTACTAGAGGGAGGCGCTTAAGAATAGATTTTTTTAATTCTACCCGGAGGTTAAGTATTCGATTAGTAATAGTAGATAAAGATAGTAGCTTTTAGTCTTTATTTACGTAGAGGATAAGGCGTATAAACTCTATATCGTTAACAGTAGTTAGAGACTATTTATAAGTAATAATAGTTCGAATAAGTTATACCTCAAAATTCGCTAGGTATGGCGTTAGGCTTTTAGACTTTATAATATCTATCTTAACCCGTTGTTTCTATAATGTATTAGCTATGAAAAATTCCTAGTAGTCGCCTAGTAGTCTTATAGTAGATCTAAAGCCCTCCTTTACGCTTAGCTATAATAAACCACGTCGACTCAAGGTCGTAATATATACTTTCGTAAGTACGTACTTACTTATAGTACTAGTTCTATGCTTAAATATATACGCTATAACCTTCTCGCATCGAATATAAATAATCTTAGGCTCGCTAGTAGTACGTAATATACCCTTAGTAAAATACTACTAATTTATAGCGTCCTTTATACTACCCTATAGAGAAAGCTTTAGGTTTACCCTTTAGGTATTATCCGTATACTACCTAGTATCGTGCCACTAAGTAGAGAAGGACTTAGTACGATTAAAGGTCTATTTATAGTAAATACTATCTTTTCTAGCTCTTTCTAGCCGTTCTTAAGGAGGGGGGTTAGATACCATTATAGGAAAAGAAAAGAATTAACGTATAGAGTAGTAATATAAAATAGTAGAGGAGAAATTACTTAGAAGATTTACCCCGTCTAAAAACCCGGGTAGGCTTAGTAAGGTAAATATTCTCGCTTAAATTATATCGACGAAAATAAAAACATTACTTAAAAAGAGAGAATATAGGAGTAGTATCTCTTAACGTAGAGATAATTAAAATATTACTTAAGTAGATATATAAATCGTACTTATATATTACTCTATTATTTTCTTATTATATATTATCGTAGTTTGGTTACTCTATTTCGATTTATCTAATAATTATATATATTTATTAGAACTTTATTAAAATATATATATATTAAAGGTTATTAACTTATAGGAACCCGACTCCCATCATTTTATTTAGAAAATAAGATAATAGCTTTACAATAGTTATTTATATAATTTAGTAATATAGTACGCGCATTCCTAGTAGTTTCCTAGTAGTAGAAGTAGATAGAGAAGTATTAAATTATTACTTAAATTAAGGAAGAGCTAGACTACTTAAATAACTACTATCTAGTTATAGACTATCTACTTAATTATAGACTACTACTTAAATATAGATACCAGTACGCCTTTCTCCTAGGGTATAGAACTCTAAAAATATATAGTATATACTCTCTATACCAAAAAAGCCTCTCTATTTCTACTATAAAACCTTAATATCTAGCCTTATAATTACGATTACTACGAATTCTTCTCGCTAACTATATATCCTTCTACTAAATAGTGACACGCTTAGCGTAGATAGCGCATAAGTTAATATCTAGTATTAGTTAGTATATAGTAATAGAAGAAAAATAGATATTAGTATATACCTTTAAATAAATTAACTAAGTAAGCTTCGGCTACTTCTTATATAGCTTTAATTACTAACCTCTAGAAGCGCTAGTCTCTTACCTAGCTAGTAGGTTTAAAATCCTTAGTAATCTCGCGAATTAGACGCTAGAATAGTACCTTACGTATAAGGAGATCGGCGCTCTTCTAGTATCGACGGATTTTACGGAGTACGACGGCTAGAAATTACGTTAGTAACTATATTCTACTACTAGGAGACTACTAGGAATGCGCATCTTAAATTAAGACTTAAAATAAAAGAAAGTAAATAAATAAATAAATAAATAAATAGAGAACTTACTTCCTAGCTTATATCAATATAGCTTCTTAACGCTAATATCGAGAGTAATTAATTTTAGTATATATTTACCGCTACGACCTTAAGGTATAGTAGTTTTTCGGCGAGCGGCTTTAGCTATAAGGGGTTTCTTTAGAGTAGTACCACTAGTTACTACTTTCTTACCGTATTTAGACTATATTTTGGTATTAATAGCTATATTAATCTTTAGGTCTTTAACGGTACGTGCTATTATAAATTAATTAGTCTATTTAAGTATAGGTACTAGGTATAGTAGTTATTAATTAGTATAGAGAGAGAAAGGTAGAAATTCGATAATATTAGTATATTTTAGGTAGTAGCGTATAGACGTAAAATTCTATACGCTAGCGGGAATAGCTCCGGCCGATATCGGAATTACCCTACTATCCTATAGTTTACGCTTTTTCTTAAACTAACTAATAACAATACCTACTAATCGTATTTTAACGGAATCTACCCTATATATATACCTAATTTAGCCCTTTAATTAATCTAATACTACTAGAAGACTACTAGTAGTATCTCTATAATAGCGCTACTAAAACCAGCTATACTTAAATCCTAGAACCTATATATAATTAAAGAATTAGCTCGTCGCGTAAAGAAGATAGGCTTTAAGGATACTCTTAAGAAGGCTAAGCGCGTACTTAGGTAACGAGAATATAAGGCGCGTAAGAAAGTAAGGCTCTTACTTAGTTTTAGTAATCTCCTAGAAGATACTTAAGTTTCTTTATTAAATACGGCTATTAAGGAGGTAAATAATACGGTATTAGTACCTAGTAGTCTCCTAGTAGTTATATATACTAACCTTACTTAGAAAAGCTACCGGTAAGTATCTATCCTAGCTAAAACCTAACCCTAACGAACTCGTTTCCTTTAACGAAGACATTTCTAACGCTAATAACGAGATAGATATCGATACTACTATTCCTTAATAAACTCCTAACCCTTAACTATAAAATAATAATAAAGAGGAGGATATTTTTATATAGGCTAATACTACCCGATATATATTATACTTTACGGTCCTCTTCGATACTATAAGAAAGATATAGTAGTATATTAGTCGTAAACTTTAGACTAAACTCGGTAAATTAGTAGTAGTTACTTCCCTTAGAGAGATATATAAATATCTTAGTAAAGAGGAGTTAGATATAAGTTATATAATTAACTATTTCTCTATTTCCCTCCTTATTTACTTCCTTATTTACCTTCTTTTATTCTAAGTCTTGATTTAAGATGCGTACTCCTAGTAGTCTCCTAGTAGTAACTAATATTCTTTATAGGATCTAGTATTTAAATTCGCTATAGAAAATAGAGGTATAAGTCTAGCTACCTACCTAGTCGATTAACGAGCAACTATATCGCCCCTATAATTCTTTACTATCTAGGAGTTTACTTATATACGTAATAGGCTTACTACTAGTACTATATCTATACTACCCGGTCTAGTTGGTTAGTAGGAGGTATATCCTAAGTCTACTATAGTAATAAGAGAGAATCTACCTAATAGTTTTCTCGCTACTAATATATATAATCTAATATTTAGTCCGAAGCGTTTAGCAAGGGAGAGGTATACTAGGGTTAGAGATATAGACTTTAAGTAGCTTATTATAGTACTAATTATAGACCAGAAGACTAATATTATAGGTAATCTAATTAATAAGAATAAGTTAGTATAATATAGGGAGGAGGTTAAGGCTATTCTTACTAATAAGGAGGTCGATAATAGTAAGGTTAAGGGTGAGAAGCTTACTAGTAAAATACTAAGTAAGGATAATAAAAGTAGTAATAGGGAGATTATTAATAATAGAAAGATAGTTAATCCTTCTAATAAGGAGTAGATACTTATTCCTATATAAATTAATATAATTAATAATTCTCTACTAGCTATAACTACTAGGAAACTACTAGTAATATCTATATAATTATTAAAATAATTACCTTTATTTTAACTACTACTACAGCCAAAAATATATGCCTTAGTACGAAAGTTAGAGGGATTATATAATATATATTATATATTATTAAGTATTACGTGGACCCGCGCTAGTACGAACGGGGCGGGTATTTAAGAAACCTCTCCCCCGCCCTAAAAACCCGCCCCCCCCGTCTAGCCCCTAACCTAGAATAGGGCGGGAGGTAATCCTAAAACCCGCCCCGCCCCCACCCCGTTAGGGACCCTAGTATATATTATCGGTAACTACGTCGGAATAGTATATTCTCTTAGGCTATAGATATCGCGGTTTAAATATCTTTAGATAACGTTAGTATTCTATAGAAAGGTCCGTCTTATAAATACTACCCCGTTATCCTCCTCGTTAATAACCTTCTACTAGGTATCCGCTTTTATAAATAGAATATACTACTATTAATAATTATTCCAGGTCCGAAGGAATATAGCGATACTAGTAGTTTTCTCTTCCTATTAATAGAGGAACTCTACGAACTATACTATAGCATAGACTATATTAATACTACTAGGTATAGAGAGTAGTTTACGCTTCGTACTTAGATAGTTACTATTACCGGTAATAGGCCTGCAATTACCAAAGTCTCTAGAATAAAGAGACCTAGTAATACGAAGTTACCTTATCGATTCTATAATATTAAAGGTAAAGCGAGAGTTGGTAATAACTTCTACGTAGTACTAAATAATATTAAAGAATAATACGATCCTACGTAATACAGTAGTTTACGTACTTATCTTCGAGAAGATATTATAGATATTATAAATAGTACTAATAGTACTAAGTCTAGTAGGTCCCATTTTTTATATTCCTAATATTTACTTTTACCTTACTATTTAATAACTATATATCCGATCAATTTAATTTTTATACGAGCTTCTTCGCCGGGTTTAGTTTAATAATCCTTAGTATTCTTTTATTTATTTATTCTATTTAGTTATTATATTTAAGCTAGATATTATTTTACCTGTACTATCTACTTCGAACTTTTCTAACCTCTAAACCCTACCTATATTTATAAACTCCTATTATCGTTAAAAATATATATAAGCCCGGCCCTATTCTATTTATATACTTAGTTAATTTACTATAGTAAAAGCCCTGTTTAAGTAAATTAATATAGGGCCGGGCTTATATATATATTATATAATACGGAGATATTAAAAAGAAATATATAAGACCTAAATAGTAAAAAAGAAGTATACTACTACTATACTATAACCCCGGCTATACGAATAGGAATCGCCGGACCCCGACGATTTCTATCTATAAAGAAGTTATAGGGAGTCGAACCCTAGCCTCTATATAGTTATAAGGATACTACTATTACGCCATAGCTTATTTAATAGTTATTAGTTTTAGTTATTATTATTATATAACGTATAGGTCTCGTATTAATGCTAATTTCACGCCGTAGGAATTAATAGAAAAACTATACTAATAGATCTACTATCGCTTTATTTTCTAAATAGCTTCTTAATTAATATTATACACTACGTTCTCCTTAATATTACGAAAAACCTCTAGAATATCTAGATTAGTAGCTACCCGGCTAAGTAGACTAACCTTAGTTTCGGTCTCTACTACTTAAATAACGATATAATTAAAGCTATATAAGATAACCTTAGCAATTTATAACCTTATACTCCCTCAACTCTAGGTATAATACTAGGGTTGGCCGACTTCGGGTTCTTTAAGGCGGTAGCGTAGAAGACCTTCCTAGAATTATACGGACCTTCCTTAATATACGAATACTTACCTAGTAACGCTTATTATAACCTCTATAATCTATAGGATATATAGCTACTTCTCACGCGGCGTTTACTCTTATACGATAACCTTAATAACCTCTAACGCAAGATCGAGTAATTCGTTCGCGACTTTAAGACGATCTACTACGATAAGAAAACTATATAATTATAAGTTTATAGCGTTAATATCTATTAGCTACTATACCTTTTATCTACTATTATATTTAACGGTCTAGTAACGTGCTTCTAGTTATAGCTAATTAAGCGATTCTACTACGAAGTTAAGTAAATAGCGAGATTAAAATAATATCTTATAATATCTATAGTAAACCAAGCCGCCCGCATTGAACAGGGTAACTATATAAGGATAGAAATAGGTACCGACGATATTAATTCCGATTACGATAACTATCTACTACTTAAATACGCCCTACCGAGGCCGATTCGGAATATTTAAAATACTAGGTATATATAGAAGGATATACCACTAACGCCTATATTATATAATCGACTTTAGTACTATATTAATAGGGAACTACAACTATATAAAATTCGGTACTACAAGAAGTACAAACTTGCCCGGGGCGATAATATATACGTTAGCTCTTACGCCTTATAGACTACTAGTAGTATTAATAGGGATAGTTACTATATATACTATAGCGATTGTAAGTTTAGCTCGGTTATAATCTTTCTCAATACCGATATACTCGGCGAAGAATACGCGTTAGTAAGGAAGTAGACTAGGTTATACTACTACCAAGATAACTATATTATCTCGTTTACGAACTACGAAGGCGGCCTCGAATTAGTTCGTATATCATCTATTCGCTATTTAGTAGGCTAGATTTATAGTAAGCGGCATTCGGCGCGGGTACGGTAGAGGAAGTTAGTTATAGGCAAATTTAACGAGATATAGTCTTATAAGGGTAATTAGTAATACCGAATATAGCTCTATACAGATCGCATATATAGTTAGAAGAGTAGGGAGGTTAGTATTATTATAGCGGCGGCGAGGTTCTACTATAAATTTAAGGCGATTATTATATAGATATATACGTAGTTATTATAGCTCCTATAGCTTCATTAATGGATATCTAGGCATTATTTTTATGGGCTATATGTGATAAACGTTGCGTATTTTATATGGCTCCTTATCCATAAATAATGGATTTTTGTGACCATAGTGCTATGCAGTAGAGACTGAGTATTAGGCGGTACCACGAACCTCAGCAATTGTGCCTGGTGCGGCTGACTCCGAACAAATAGTTATCCCTATTGCAGAGCAATAACATTGCTTACTCTTTGAACCATAATCTGCAGATTATCCGATGTGGTCTTTATCAATTGTCTTCCTTCGATATAAACTTAACCATGTTGATGTGGTCTGCATGAAGAGGAGAGTTTGGTTGATATGGGTATGTAGCGGCAATGCATAGTACTATCAAAAGATAATAGTCATAACGTTATTCACAGCTCGTATTAACTCTGAAGAGAGCTTCTCCATCGTATTGAGCCTGTCTAAGGTCTGCGAGACGGAATACTTTGTGCCGAGACAAGAGAAACTTGCTAAAGAGCTGAACGGACTGCAGCTATCGTTGGCAACGGCAGATGCCTACCTTAACTAGGTGGTGACAAGCTTTGCTGACTTTCTTCATCTATACAAGGCGTCATGACTAAGGCTACAGCAGACGAGCCTAAAGTAAGCCCGTACGAAGACCGGCAACTGTATTTGACATCCATCCCGACTGAATAGAAATCACGGAATGTTGGAAGCCTTGCTTCTCGTTGGCGGTCAGTAACACAGCCAGGAAGACTGCAATTCCCTACGCTCGCGGAACGGGATGAACACAACAGCAATGATGAAGACACACCGAGCCATTCGATCGAGTGAAAAGTGTCAGTGAATAATAAAGTTGTGTTGAAGGTTACGGAGCAAGACTTAGTGCTCGCGCCTGTGGAATACTGGCATGGTTATCTCAAGTCCAAGTAATCGATGATATCCATCACTCCGCTCTTCTCATCGCCTAATTTTTGCCACTGATGGTCACGTTTCCCCTATTAGGGCAGAGTGAAATGAGTTGCATCGTATAGCGATCTTGTCGAACGGCGTTCTCAGCCTCTTGAACCAGCTTCATCGGCGGGGACTGAAATGTGGACTAACCGATCCCATTTGTCGAGCTTCTGTTGATGGAGCCTAAGTGTCTCGTCTTCCAGCTTTTTGACAATCCGTTCTCCATTAACGGAGTGAGGCAGTTTAGTGCTTCGTTTCTCCTTCGCTCTCTGGATGAAGTCTTTCTTAGGTTTTGCCATTATAAATGAATAGGGGAGAGAAAGAATGGACACAGAAAAACAGAGAGAAGATGGGAGATAAGAGATGGGGGAGAAAGAAGATGGACGAGAGAGGCGGCAGGATAGTGGGACCTCGCAGCGTTCGACATTCAGTCAACACCAGAGCCAGCTTTTGAGGCTATCTGGCATGAATGGCCATTTTTGGGCTTAACTGCCAGCTCACCCCTGCATTTATCTTTCGCGTAGAGTTGACAGAAAACTGTAACAGGATTTCCTATAATTGGGCCAGCTAAAGGAGTTGGGATAGAAAGGTGAGTTGAAAGTGAGCACCTTGAGCTGTGGCGGTGCAAACTGAGCAGCGGGTGAGCCGAGGTTAAGCCGGGCGGTATTTTGCTTACAGACTAGGAATACGGCGCTAATCCAAAGGGCAGTGAGAGGAGGTCAGTTGGTCGATAATATTCGCGACAGTCTATCAATGTATGTCATGGACATAGAAATGTATGTGAAGAACAAAAACAATCCAACTGTAAACTTCAACCTTTCAATCTTTGCCTTGTTCGACAACATGGTATCGTGCACAAAATGTTCTCATCATGTGGAACCGTGCTGGGAACGCGAAACTTGAGTTCACTTTCGGAACCAAGCTCTCAACTCCATCTACGCGCGTTGGTATCGACAATTGTGCTGTCGCATGTTTTGCTGCTCCTTACCCAGTCTTTGTATAACATCGATTGCATAGCTTCACGTTGTTATATACTTCCAATTCTTTCGCTTTCGCTTTTCAAACAAAGCTGCAGCTTTCCAACGCGTCTTGCGACTGAACGACATGCCACCCAGAGAGCTGGAGGCAGTGGGCCTTTACACGCTCACAAGGAGTACTCGCTCTCAGCAATCAACGATGGCCTCTCAAAGCCATAAGCCGTCAAAATTCAAACCCCTCTCCAGGTCAAATATCGCGATCCCAGATGCTGTTGCAGACTATGCGCCTGTGACTCCGAAAATCTCCAGGATACACATCCCCGATGAAGCCGAGATATATCAAAATCCCATGAGCTCACCAAGGAGCTTCAATGGTAGTACTCCAATGTCCAGTGCCGACATACCGCCGACCCTCTTCAAGACTGCGGTTCAGAAAGTGATAGAGGCAAAACCGCTCAGGAATATAGGACATGGAGAAAGAGCCAATGCTAGTCGAGTGGGGAAGTCAGCGAAGGAGCAATCAGAAAGCCCAGACTCAAAAAAGGCCAGGGCGTGGGAAATCGAGAATATGGGAATGAACAAGAGAGTGAAGAAAAAGGTTCAAAGGAAGAGTACGATGAAGATGGACAAGTCACAGTCATTCAGCTCGAGGATCTCATCCACTTCTGCGAATATCCATATTCCAGACACGACGAAGGTCTCCAGAAGTATGGCCCCTGTCCCTTTGTCACTTTGCCGTTAAGGCCCAAGACTAATTTTTCGCAGTGGAGAAAGCCTCCTCAAAATCAGAAACGCCGACGGAACCAAAAGGTAAGAAGGGTTTGTCTTTCTGGGCAATTCGAAGCTGCGTATGCTAACCAAAATATCAGCACTAAACCTGCCCTCTCCAGTCCGGCCTAGGAGAAGTCCCCAGAAAGGCTTGCGGATTCCCGGGGAAATATCTTTACCAACTCCAGAAACGACGCAAACGTCACCCAGTCCCAAGAACAAGCGGCGATCTATCGATGAAGAGGATCTAGATCACTCGGCCAAGAAGTCCAAGAGAGACAGTGGAATCACATTCGGATCACATTCTCCCTTAACTTCGACATCTGTAGATGTCGGACAGCCAGAAGTAAACACAGAATGCCAGTTCTGTTTTCAACAAGTTGATAGAACCCTGGCGGAAATATACACGTGGCCATGCCGCCGCCCTACTATGTATCACAAGGGCTTATATTGTAATTGGCACAAGACGAAGGAGGCGGAACAAGAGTGGGAGCAAAAGGGATATCCAAACATCGATTGGACTAGTCTCGAGGAGAGGTTGGTTGTCTACAACTTGGATCTTGAACGACTCATCAACGAGCCAGACACATCTCACTACAGACAAGAGCTGAAGGACAAGACCAAAGGCAAGGTTCAGTCATTAACTCGCATTAAGAAAGACGGAGATGCAGGTCTTGAGCTTGGATTCTACGGTTACAGAGGTTTGGACATGATGTGAGTGCAAAGTTTCAGTGGTTGGCTAACCCACTAATTGCTGCATAGGACCCACCACATAACCTTTAACTTCAGCGACTTGTTGCGAAGCAAGTCTGTTGGCGATCATGTCATGTCCACAAATGCTCGCGGGGCAACGTCTTACGCCCGGCTGGTACTCACCAAAGAACTTGCAACTTTGTTGATCAGAGATGAGATGGGCGTGAGTATCGAGCAGGCACGAGAAATTCTGAAAGAAAGCGCAGCGGTTGGTGAGATCTTGAACGGAAAAGATGTTCAGGATCAAATAGGTCCAGTCAAGAAGAGAGCCACTGGACGACGTTATGTCGACGAGAACGATGAGTCGGACGAGGATGTCGGCCAAACGCAATATTGATGTCTTGCTGCAATTTGGGACCATAAGTTGAAGAAGAAATTGTGACCACGACAATGTTCTGGGATGTTGAGAGCTGCCCCAATCCAGTTGGACTTTTTGATTATGTTTAGGAGGCTAGTTGTCCATGGCACTAGAGTGGAACTTCTTGTTGTATCTAGTAAAGCTTCTGATAACATCATGGGGAAATTTACGACATTTGAAACAGCCTGAGACTACTTTGGGTACACGTGATGGTGCTTGCTCTTTCCTATCCATTCCGACTCAACGACTTCTTGGACTTTCACAACTATTGCATCCATCTAAACCCATTGAAACACTTGGACAAGATTTTTAGGGCATCTTCACAAAGGCGCAATATCATCAATTGCAATCATCAACAAGCGCAAGAGACGAGCTTCTGCAGCTTGCGAAATGCAGACCCAAGACCAAACGAGAGACCACGCTTGGCATTGGAACTTGTACGACCGACAGCCTCTGTCTCGTTATTATCGTCGAAAATTGCCTCCTTCGGAAAAGCACTCAAGATCTCTTGAGTTATAGATGAAGATCCGGAAAGTGGCCCTTGAAGCTTAAGCAAATGGAAACACACATCCCAATTCCTACAGATCTCGTTCGGATAGTGGACATGACGGCGCGCTCACCATCAAAATCAGCTTGATGCTAATGCATTTGGCTTTAAAGATAACCTCCTAGCCAAAGACGAAATCTGCTCTCTTCTCATCAGATCCGGTGGGCAAAGCACGAAGCACCTCTCATTTATGCTACCGTACCTCCGCTCGTGGAATGCCAATCCCTAAACACGGACTACAATGAATTCATCATTGCGAGCCAATTGCGCTCACACCATCTGGAGAACTTTCAATTAATTTTCCCCACAGTTCTAATTGGCGAAACCCCGCGTCTGCGCACGACTAGTAGGAATTAATTTCATCTATATCATGCACAATGGCTCCTTTCACCTCTTCCGCTTTGGACCTTGTTCTTCTAGAATGAATCCATGCACGTTCAACGAAGGACACAGGCATTCGGCCGATCTCAAAAAATGTGCTATCGAAACCATAGCTCCAAAGCGGGGATTTTAGTACGGCCTTAGAACACTGTCGCTCGAAAGTGCGATTGGTCGGGATATTGAACTGTACCTGATGGCGAAGTATCTCACGAGATATTCATATGGACGAGTAGATTCTAGGACTGGGCAGATTTAATTCCGTGGTAGAGTTTGCGGCGACATACAAGAAGACGATGTCTCGAGGTGTGCATGCTTTCAGGAATCACCACAGGAATTGCTAACATTTTGCAAAACTACCGTCACTACCGATATACTAAGTAGAAGTACTGGCCCCACTGAATGATAGAGCGGTAACTTATGAAAACAGGCTCTTTACTATGCGGTCCTTTACACTTCTGTTCGCGCTCAGTGGCGCTGTTCTCGGCTCACCTCTCCCACAAGCAGGAGGTAAGAATTATTCAATACACATCTTCTGGAGACTTCGAAGTTCCTTTCGCAATTCCCGTTTCGGAAATCACAACATAAATCTGTATTCTGTAGACTAGGGGCACAAGAGATCGAGATTTGCGATACCTCTATTTGATGACCAACATCTAACTTCTCGACAGGAATGGCAGACATGCCAGGTATGGCAGGCTCACCACCACCAGCTACTCCTGCTGCCCCCACTACACCGGCCGAGACATCGCCTGCTGCAGCTGCACCAGCAACAGGTGGTCTTCCAGCTGGTATTTCGTTGCCACCAGGAATCACTTTGCCTCCTGGATTCGACTTGGGTTCAATCAGCCCTGAACAGATTGGAAGCTTGGTCGGCAGCTTGCCACCTGGATTTTTGGATTCCCTAGCAGCGCCCGGAGGTCTGGACTCGCTCCTCGGCGGAGCTGGAGGCGCTGGACTCGATCTTGGTATGCCAAACTCTTTACTCAAAGAAAATGCTACACCGTACTAACCTATGATTCCAGGCTCGCTCTTCGGCAGCGGAGGACCAGACAACGAGACCCCCGTCATCATCGCCGGCTACACAGCCACCAGCGACAAAGAAAAACTCCTCGACACAGCCATCGCCGCCATCCCAGCAACTGGTGATGCAACATCCGCAATCGCTTCCGTAATCTCAGCCGCCAAGGACGTAATCACCGCCTTGAAAGAAAGCACCACCAAAGTCTCCGCTATCGGTACCGTCAATCTCATGGCCAGCGCTGGTTTGACTGCGCCAGGTGCGGAATTGACGGCGCTTTTCGACAAGACGGCGGATGCGCTTGTGGCGAAGAAGGAGGTCGTTGTTAAGGCTGGACAGGGAGCTGCGATGTTGGAGACGGCGAAGGGGATCAAGGATGCCGTCAAGGGGTTTACAGATGCTATTGCTGCGCATTTGCCGCCGTTGAGCAAGCAGGCTGCTGAGACGGAGCATGCGAAGGGGTTGGCTAGTGCGGATAAGGTTGTTACTGCGTATTCGTCTTAGGCTGGGAATAGGGAGGAAGGTGTAGGGCGGTAGTTTAGAAGTGAGTTCAATGAATGGAGACTAAAGTTCGTCGAGGAGTATAACCGAGCTATCAGTGCTGTTCTCGTTCCAAGAGCAACGAGCTGTGGTTTAGCTGTGCAAACTTCGATAGCATTCTCTTGATTTCGCGAAGCAGCCTTTATATTTCTAGCAATTGCAGGGGTGATACTGCCAGGATTTTATCACCCTCGATCTTAGCCTTAGATATTTGTCGGCATCCAAGTTGTTGGTGAACGGGTCACGGAGTGGATGGCACGGTGGTGGAAGATGATTGATTTAGCATTGATTCTATGTCCGCATTGGTGTTATGTATAGTGCAAGGGGAGATGTTGATCAGAAAGTGATTCGCGTTATCACCATCGTGTCTTTCGAAACGTCTGAGTGAGCTGGGTATAACGATAGTTGTGTCATCATTTCAACATGTTGTGATTGTGTGTAGGGGAGGTGAAGGAGATGCAAGCGAGGAGTGAATGAATGCTGTGAACTAAATCCCATCTGGCAGTTTTTGTACACTCGACGTTCCTAATTAATTACTAGGATGACCATAGACAAGGCTACCATCATGGTTGTCCTGCTGAAGCAATCATTGCGATGACTAAGAATTCAAACTTGACGGTGCTAGGTCGCAAACTTGTCACGCGCATTGTCCGGAAACGCTAGTTGTAGATAATCTGAAGACGAATTGTCAGCAATCAATCCCTTGTCATATCGTGAATGAGAGATGTGTTGTGTGTGATAGATCAGAAGTCCATTTAGATCATAGGAGCCAGAAGGCCCCTGACATAAGAGGTACCAGAAATATAAGTAAAGTATAGGAATAATTCATCATGGTAGGTGGGAGAGAAGGCGGAGGGAGGAGGAACTTACCATTCTATAGCCAAGCTTGGAAATCAATGCAATGACTGGCGGTCTTGAGATAAAGAACGACGGTCATTGATGATGTATGTTGGTTTGAAGAGTGAAGAGAGAAAAATTTCCAAATAAGAGAGATGGCGGCCCGTGCGCGCCAAGAAACACGCTAGTCGAGACCGCACAGAATTTCGCTCCATGGCTGAACTTCAAATCTTCAATCGACAAATCTTCCCCCGACAAACTCGCCAAACTTCAAAATGGGTCGTCTTCACTCCAACGGAAAGGGTATCTCTTCATCCTCCATCCCATACAGCCGGTATGTTGCGTCGCAATCCAGTTGCGCGAGCCAAAACTGACAAAACGCCATAGCACTCCCCCAGCATGGTTGAAGACCACACCAGAACAGGTCGTTGACCAAATCTGCAAGCTCGCAAAGAAGGGCGCCACCCCATCCCAGTGCGTATAAACCGGAATTGGAACATTTAGGAAGAAGTCTGATGGCTAATACTCGGTGGCAGGATCGGTGTCGTTCTCCGTGATTCCCACGGTGTTGCCCAGGTCAAGGTTGTTACTGGTAAGGATGGCATTCTACTACCCAGCTGAATGATAAAACACTAACCCGATCACAGGTAACAAGATCCTACGTATCCTACGATCCAACGGTATGAGTGACCCGGTCTGAACAAAATTTCTTGATGCGCGTGGCTGGTTCGTCTCGAAAGAGCAGTCCGTCACCCATCTTGATATATACAACTATGCCAATGATTGGTCCTTGTGACTGACATTGTGATTATTCAGGTCTTGCACCAGAGATTCCAGAGGATCTTTACATGTTGATCAAGAAGGTATGTTTTGGCACTTCTCTACATCCTTCAAAGGAAGGACACCAAGCTAATACACTGGAAAGGCCGTCGCCGTCCGCAAGCATCTCGAGCGTGGAAACCGCAAAGACAAGGATGGAAAGTTCCGCTTGATTCTCATCGAGTCCCGTATCCACCGTCTCTCCCGCTACTACAAGACCGTCGGCGCTCTCCCACCAACCTGGAGATACGAGTCCGCCACTGCCAGCACCCTCGTCGCATAAGCGCTTCGTTGTCTACTGGAACTCGTGATAGATGGAATAGGAAGAACAAAAATGGCGAACAGCCAAAACGGAGTTGAAGGTGGTGGCGCATTGAGGCTAGATATGACCTTTTAGTCTTCATTCAATCAATGAAAAGATTCTGCGCCTAGCATATTGAGCGTTATTGTTCTGATATTATCATATTTGATCCACTTGCGCGATTGACGCTGTGATTGTGACTATGACAGCTTGCTCGCTCCTCTGTATCCTTAGCTCTTTTGCGACATGACCTACCCATCGGACAAAACGCGTCTTCTGCTATAGCGAGAAGACTTCATGCCTACTGAATCCCTTCCTCGTCCGGTCTTTGGTATCATACACGTGAACATAGCCTGCCTCCGGCCCCTCGCACGAACTTGCAGCGTGAACCATCCAAAACGCACAGCAATCGTACTTCCTGCTAGGGCCTTTCACCCCCCCTCACCACCTTCAACTTCCCTACTCTTGGCTTCCAAAAACTCGGCCAACCACTTCAAAGGCTTCTCAGGCTCATAAACAGCCAAATACTTCATTCCCTCTAGTAGATAAGGCGTTACCTTTTGATTCAGGTATATTCTTGTTGGGGCGCCATGGGCACTCGGTTCTTTCGGGGGTAGAGGTGGGAGACTTTGTGGTGCTGGGGAGGGACGCGCTGCGGGCGTTGTTGAAGTTGGGGTTGTTGATTGTGTTTGTGCAGGGGCTGTGGTGAATGTGTTCGTCGTGGGTGGTTGGAGGGAGGGCTGTGGGATGTTAGATTACTTCAAGGAGGGGATGCCATGAGGGAGGATGTACTTCTGGAAATGGTTCTTCCTTCATTTGGACGTCTTGGTCTATTGAGGCGCCATTGATTTCTGGGATGGGTTCTGTCGCGTCTTTGGATGGGATGGGAGCGTCGGCCATTGTGGATTATGGCACTTCGGAAATCTGATATGTCGCGAAGGAATATCTATGAGACGTCGTAGTCGATGCTTCCTGTTTTGGAGGAACACGTGATCGAAGTTGAACTTCGTTTCATTCACTTGGAGCTTCTGTTCATAAACATCATTCACCTGCCTATCCGAATCATCTCATCTTGTTGATTTCTGGTCTAACTATTTGGATGACAATCAATTCGATCACTTCCATGGCCATCTCGAATTGGCTTCATTGCGATTATGCTTTTGGGAACCGAAAATTGACCTGACGTTCGCTAGGAGCTTGATGGCCAAAGCCAATTGAAAAGAGATGGGAAACAAGATCAAATGTCAAGACGGAGTTCGTGAGTAAGGCAAGAATCAATTGTTGAGATTTGCATTTTACTGTCTATGTCCATGGAAACGAGCTTACTGGCTTGAAACTCAATGAAGTCGTTTGCTTAGACTTGATCTTCGAGGAAGTTATGTCGCTAGACAATAAGTATGCAAGCTAGGTATTTCATAGGGCAAAATTCTCATCCTTTCCTTTCCGGTGGATTCTTTGTTTGCTTGGTACTATACGCTTCTTTGGCCATTTCACAAAGCCAATCCTGTGACAGATGCCATACTAAACAAGCGAACAGTGCCAGGCGAAGGACCAACTCAAATAAGGCGGATGGGAATCAAAGGCCCTTCTTCAGTGCCGATGAGATGCTGCGATTGCTATATAAGTCGTAAAAGTGCCGGGTATGGAGATCACATTTCTTCTTTGCCTGGTGGTGTTTAACATCGCAACACCCTTCAAGCTCACTTCACAAACGAGAGCAAGGGCCATCAGCTCAGAATAGGGGAGGCTGGTTGACATCGGGCTTTTCAATGTCATTTTACAAGCATGCATGACATAGGTTATTCCTATTGTCGCTCTCACATTAACATTCTGTGATTTTTCTATCTCTAAACCAACAGAGTTTCGTTCCCTTCCTCTTCTTTATCTTCGATTTCTTCCACAAGACCAAGCAACTGTTGTGTCGCTGCCAAAATAAACTTCGCAGAACCATACTTTCGACCACCAAACCCACTCACCCACCATGGCCGCGAATCGGCGGCAAAGCGCCCGCCCGCCCACTCCTTCAACTGTAATCGATCTTACAGACGATTCACCTTCTCGCCCGCCGCAGCCAGCTAGACATCCACAGTACTCTCGACCTTCCACAGCAGACTCTACGCAGTGCATCCCAAGCGATCCTCACACAGGCCAAATGTCGCATCCTCAGTTCTCGCAGGGAGGCTTTACCATGCCCAACTCAAATTACCAGCTGCAGCAGATTCCTTTCAACATGACCCCGCAGCAATCAATGCAGTACCAACAACAACAAGAACTACGACGACGACAACTTGAAGCACAGGGGTTTGCAATAGGGAATGGCCACCAGGGACCAGTTTTTAACGGTCAGAACCATGCTCAAGGCATGACGCCGGGCCTGAGAGCAGGACCACAAATGGTATGTCAATTCCTTCCACTCCTCGCCAACACTCTGGTAGCTTCGCCTTCACATTCGCCTGCAGAGATTCTAGAATTAAATCACGATCCACATCATTTTGAGATTAGAATACTAAATTCTTCACTTCACAGGTCGCACAACCTCAACCTACGAGCATGGCTATGAACATGAACATGAACATGAACGTGAATATGAACATGATGGACACGCGGAACGTCATGCAAGCTCACTTATTGAACGGCGGCATGGCCAATCTGCCTCAGCAATTTCAGCCGCAACTATTGAACGGGAATATGACCAACTTGCCTCAGCACATTCAAGCGCAACTAATGAGTGGCAACATGAGGCCAACGACTGCCACCTCTTCGAATACGGGTCAGTTCTCACATGTGCAACAAGCGCCAATACATACTTCCCTTCCTACTACGCATATTCAAGCGCAATTTAATGGTGCATCTCAGCATATCCACACTCCACAGCAGGAACCAAGTCTTCGATTGGCTGAGCAGCAAGTTAATGCTCAAATGCAACAATTCAACCATCTTCAAATGCAACACCAAATGCAAAAGCGAATGCAACAACAGACAGCGGCCAATCAAAGAAACGCCCATCAAACTCCTACGCCTGTCCTTTCCTCAAACCCCGCTCCACCACAACCCGGACAGAAACACCAGATAGGCAATGCGGATATTGGGGAAGAGCCTCCCTCGAAGCGTAGAAGTGTCACAACTGGCCCTATGTCCTCAAATGTTGGCGTGCAATACCAGCAGCAAGCAAGAGGCAGCCCATACGCACCCAGTCCCATGAATGGAACCTTGCACCCCATTTCTGGGATGCAAAGTATGCAGAACGTCCAGCAACATTGCATGACAACGTCGCAGTCAGGAACTATGCAACAACAGCAAATGCCATCACACCAGAACCAACATGGAGAACCCCAATCAGTGACCAGCAAGAAGATCAATATCAGAGCTGTTTTTTCACACTGCCTTGACATGCTCAGAAGAAAGAATGGCGAGAGCCTGGACCGTGCTCAGAATCCAGTACGACAAGAGGAGTTCGAAGCAGTCAAACCACTTTACGATCAGCAAATAAAGCAATTGCAGCAAGTGCTAGCGCTCGAGCAACGTCAGAGCCAATTGAACGGAAACAGTACAATCTTCCATGGCTCTGCCCATGATAATACTTCGGCATCACATCAACAGGCTCTCGTCGCCATGCAGCGACAACAGTACCAAGGGAAGTTGCGACAACAAACAATTGCACAACAAACAAACCAGCAAATGTCTTCACAACAACAGGCTCAAGTGCAACAATATCAACGATCACAAATGCAACAACAGAGTGTGCAACAGCTTCAAAATCAGCCACAGACACAGCAATTGACTGGAGGCGTTCAGGAGCAGAGTCGCCAGCAGCAGATCCTTCAACAGCAAAATTTCCAGCAGCAGAATTTCCAACAACAGGGTTTTCAGCTGCAGAATATTCTTCAGCACAACTTTCAGCAGCAAAACATGCAACAGCAAAACTTGCAGCAGGTCTTCCAACAGCAAAACCTGCAACGGCAAAATTTCCAGCAGCAAAACACTCAGCAGCAGAACCCTCAGCAGCAAAGTTTACAACAACAGACTCGGGAAGAGCAAGAACGTAAGCAGCAGAGTCGTCAACAGCATATCCAACAACAACATCGCCAACAGCAGAATCTTGAGGGCAGAACGAATGTTAATGTTACTAATTCGGGCTCACCACTATCAATCCATCAACAGAACAGCAATCAACAGAGACAGCAAGGCCAAAGTAGGCAGCAAAACGAGGTCATGCAACAACTATTGTCGGTGAACTTTTTTTCAACTTCACCACACCCTTCGTTGACACCGCTAAATCAGCCAAGTGGCTCCCCTGTGGCTCAACAGTTTGTCGAACAGTCTCAAGCGGTCGACGAGATGTTAACAGAACAGAGTTTCTCACAGCTGCAGCAGGTTTCGCAAGGCGCTCGTGACATGGGACGTCAACCCTCGGCCAATCCAGGCTTTCCAGCGGCTGTCAGCTCGCCTTTGGTGCAGCAAGTTGTGCTGTCTTCGCCTAATACCAGCTTTTCATCAAGTTTGCGAGATGCGAACGCTTCTCCCGTACCACCAAAGCAAGAAATGCCAGTTATAGCGCAGCTATCAGTCAATGTCCCCGCACAGCAGAACAGCATTCTGATCGAAATTTCCCGCGCTCCAAGCTCTTCGCCTGCTCAGAGAAAACCACAGCCAGGCTCAACATCACCAAACCATCCTGCCTCCTTCGAACCAGTTGCGCCGACAATGATTCTCTCGCCCTCCAAGACGGCAAGTGAACAGACTACGCTCAGTGAAAATTTTATGGAGACACCCGTGGAAACCTCCAATCTCACTGTCACGTCCGAAGGCCAAGGCTTTGGTTTCGTGGACCCATTCTCCATCCTCAATCCCGGAGGTGGCTGGAAGCCACTTGAGAGCAGACACGCTGACTTTGGGTCATTCTCTCTAAACTCATCACCCGAACTATTGCCACACGAAGCTGAAGCTGTAATCAATCCGGGTTTCGAGCCTCATGACCCAGAAGTGACTTTAGAGCAACAATTGAAGCACTTTCTGGAATTTTTGCACCCTGCTTCTCCCGACAATCCAAAAGAAAATCCTAACCCGGTCCCTAGTCTCAACTGGGATGCGTTGTTCCATGACACAATTTCATTGGAAGTCGAGGAGGAAGAGCAGGCTGTCGAGGGAGCTGAACAGGCGTTCGCAGTGAACACAGGCCCGTACACATCAGAAGAAGATGCATTCACCCACAAGATCAATCAAGAGCTTGGTGCATGTTGGGATGCTCATGCGAATTCTGAGCTCATTCCAGATCGTCCAGCTGGTGAAGTCGGTACAAAGGTATTGGAGGAGATTCAAAATGGTAAGCGGGTGATGAATATTTGGGATTTTGGGCATGTGAACGACATGGTTGGCCAGGATAATTGGGGTAGTTGGAATTAAGCGTTGATAGATGGTGGAGAAAACATAGAGTGGGAAGTGTGGATACCCGAGATTTGATCTCTGCAATGATGCACGTAGGTGGAATCTTCAGGGCGACGTAAATAAAGTGGGGATACCAAAAATCCGGTTACTGGTAATCCGGACATATGGGTAGGTAGTTTGGTAGTCGCCGATATAACGAATGAAGGTATTCGCCATTACGTTTTTAAACCTTTCAATTAGAATTGCTATTGAAAATCCTAGAGCAGTGCTCGTGCGCAAGCAAAGGGGGAAACAAAGTCGGGGCCTGAATTTATGCGCTCTCTGGATTGGATCTACACCGTCAAAGGGAGATCGATAGCTGAAAGATTCTGGCAATTTTTTGTTTTCAGATTGCCAGATTTCTTGGGGAATCTGAACGGGCTTGATTGTTTTTGAATAGATGAAGGATATCCGGGAATCCTGTGGCTCTGATCGTTCTGCATCATTGAAAATTTTGACATGTGGAGTCTCTGGTTTTCGAGACTCACTTTTATTGTCATGCAGATAGCTCATACAGACTGTTATTGTTGGTGTGAGAGATGAGTTGCCCCAATGACACGATCTCAAACCGCCGCCTGACTGCTGCATCATTAATCAAGGGGCTGATTACATTTAGGTTTTTTTGTCGAGAAATTCCAAGCTTTCGCAAAACAGGAAGGAGTGAAACAAATTCCAAGTCACTTCAGCTTCCCGTAGCCTTGCTTGGTAATCATTGTTACATAAAATACTTGCGCTAGTCCTGTTTGGAGCATATCACGTTTTGAGCATATCAGATTTCGCAGAGACGACAACATCATCTACCACACTTCACGTACTTCATCGCCATCCATCGCATCATCGCACTGTCACCTCTCTGCGATCCCTTATCAGTGTTACGAAGATACATATGCATCGGGCGTCATTGGCGCGCTGATGGCAAAGGCTTGATACCAGTCATATCTCGAAGGTTAGTGAAAAGTCCAGAAGCGATATCCACGGACCCGGCAGCCAGGTCGACAAGAGAGCAAGAAAAGCCATCGAACGAGAGCATACCCCGAGCGGAACTTTACGCGACCACACACAACTTTTCGAGTCGGTCGCAAGGAGAGCTTATTCGCGAAAAAGTTCAAGGTTTGGTATCATCCATCACACAGGACATCCGACTGACAGGTTCTTGAAACAGCAGATATCAAGATGTCTGACGGTAAGCTCAGCCCCTTCGTCCTTTTCAAGACAGTTACTTACCCATTTTCCAGCCGACTTCGAGGCCGTCAAAAAGGCCCAGCAAGAGCGCAATGCCTTGACTGCTGGAAAGAAAGGTTCAAAGGCCTTCGACGCAGCTAGCCAGCGAACTGACACTTCAACGAAGGCGTCGCTCACCGAGACCTTCGACACCGACTTGTATGAGAAGACCTCCGTCGACAAATTTGCAGGATACAACACCTCGATTGCAGTCAATGAGGATGATGAAATGGAAGATGCGCCCGCCGGTGGGCGTAGTCTGATAGGACAGTATACGGCAACCAAGGAACAAATGAATGAGTTTGCCCATGGTATTACAGAAGAAGCGGACATTCTCATGACAAGAGAGAAACAGGCACAAATCTCGTCACGCGAAGACAGCTACCAGAAGCGGCGACACGATCGTGGCGTTCTCACTCCTACTCGCGCCGATCCTTTTGCAGCCAATCGTCAACCAGGAGCCGAGGATGAAGGTGCTAGCTATGTGGAGGTTATGCGCCTGCGTGAGATTGAACGCGAGGAAGAGCGAGTAATGCAAGCTATCGCTGAGAAAGAGAAGAGCGGCGAGACGGATGTTATGGAGCATCGACCGACCCTGAAGAATGGCGATACAAGCGACAAGGAGAACGGAGAGTCTGGCGCTGCCGCAGATGTGGCCAGTAAGAAGCGCAAGAAGAGATGGGATGTTTCCACGGAGGACAGCGCAATGCCTGATGCAGGTGATGCAGCTGCTACTGCGACCAAGACAAAGAAGTCTCGCTGGGACAAAACACCCGCTCCTGGCGAAGCACCCAAACGCAATCGATGGGACCAAGCTCCAGCTGTTGGAGCTACTCCTGTTGGAAGTGCTGGACTTGCAACGCCTATGCATCCTTCTCAAATGGTGACTTTCGGAAACGACCTCTCTGGACGAAATGCTCCTTTGTCGGACGAGGAATTGGACGAGCTGTTTCCAGCCGCTGGTTACAAGATCCTCACTCCTCCTCCTGGGTATGAACCACTGCGTGCACCAAAGCACAGAGTAGCACCAGCTGCAACTCCATCCAGCCTATCAGGGGGTTTCATGATGCAGGAGCCAGTCAATCCCAACATGATGGGCAAACAGCTGCCCACCGAAATTCCTGGTGTAGGAGACCTTCAATTCTTCAAGGCCGAGGATATGCAATATTTCAGCAAGCTTGTGGACGGTGCAGACGAGACGGATATGAGTGTCGAAGAGCTCAAGGAGCGCAAGATCATGCGCTTGCTGCTCAAGGTCAAGAACGGCACTCCTCCGATGCGAAAGACCGCACTTCGTCAGCTTACAGACAGTGCTCGTCAATTCGGAGCTGGCCCACTCTTCAACCAAATTCTGCCACTACTCATGGAGAAGACCTTGGAAGACCAGGAGCGCCATCTTTTGGTCAAGGTCATCGATCGAGTATTATACAAGCTTGACGATCTCGTGCGACCATTCACCCATAAGATATTGGTCGTCATTGAACCATTGCTCATCGATCAAGATTATTACGCTCGTGTGGAAGGACGAGAAATCATCTCCAATTTGAGTAAAGCCGCCGGTCTTGCACACATGATCAGCACAATGAGACCCGACATCGATCATGTCGACGAGTACGTTCGAAATACAACCGCACGAGCTTTTGCAGTCGTGGCTTCTGCTCTTGGTATTCCAGCTCTACTACCATTTTTGCGAGCTGTGTGCCGAAGCAAGAAATCATGGCAGGCCAGACACACCGGTGTAAAGATCGTTCAGCAGATCCCTATTCTCATGGGTTGCGCTATCCTTCCTCACTTGAAAGGGCTGGTCGAGTGTATTGGCGAGAACCTGAACGATGAGCAGACCAAAGTGCGAACTGTCACGTCTCTGGCCATCGCGGCTTTAGCCGAAGCTGCAAATCCTTACGGTATCGAATCTTTTGATACCATCCTCAACCCGCTCTGGACCGGAGCTCGCAAGCAGCGTGGTAAAGGTCTTGCAGGATTCTTGAAGGCTGTGGGCTACATTATTCCACTGATGGATGAGGAGTATGCGAACTACTACACAAGTCAGATTATGGAAATATTGCTCCGTGAATTCTCCTCACCAGATGAAGAAATGAAGAAGGTCGTCTTGAAGGTCGTCTCACAATGTGCTGGCACTGATGGTGTCACTGCCGGCTATCTCAAGGACAAAGTCATGAGCGAATTCTTCAAGGCATTCTGGGTTCGTCGAATGGCATTGGACAAGCGCAACTACCGCCAGGTCGTCGACACCACTGTTGACCTTGGTCAGAAAGTTGGAGTGAGCGAGATTCTGGGTCGTCTTGTCGCCAACCTCAAAGATGAGAGCGAACCTTACCGCAAAATGACTCTCGAGACAGTAGAGAAGGTTGTTGCAGGACTTGGAGCGGCGGATATTGGCGAGCGTCTTGAAGAGCGTTTGGTAGACGGAGTTCTATTCGCCTTTCAGGAACAGAGTGTCGAAGATGTCATTGTCCTCAATGGATTCGGCACTGTCGTCAACGCTTTGGGCTCTCGGACGAAGCCCTACCTTCCCCAAATCGTCAGTACCATTCTCTGGCGCCTCAACAACAAGTCTCCCACCGTCCGCCAACAGGCTGCTGATCTTATCTCCCGTGTCGCTCCTGTAATCAAGGCTTGCGAGTCGGACGACATGCTGGCGAAGTTGGGCAGCACCCTGTACGAATACCTGGGAGAAGAATACCCTGAGGTTCTAGGTTCTATCCTTGGAGCTCTGCGCTCCATCGTTACTGTTGTCGGCATCAAGCAGATGCAGCCACCTATCAAGGATCTGCTACCTCGTCTGACACCAATTCTTCGCAATCGTCATGAGAAGGTTCAAGAAAACACCATTGATCTTGTGGGACGTATCGCGGATCGTGGCGCTGAGGATGTCAACGCTCGTGAATGGATGCGAATCTGCTTCGAGCTTCTCGACATGCTCAAAGCCCACAAGAAAGGTATTCGTCGTGCAGCCAACAACACTTTTGGTTTCATCGCCAAAGCTATTGGTCCCCAGGATGTTCTTGCTACTCTTTTGAACAATTTGCGTGTGCAAGAACGTCAATCTCGTGTCTGTACTGCCGTTGCTATCGGTATCGTCGCCGAAACTTGCGCACCATTCACCGTTCTTCCAGCCCTCATGAACGAGTATCGAGTACCAGAACTCAATGTTCAAAATGGTGTGCTCAAGTCTTTGAGCTTCCTGTTCGAGTACATTGGCGAAATGGCCAAGGATTATGTCTACGCCGTTACTCCTTTGCTTGAGGACGCTCTCATCGACCGTGACCAAGTCCATCGACAAACAGCTGCGTCTGTCGTCAAGCACATTGCTCTTGGAGTCGTCGGTCTCGGTTGTGAAGATGCCATGATTCATCTTCTCAACCTTCTCACACCAAATCTTTTCGAGACCTCTCCTCACGTCATCGACCGGATAATTGAAGCCATTGATGCTATTCGAATGGCCGTCGGTACCGGTCCAGTCATGAACTACGTATTCAGCGGTCTGTTCCATCCTGCTCGCAAAGTCCGCACTCCATATTGGCGTCTATATAATGATGCATATGTTCAAAGTGCTGATGCGATGGTCCCCTACTACCCTAATTTGACGGATCTGGACGAGAAGCCTTTGGTTCGGGACGATTTGTACATTGTGATTTGAGGAAAAGCCATACTTTTCATTACGGTCGGCCGGTATTTGGTTGGTTGGCAGGCATGCATGCATGGAAGGCGTTTTGCTTTGTTACATCGCTTACAGATGCGGTTTGGCTCGGGTTTTGAGCAGCGGAGAGCGAATGAGAGAGTGATCTATTCCTGGTGAAGGATTCGGAAAGGCTGCTGGGAATGTATGATAGCTATAGTTCGAGTTGGTGAATTAAACATGATTACACTATCTTCCTGCATTGAACAGAGATGAACGTGATTAAGCAAACCCGCCATAGAGTGGTCATAATCCTCATTGGATCAAACTGGAGACTCTTAATTGAATCACGTGTGGCTTGTGATCACCATTTTTTGAACTCCTGTCCGGGCTTCCTGTCCCACAATCCTACGGGAAATGGGAACCTGGCAGCATGCCATATGGTCCCTTCACCTGCCTTTTGTACTTTGAATATCTCTGGGATATCGTTCCTAACTACTTATGTTGTTTCGTGAGGGGCCTTGCAGGCGAGGCTGGAGAAGCATTTCAGCCCATTACATTAGGACGTCAGGATAAGCTCAGTATCTCCAGATTTCTGCTCAATAATAGACCGTCGAAGCATAATTAAGTCGCAACAAATTATTCTCGTCGATCCTCCACCTCTTCCACAAAGGCATACTGCCGGATGCAAACTCTGCAACCCCAATCTTGTACGGTGCATCAGTCTGGCTGTATTTTGGGGAGGTCCAGACACCGATTACGAAATCACAGATACGGATGAATGGAGTTGGACTTTTGGCGGCGCCGAGGACGAGGCGTATATCGGCTGTACGGTCATGGGTTAATTGGTGTTTGATCAATGTCCACTTTTCTTCCCGAGACCCGAGTTGCTCTAGGCCTGACAAGAGCCAGACAGTGAACCCGTTTGAGGCAGCTTCATTACTGGGGAAGCACATACGAACTCTTCGCCGTCTTTGAAGCATGCTAATGGCGCCAAGGACGACAATCTCGTGAAATTCGGTATTCACCATAGTTGGATCGTTCGTTTTGATCATGCAGCGAATGCTTGGGAGGAAGCAGTTGTGAACACGCTGCTGGGATCATTGTTTACTTCCTATGGTCTTTGCATGGCTGCGAACAGTATTACGACCGCCAATTCTTTATCTGGCAGTGCGCTTAAAATAACTAGTTCTAACTAGAAATAATATAAATTGTATTAGTAATAGCTATGTAAAGTTTCAAAGAATATACCCTTATCACATAGCTAAGGCATTTGATATCTTTATTTCCGCTACACTAGACTGATAACCCATTAGTCTACTGAGGTCCTTTCATTAGTAAGCTCAACTATATTCTCACGTCAAGTCAATTGAATGCATAAGTTCACGGGCCACTCCGCTCTGTTAGAGCCACTTCCATCGAATTGTGCAGCTTTCTACCATTGCGAGTTGAAGAGCACACCTCGCACGCTGTATTACCATTCAATTTACGACCGAGCCCATTACGGTCTCTATGCTTATGGAAACAACAAATGCTCCTACGTATACAGTGCTCGAGGGGTGCATCGAGGAAGGAAGACTGTATCTTACGGTATGCCTCCTGGACAGCACTGCACGGTTTCATATCAATGTCTTAGACGAAAACATGACTGGCACCACTTTTGCAAGATTACGCACCCAAAACGAGCCAGTGTATTTCAAGTGCCCAGCTTGGGAGAAGCTCTGTGGCCAGTTGATTCCCACGTGCATTCCACGATTCAAGCAACTTGAACAATCACTGCCGCACACGTCCCTCAATATCGACACTATCTACGATTACTACCGAGCACCACATTTTTCTATGAGCATTGTCGCCTGTGGTTCAGGGCATACCGCAGAACTTCTCTCAGGTCCAACTTACGCACCCATATGCCATCTCGAACCCGTACCGATTGATACACTCTCTTTGCTTCCGGGCCTCCCTTTCTTTGACGCCCAAAAAGTTTTCATCTCTTCAGAAAGCTCGAATCCTTACGCCGTCCCGAGCAAAATCCAAGAAGGGAATGGCAAGATACAGTATTTCAAGCCATGCACTTATGCTAGAGAGCCAGACTTTGCGAGGGAAGTCTCACTGCTATGTCAGATGCAAAAACTTGGATTGCATAACGAGCTTAGAGTTTCGATTATCTTGGGGATTGTCACCGTAAACGACCACAAAGAAGCGGTTGGGATGTTGTTGGAATGGATACCCGGACGTGTTTTAGCAGACGCTGCTTGCATACGTGATCGTGGGCACCATAACAAGTGGAGGGTGCAGATCGAGTATATTGTCGAGGGACTGCACTCGCATGGTATTATTTGGGGTGATGTTAACCCGCACAACATTCTCATTAACCAGAATGATGCCTGTGCCATTGACTTTGGAGGAAGTTGTAATGTAGCTTTCATTGATGAAAAGAACATGGAGACGAAAGAGGGGGACTGGCAAGGTGTTCGCAAAATATTCGATGAATGGCTGCCCATAAGCGGAAGAGAAGAACAATGAACGCATTCTCTCAAGTTAATCTCAAAGGAAACAGAATGTTCTCCCCTCCGAGTCATGGTACAGGACACAATCAGCATGGTCCTTGCTTCTCTACAGATAATCCAACTATAGATTTGATTTCTTGGCCATATTTGGGTTGTTTCTCACGCTAAATCATGAGCAGCATAAAACAGTCAATTGTCTCTGCAACACTCCGATGAGTGGAAATACTGAAGACCTAGTTTTGATGCCACGCTAATTCAAACGAACGTTAAGGTTCAGGCAATAGCGTCTATCGTTATAGGAATGAGACTTCTCATAATTCGGAACCCAATCCAACTATCGCATCAAGGAATGATCAATCACCCCTCCCACTTTTGACCATAAGTGCCACCCTCCTATCCCAAGCACACTCCGGGAAACCCATCCCTCTTGCGCAGACATTCGACGTCTTCAGATTGGATCAAGATTATAGGTACTTCTCTTGGCGTTGCAGGCGAGGGCATTAGGGTCCCTTTGGAACCCATTACGTTTCCGTTCTTCGAAAGCTTGTTGATGCTTGGCTAGGAACTCCTGGGATGGTCGCTCAGGTATAATCTCTTGTGGCGGATTAAACATGTCCTCTTTACAAACACCGCGTCCATCCACACCGCGAAATTTGTCCTCTGTGGCTTGATCGAATAGCCTGCGTTCTAACCACTCCTTAATCTGTGAAGACGACAGGCCTACAGCATCGATAACTTCCCAAGTGTCAAAGTGCCAGACACGTACAACACCATCAGTGCCAAGTGAGTGGAAGCATCGGCCATCAGGCTCAGTCTTGAGTCGTCCAACCACCGACATATCTACTTTTGTCTTTAAAGAGCAGTGTCAGTTAAAGGTTTCTACCAGGAGTCGTAGTCATACTTGTTCCGACATGTCTTTGAGTCTCGAAGCTTGATTTTGTTTGGCCAGGTAGACGTAGTCACGTTATGAGAGAGAACAATTGCCGATCAAAAATGAGAAATCCGAAGCAAATCAGCTCCCTACTTATATGAGTTGGTAATATGTGGCAACCCATATGACTTCATTGTCCATTCCGCTTATGCCTCTGATTGGTGTCCAGAGTTATCAGCTGGTTTACCCGGCAAGAGATAAGGATATACCCTGTATGAATCGAGGTGGCTTTGCTATAGCTGTTGTTTGGTCTACCGTGGCGAGGTCCATTTCTATGGTCAGTTTATCTGAAGACTGCGATGTGTGCTGTCTCCGAACACGGGGAAGTTGAGGATGCCCCGCCATCCAAACGGAAATCAACTCTCAGCTCACATCCTTCCCGCTCAGCCTCTCCGGTATACGAAACAATCTTTCCGTAGATATCCCTCACATATCAGGATCTCCGAGACTTTAAGGTTAGTAGCAACACGATTTGATTTGGATTCCAAGGACTAACGTGAATCTCGCCACGACAGTGTCCTGAAATAGTCATCCCCAATGCGGCTCCTCAACATTTCCACCAAAAAGTTGGAGGAATTTTTTGACTCCACGGTCCCAAAATACGCTATTCTCTCCCATTGTTGGGGCACAGAGGAAGTTACATTCCAAGACATCAACCAGTCTGACTGGCACAGCAAAGCCGGGCACATCAAAATCGACTATGCCTGTTGGCAGGCACAGAAGGACAAATACCAATATGTCTGGATCGACACGTGCTGCATCGACAAAAGCAGTAGTGCTGAGCTCTCCGAGGCTATTAATTCCATGTACGCCTGGTACGAAAAATCTGAGGTATGCTACGCCTATCTTAGCGACGTAGAAGTCGTCCCAGATGAATGTGAAGCAAATCCCAAACAAACTGATTATGGGAAGAGCAAGTGGTTTACCAGAGGCTGGACCCTTCAAGAGCTCCTCGCCCCAACCAACGTTCAATTTTTCGGCGCGCGCTGGAGATATTTGGGGCAGAAAGAGACCTTGTCCTCTCTTATTTCGGACATTACCAGGATTCCGGAACGATTCATGACACAGAGGCCTGGTGCAGCAACGCCTAGTATAGCGCAACGAATGTCTTGGGCGGCAGGAAGAAAGACAACTCGCGCGGAGGATCTCGCGTACTCTCTTCTAGGCATCTTCCACGTCAACATGCCACTGCTCTATGGCGAGGGATCAAAAGCTTTCATCCGACTTCAAGAAGAAATACTGAAAGTCTCGAATGATCATTCCCTATTTGCGTTTTGCAGAGATAAACGGTACGAAGGGCCTCTTGCTGGGTCAATCGATGAGTTTAAAGATTGCGGAAACATTGTTCCTTTCCCAAATGAGGATGGAACTCCCTACTCAATGACAAACAGAGGTCTGAATATTCAACTTCCCATAATTCGTATCGTATCCAGCGACGACGTATGGGCAATCCTTGACTGCCATTTTGAAAACGACTTCGCTGGACCGCTTGGCATTAGGTTGAACGGAACAGAGGGTTCGGCCTTGCGCAGATACGGGAGTAGTACGCCACGTGTGGTTATGGACAAAGAAGTGGCATCAGCGGAAATTCGAACAATCTTCATTTCTCGGATCTCGAAGGAGATGCCGCAAATCCATTACATTACCTGCACGATTCAATGTGGTTCCATGCTGAGGCACGGATATCGGATCACGAATGCTGGATTCGTGGGTCAGGATATTGATGCCAAGGCCGACTGGTATCCGAAGACCAATTCGGCGCGTATACCATTCAGCAGATACCGAACGCCAGTTCATGCAGCTTTTGAATTTCAACACCCCGACAAGGCTTATAGTCTTATGGTTTGGCTCTGTCTCACCTCGTCCATACGCTCTTGGCTGGACTCCTCTTATGCCAAGGTTGTGAGCAAGGCAAAACCATTGGATAAACAGTCTCAACCCAGCGGTCGGGACTACTTCGGAAAGGACGGTTTGTATACGTGGGTCAGGAGCCGTGTCGGTGTGGTAAAGCACTCCCCGGCAGTGTATTGCTGTTGCGACCACCATGTGGATGAGTCAGGAGAGTTCTCCGATGTCAAGGTTGAGGTGAGAAAAGTAAACATGTTAAATCGGGAGGTGCACGTTGTGGATGTTTGGATGGATTCTGAAGTGTTCGACCCGGAACCATGAGCTGCTACCGCAGCCCATTGTCAGCCTCCCTACATGCAGCCTCTGTCCCTGTCGATTAGCTGTTCGACCAGTATGTAGGTTTATTGATGCTTAGAGTAAGTTATTTATAAATGATCCTAAATCCATTGATGATTTATTCTAGAGTTCTATGCCCAAACTATGGAGCGTCATGATGGAATGGGTGGGCGAGTAGTTTGTTCAGGTTTGTGGCGGTGGAGATGAGTGTTATCCATCACTTTCGTGTTTTGGTTTTATGCGAAGAGGATCCTTGGGATGAGTGAGTGAAGGAATTGGCGAGGGAGAATGAGAAGGTGGTTTGATTGTATGTTCGAAATCGTGTCTTCTTCCGATATGATATTCATTCCCGATGTGGAGATCGATAACAACCGCATCATATAATAAGAAACAAGACAAGGAGCGAGATTCTCGAGCTGTTCTGCGTCGGTTCTCAGACATTAGGTTGATATCCCTTCTCTAAAAGTCCTGGCGATTTGGAAACCAAAATTGCCAGGAATTTTCAAGGTTCGATCCGAAATATGAGGCTGGGAGACCTCAAAAATCTCGCATTCTATTCAGTACACCTTCTTCATAGATGTACGTCCTAGTTGGCATTACAAGGCCTTTCGAATTGCGATTGAGGAGACCAGGCTGGGGAGAGTCAAAAATTGAAGTCACATTAAGCTCATATACTGATCTCCGATCCAAGAAACTCCTATGCATGGAAACCCATCCCTCAATTACTCAAAACGTCATCGCTTTAAAGTATGCTCGATTCGTGCATGGCATCTTGACATCCATCGTCGTAACAAACACCTATTTCCCACCGAACCAACTTCCGAGCCAGCTCTTGGACTCGGCAGCGCCCTTTGACACGTTCTTGTCGAACTTGTCGATGCCGGCGCTCAAGTTCTTGCCAGTTTCCGTTTTGATGTCGTCGAATTTCTTCTCAGCGGAGGCGGCGTAGGATTGGATTGATTTGTCTGCGCGAGATGTTGCGTCTTTGGCTTGTTGGACCTGCGTCATGAATTAGGAGCGAGAACAAGTGCGCGAGACATGGCAAGGCTGGAGCTTGAAGGACGATTTGAATGGAGAGAAACATACAGCGCTGTCGATGCTCTTTCCTGCTTGCTCACCGCTGAGCTTCAATTGTGTTTTGGCTTCCTTTTCCTTGCCTGGTAGCTCTGCTCTCACTTTGGAGGAAAGCTTTGCGGCATCGTCTGCGGTATGAAATGTTAGATGGTGGATATGTGGGCCACCAAAGCGGATACGAACGTTCAAACTGCTTCTCAGCAACCTTGGGTGATCCACCAGCTTGGTAGAGGTAGTATCCAGCGCCAGCAGCTGCAGCGATTCCGCCCACTTTGATTAGACGACCAGACATGATGTTGGAGTGAGTTTGGAGTGAGTTTGGAGTGAGAAGTGGTGAGATTGTGGAGAGGGTTGGAGTGAGGAGAGCGACGAGATTTGAGTGGAGGGGAGAAATCAGACGATGCAAGCAAGTGGTATTAAGTAGCCGTCGTATCACCAGTTCATCTCCAGGGCAGTGACGTAGACAGCAAAACGCCTTGACGCTCTTTCTGGCAGAAGCCTTGTTAGCCCCAACCAACAAAGGGCCAGACCTGACCAGACCAGACCATTGCAACTTCTCAAGAATGTGTATAAACTTTGTAATGCCAATTGATCCCCTTATCATGATATCTAGTACCGAATAACGCGTCTAAATGCTGTCATAACCTCTTCGTTTGCCCAGCCTTTCCCTGATCTCCAGTGGCAGCATCGTCACACTGGCTCCAATGTCCGCCGAATCCTCGACTACACCCACTAACCCTACAAGACCTACCATATCCTCCACCCCCACAGCCACCGAGTCCCCAATCAACCTTGTCGACCACACAAGAACTTCCACCGAAGAAGATGGAGTCCAGCGAGCCGAGACCATCGACCAGCAACTCGACAAAAGCCTGACTGGCACTATTTCGCGCAACTTGACACATGGTTCACTCAGGCCTTCACAGCGCCATAGATACCAGAGACAACGCTGGCAGGAGGGAAGAACCAGTAGGAATAGCAATCTCCTGTCAGACGAGACCACGGCCAGTGCCATTACCGATGGCCAAGACTCTACAGCAGCGCCCACTGAGCAGGGCGACGACACATGGGGTCAAGGGGCAGTGCAACGTACTTTCAGCAAGCATGTAAAAGGTCTTGTTCGGAAGCCGTCGAAAAAGAAAAAGTATGTGAACGACGAAAACTCCCAAATCGACATCCTCTACGAAAACCAGCGCGGTTTCTTCTTCTTTGGAATACCTCGATTCTCCTCCAACTCTCTCCTCAATTTCGATCCTTCCTCTTGGATTGACTCGGACCTCAAACCCAGCGCCGTCAATATTACAAATGCTCAGGTGCCAGATCCAAGCTGGGAATGGGCATGGCGGGCCTGGTACGTGGACATGTCTCGCGATGTGGACGAAGAGGGGTGGGAATACAGCTTTTGGTTTGGCAATAGCTGTGCATGGCATGGTACACATCCTTGGTTCCACTCGTTTGTACGAAGGAGACGATGGTTGAGGAGAAGAATTAAAAGGCATTCACATAACAGAAAGGACACGCTTGCTGAGGGCCACGCTCTGAATTCGGATTATTTCACTATTCACTCGGAGCCGCGGCCTCAAAGTATCGACGAAAGCAGCGTTGCCACAAGCCAGATACAAAGCCCGAACAAGACAGATGGGGCGCGAAGTCCTGAGGAGGCGGATGATAGTCAGCACGATGGAGAAGTCAGGGATATTCCTACGCTGATGTCGTGCCTGAAGAGGGCTGCTATTGACCGTGAGAAAATCGTTTTGATTGGAAAGTTCTTGGAGCAAGGCGGCGATGAGCTCTATTATTTGAGCGAGCATGTGAGTCTAGACTTCTCATATCCCTTCAAGCACCAGTCTTGTTTCTCAGCCACATTAACCACTTTTGTTACCTGTCCATCTTCCGCACCTCACAGAAGACCTAACATACAAGCTGCAGATGTCAGATATCATGTCTCTTCTCGTATTTCAAGGCTCGCGACAGCAACTACTTTCGATCCTCATGACTAAGATTGATGCCGCCCAAGCACATCGTGACGAGCACAAAGCGCATAACGAACCGGAAGATAAAACCGAGGGTCGATACATTGATAATATGCTGAAGGCTTTCGAGGCTGCAGATGATCACTCCAAGCGATTGGAATATTGGAGTGATCTTAGGGAAATGTCAAGGAAAGGCGAGATTTCTGGAGCCGCAGCGCAGGGCTGGGGTCATGGCTGGCAAAGTGCTGGAAACGGTGGCCAAAAAAGCAATGCCCTAGCCAGTGAACATGGTCAGGCTGGTCAACAAAGCTCGCGCGTGGCAGATGAGGTTAATCGGTCTCCAGACGAGAATGTTCCAGAGGAACTGGCACAGGAAGACAGAGATGATGGGCAATTGGAAGCCGCCAAACAAGAAGCAGAGTCCAGACAGCTTGCCGAAGTTGAGGAGCTCAACAATGGGGCCAACGAGGGCGGCGTCAAAAGTCCTGCGAAATTGACATCTTTCCCCAACGAGGAACAGGGCGATGATAGCGAGCACGAAATGCACCACAACGCAAACTGAGCACGCGAGATGTACAAGTAAACAGACACCTACTTCTGTGTGCAATTCCCAACGACCAATGACCCACCTGTCCCACTCACAGCATCAGTACTACATCCGGTAGCATTCGCAATGTCAGCCGGCACTTTTCCATCACTGTGGAACTATCAACGACGGGAGACTATTGAAAGCCCCAAGTGCTATATATCAATGGACCCTCGTTGCATTTTCTCGAAAGAGCTTACCGTCTTGGCCGAATCCAATAGAGGGATGAATAAGGTTCTGCGTGCAAGGACCAGCCATGCATAGTTTCCGATGGTCGCAGCGGAAGACGGGAAGCTGAAGCTCATTTTTTTGTTTCAAGTTGTCGCAAAACACAAAAGTAGGTTGCTCACCTACGATGAAAGATTGTTTGTCGTTCACACTTTTACTTTTCTACAGTCGAGCAGCGTACAGTATTCACTGCTTGCACAAACCAAATTGATCTTAAACGAGACATTTCAGATGGTAATTCCACGCCCTTGGTCAAACGATTTTCCCATTAGCACGAGTCAAATTGTCGAATAAATCCCCTTCAACATTACTAAAAATTCTAGCCTGAGCATGAAGTACGCAACCTTGAAACAATAAACCAGAACAAGAACGCCAGCATCCTTCAACAATGTTAATCTGCCGTCCGCACAGTCCACTTCCTGTCAATTGTTGTGGATCATCCCCAGATTTCCATCTCAAACTGAGGGTGATCTAAATCGGAGAGTTAACCGGTGTGACCATTGCGCCCGGAGCCCTACTTTGGACATGGTGTCAACGTGGAGCGTATTTATCCCGCTTTATGGGGTACTACGTTACAACTCTATTAGTATACACCACCGGACTTCCTCTCCTGATATTTACTACCTAATCGAGACACTTGGGCGACAACGACTTTCAAGCCCTTGCACATTTTCTGAGTTGACGAAGGAGTTATGAAAAAATTGCCGGCCCAAACTGTACGTATTTGTTTGGATATCGGCTTCGTAAGTTCGTCGCTGCTGGTTGGTGAGACTGGCTTCCAAAATATGTTGTTCTAAACAAGAAGCCCTGATTTGACACGTTGTTAATATGTTGCACAATATCTCACCGTCTGGGACATACTTCACTCACTATTGATTAGCGTGCATTAAGTCCATTTGAACGACACGAATATGCAGACTTGAAAAAAGGAACTAAAATTCAAGAAACAAAATGGAGATCCTTAATTGTTCGGATGCTTCCGTCGAGTAAGGGTGTTAGTGGGTGCCTTTCGCTTTCACGTTCCAGAACCGCGTAGTAGCTGCTGAGGTGCCTATCGCGATATGTATCTAAATTGCTGAATCAAGGAACAAGCCATTAGAGATTTCCATAGCGTTCTTTAACCCTTCGTGCGCGTTTTCCCCCGGAGGAGATCTTATCTCCCACTCCTGAGTAGGCTAGTCACGCTTTCAATCCATGATGGCGGATCTTCCATGGTTCCGCGTTGTCGCCATATTTGTGCAGAAACGAAAGGTTGAAACAGGAACATGACCTAGATTCGATGTAATCTGGTAGAGTGCAATGTGACCACCGTACACCCCAAGGTTTGATTACCTCTTTTTTTTCTTCCACGGAAACATGGAGTTGTACACGGCTTCGAAATAAAAAGGCAGAATGTCAGCCCGGTTGTTTTATGCTTCCGATCAGGGCATCGACAATTTTTTAAAAGACTGATCTATCTTCACCTCCGAACATTTCTGGAAAAGATTTGAAGGGACTTCACACTCCACCTCACAGCCAACATGAAGACATCAACTCTCGCAGCCCCCCTCCTCCTCGTTTCCCTCTCCACCGCCATTCCAGTTATTGAACCTCGACAATCGCTACCATCATGGCTGTCGAACATGTTGCCTTCAACAAGCACTCTAATGGGTTATGCCGGGCCCATGATTCCAGGTCAAGAGGGCACAATCACGTCTGCAGAACCAAAATTGAGAAAGAATGCGAAGCGTGATATCATTCGCTATGGACCTTTCACCCTTCCAGGTAACAAGGTAAGCCGACAACAAGTACCCTCATCTACCAGTTGATGCGGAACTGATTCATCGTAGGGCACCGATATGCCAGCAGAAGGCGGTCACGCACATGGCTCCGCACCACCTGCGCCTTCCCCAGCAGCAGGAGGAGGTATGGCAGGTATGGCAGGTATGTCTCATGGTGGGGAGAAACCTGCCGCCAGCGCTGCACCCAAAGGTTCGCTAGGAATGATGATGGATCTTTTGAAAAATAAACCTATGGATCCCAATGGCATTGGAATCGTCAAGCGTCTTAGTTCTGGGTTTTGCAAGGATTGTACTGTGTTGAGTGGGAAGGTTGATGTTGTTTTTGGGAACGGTACTGTGGCTGGCATTTCGAATGGGGTTTATCTTCATCATGCTGTTACGGTGAGTACTGGTCCTTTGTTCTTTGATGGATGGTACGATGTGTGCTAATGACGTGGTAGATGGATATGACAAAGGCCATTCCAACTTTTGTCAAGGGCTGTGGTGGTATTGCGGCCAGTTTCTCGCCGTTCATTGGTGGTGCTGTGGATGCATTCACACAGTATTACACCACCGAGGATGGGAAGGTAATTCGCTTCTTTGGCCTACGTGGTAGATAAAAGCTAATTGAGGACATACAGTTTGACAGTGGCTTCTATATCAAGGATGACTTAATGTTCATGCAGGTAAGGACGTCGCTGGAAAAGAGAGGCGTGACACGTGCTAATAAATCTCACGTTAGGCTGAGATGGTGAACTACCGTAAAGAACCACAGGAGATTTACGTACAGATGGATGTCGAATATATGCCCGGAAAGATTGGGAATGATGCCATGCAATTCACGCTTGCTGCTACAGGTATGTCATTAGCTTACTTTTCTGGCGAGGTAGTTACTAACAAGACGATTAGAATGCGGAAATGCATTGCAATCCTTCAAACCACCAAAGAACACCGCTGGCGAGATCCAATCGGCACCGTACCCCATAACCTCCAATGGCAACTTCATCGCCGCTCGCGGCCACATGCATGGTAAATACTCTCCCCGATCCCTCCCCAATGTCTCATACTAACTCTCTCTCTTTCTTCCACCAGACGGCGGAACCTACGTCTCCATGCGCATAAACAACCAACTTGTCTGCTCATCCAACGCTACGTATGGCGGGGCTGGATCTTCAACCGTTGTCAACGGGAAGGAATGGCAGACCATCACCAAGATGTCTACCTGTGAGGGACCGATTCCTGTTAAGAAGGGGGATAATGTCGTTATTGCTGCTGGTTACGACACTGAGAAGCATCCGCTCCGGGAATCGAATGGCGAAGAACAAGAGAACATGGGGATCATGACTTTTGTCTATGTTGGTGACAAATAAATGTGGCTCTCGTGGGTTCCCGGAGTGGGATGAACGTGAGTTGGGAGATTAATTGTGAATAACTTCAATTCAACCTCTATACATTCTTGTCTGTTGTTACATTCCAGCAGATGGCAGATTTCACACTTTGCCGGCCAATCGGCCGAGGCACTGCAATTAATTGTTTAAAGTAGTCTTCTTATTTGACAGGGACGGTGAGGTAGGCTTTCAAGCGTTGTTCTCTATCTCGCAGGACACTCTCGAAGATTCTGACGATATCAGAAGTAATATTGAGAGGAATTCATCGCCCTCAATACGCAGTCAAGGATATTGCAGACTTTCAGTTGTGTATTATGCCGCAGAAATCTCATGAGTTATGCCGATTTGAAGCAGAACCGTACCGACAGATAATCATTTCCTCTCCTATGAGCGCTTCTTCTTTTGGCCTAGTGCAAGGCTGGAACACAACCTTCCATTGAGCATTTCCAGTGCTAGTGTCTACGAATCGGACTGAGGTATAGACACATTTTCTCCAAGATCGAACGGCAAGGTGCCTCGTGAGAGTGGATGAAATGATCTTGTCATCTAGGACTCCAGGATCATTCGTACTACCTTGTTTCATATATATTTCTCCGTTTACTGGGAGTGATTCCGACCTTGGTAATCTTAGCGACTCCTCCTCACTTTGTCATTTCATATGTTTATAATCTGTTTATTCTATAGAATTGCATTTTTGATATCGGACTATCGTTCCCTGGATTCATACATTCCACGCCAAAATCTCACCATCTAGTCACCATGAAACTGATCCTCCTCGCCTTTGCATCGCTAGCGATGGCTGCTTCCATGTCCGCAGTGCCTATGAAATCAAATGAGGTGATCTCTTCTATTATGTCGAGTACTCGATACTCTAGACAGCTGACTCGTTAAATAGATCTGCGGCTATCCCGAAATGTCGGTAGAACGCTTTCAGCCTTGCGAAGAGGGATTGACTTGTCTCCCGGCGCCTTGTAGGAAAGATAGGATGGGGAGTAAGCCTGATAGATACATTTGTACGACGAAGGCGCGGGTTCAAGGGGTCGCTTGTTTGCAGTAGCTTGAGTGGAAGGGATGGGGATGGGGATGGGAATAGGAATAGGAAAAGCTTGAGAAGGGAATTTTGAGACCTCATAATTGACTAGGTATACACTGCTTTCTCTTCCGAGCCATCATTTCTCGTGTCATGTTATTCTAGGGTTTTCTCCATATCTTCGAACCTTTTTCTTTTCCAGCTTGTCCTCTGCGATAGCGTTCTCGATCCTGACTGTTGCCGCAATTTCCTCCATCACCGCGTCGATAGCAGATTTCGCAGTCAATTGTCCAGTCTTTGAGAAACGCGGCTTTACTCCATCATTGACGCCCTGGCAAGAGTCTAAATACCACGTATCGCTCTCCTCTTCATCGTCTCATCATCCTCGCTTTTCCCATCCACGGACCCGCAATATATCTCAATCGGTATTTCCGTCGCCAGACACCAAGTCCTCTATCTCCATCAAATCACCGTCTTCTTCATCAGACTACTGAGCTTCTTCATCATCTATGCCAGGTATTCAGATCGTCCTAAGAATTGAACTACTAGACAGCACTACTCTCATCCAAACCAAAGTCATCACGTATGTACATACCGCAGAAGAACGCACGAGTAAGATATATCAGCAAAGCTCTTGTAAGTTCCTGGCAATTTTAGTGACAATTGCTAGGAATCTAGGACGCTTGATCTTGACTTGGACGCATCGCACTAAACCCAGGAGGTATAAAAACCCCGGCAATTTTCAGTCCCAAGATCAGACTTTTGCTTCAATCCTATACTATACCTACACGCTTTCCAAATGCAATCAAGGAACCGACCAAACTTCGCTCGTCCAAAAACCAGATCCTAGCCATACAGATCCTCCTCGTCATCCCCAGCCGCGTCGCCAAATCCACTTGTCACGCCTTTACCCTTTCCCTTGCCTTTCGACGTAACATGACTCCCATTAGATTGATGTCCGCCATTACTAGTACCATTCATTCCCAAGTGACCCGTCCTTATCGTGTAGGGATCATCCTCCTCCTCTTCAACATCACCATTCTCTCCATCCGTCGCCTCATTCGCAAACTTCAGGACTTTCTTACCCCCAGCATTGGTAGACGAACTGGTTCTTCTTCTCGCCAAACCACCGGGAAGACCAGCAGCTCCCTTGCCATTCCCAGCAATGGGAAGTGCTTTGTTCTTCTTTGCCTCCTCGATCTTTTTCTTGTCCTCGCCCTCGAATGCTTTGCGTACTCTCTCATAGTGGCCAAGTTCTTCCGCGCTCACTGATGGAACCAGCTCTCTCCTTGCCATCTCAAAATCTTCTTCCACAACCATGACGTTAGTATCTTCGTCGGTAGCTAGATGATCGAAGAAATGCGCTATGGTCATTTGTGTAGCGTGGGAAGGCAGAGACTTGTTGTGAGCAGCAACTTTAGCATCAACAAGACGAGCCTGTCTTGTAATGGCTTTTAGCATGGCGTCTGAACAAAGTGCGTAAAGATCGGCACCTGTGTAGGTGAAGGGGAGCGATTGCGACACACGGCGTAAGTTTAGTTCGGGGTGTAGAGCGAATCTAAGCACATGTTAGCCTCAATGTCTTTCCGCTTTGTGAGATGGAAATACTTACTTTCTCGTCAAAGCTTCCAGAATAGTGAGTTGTTTGTCGTGCGTGTCGCTGATACCGAGATATAACATCTTATCGAAACGACCAGGACGTAACAAAGCCTGGTCAAGGAGATCAGGCCTGTTAGTGGCACCGATGACGAAAACACCACCACCCTCGCCATCGCTCATGCCATCCAACTCGGCGAGAAGTTGAGAAACGATTCGATCCATGACTCCACCGCTGTCACCTTGGTTTCCACGCTTTGGCGCCACAGAGTCCAATTCATCGAAAAAGACGACACAAGGTCTGGCGTCCCTTGCACGTTGGAAAACGCGTCGAACGTTGGCTTCAGACTCTCCAATATACATGTTGAGCAATTCAGGTCCCTTGACGGAAAAGAAATTGAGCGAGAATTCCGTGGCGATTGCCTTTGCCAAAAGCGTTTTACCTGTCCCAGGAGGTCCGTAAAACAAGATACCGCTTCGTTTCTTCATTCCCTTGGCAAAGAGTTCTGGACGGGCCAAAGGAAGCTGTATCGTCTCCATGACTGCTTCTTTGACGTGTGTGAGACCACCGACATCATCCCAAGTGACGTTGGGAATCTTTGGTGCTCCGATCGAGTCAGCAAAGTTTTTGCGAGCAGCATCGACAGCGGCATCAAAATCCATTTTGGTAAGTGCGAGAGCTGAGGGGCCGCCGGAAACTTCTATGTCGCGAACTGTGACCTCCACACCTTTTGGATTGAGCTTTGTAGCCGTGTCTGCAAGACTTTCCAGGCGTGTTCGTTTTGCGACAATGGCTCGATCAATGACATCGATAAGATCACCTGCAACAAGCGCAGCAGTCTTTACAGCGACGGAAGAAAGCTCGACATCAGGGGAGACACGAATGCCAAAATCTTGCACAATTCCACGTAAGATGCCTTCTCGTTCTCCTTCGTCTGGTGCCATAATCTCAAGCTCGTGCGTGAACAATCCACGGATACCATCTGGTACTTTATCCACATCTGTTGTCGTCGCAACGATGACGCGTGATTCTGATAAGATTTCCTTCAGCGCAGTGGTCATGCGTTCGGCGTTGAGAGCTTCGATGTGCTTGATTAAAATTACCGTATATTCTGCCCCGGAGGTCATTGCACGCTCCGCTCTCGCTCTGAGAAGGCCGTCTGTTTTAACATCGCCACCTCCAGCACCACTTTCAGTGACAATATCGTACGCATCGATGACAAATGTGTGCAATCCAAGATCTTCGCAAGCTCGTTCGGCACTGAAAGCCTTCCCAATTGCCCGTTGAGTGGATGTGAGAAGGATCGCTGATGGGGGCAGACCTAAGTGAATGGCTTGTGGACTTGTCGCAACAGACATAAGCTCTCTCAACCTTCGTCGAATAGATGATACATGTGGCTCCGGTGCTTCAGCTGTTCCAGGTACTCGTGTTGTATTTGCAGCGCTCGAGGCTGGCGCTCGCTTGACATCCAGATAGTATTGCCATGTGCTGTTCTGAATTGATGGTGCTCGACCTTGTTCATTGCCAGCCTGCACCATCTTCGCGTTAGAAGCGTCAACACAGGCCACACCTCCCCAAATGTGCTTGTCATCACCATCTTCACCCCCTGAAATGGTTACATTGTCGACTTTGAACCATGCTACCTTCAATGCTCCTTTCGCGGCCATATCCTTGGGACCGTCTTTTGGCTTCGAGAGAACTTCATCATTTGCGGTATCATCGGAGCCTTGGAATACTGATCTACCCAGAGCCTCATCAATGGCTATAGCTACCATGTCACCACGCTTGACAAGACGCCGCCTCTGCTCAAAGTATTCTTTCAGTCCAGTAAACAAGCTGGGCTGTAAAAGGCGATCTGAGGAGAGAGGGGTGGCAAGTTTCTGTAGCGTAACTTCCTTTGCGAATGGTGGACTTGAAGAGCTGGTTATTTTGGTCTTTTCCGAGACTGCTGCAGCGTGTACGGCAAGCGGCTGGATTCGGAGATGGGTTGGCGATCCTAAATTCTCGAGCAAGATTGGAGATATGAATGCTGTAAGGTTGCTAGAAGGTGGTCCCATCATGTCGAGGAAGCTCGATTTCCTGGAAACACCTTTGTGTGTTGGTATACGGGCATGTTTTTTGGTGATACTCTCAGGGAGACCGTAAATTTTTGCAGCTCTCCATTCCTGGACTTCCTCAGGCTCATCGTCGAATGATCCCAGTTTCCAGGGAGCGAAGCTGTTTGATGATGGCTCTGCGCCTGCCTCGAGTTTCACCCAATCACCAGAAAAACAACCGATCTTGACCAAAATGGAGGTGTCCACAAAAACACGAGCCTCTTCGTCATCGTCCGCTGAAGGCTTTGGATATAGAAGATCATCAGGCAGACGTTGGAGTAGGCCTTGTGATTTGAACAGCTTTGCGCCAGGGCCTCCGCCGCGTACTGTGCTAGCTGTAAATCCAGAGTATTGCGATCCAGGAGTCGCAATTCCATGTACAGAGTAGACACCTGGGCGAGGAGTGGCAGATTGATACGAAGACATGACTCCAGTAGATGGTGGCAAAGGAGGACCCATTAACGAAAAACCGTCCTCAGAATCGTCAGATAAGTCGTCCTGATCTGTAGCCGAAGTTTCGGACGCCAAGTCATCAGTAGTCTCTCCATCTGGGGGCGAAGATGTCGATGATGCATTTCTTTCTTCAGCAGCCGAGTAAAACATCTCATTTGAAGTATCCTCGTCCTCTTCCGGTATGCCGTTTGTGATCTGGGCCAATGGTCCCTTTATAACCTTGCCCTGCTTGTGCGAGTGCAGAATGACAATACGAGTGCTCGGCAGCATGAGACCTTGAGAGACTGGCTCACAAGCGGTAATCTTGGCTGGTGGAGCAGGCATGTGTGTTATAGGATGTGCTGGAAGAGGCAATGGGAGAAGGTCGCCGGAATGAACAAGTTGTGGTGCCTTGAGCGCCTCTCGAACCGCCTTTCTCCATGCACTCTCTTGCAGCTTCTGGTCTTGTACCTTGCTCTTCCCATTATGGCCTCCTCTCGGCGATAGGGCCTTTCCTCTGTGGTTGTCTCCTCCGAAGCCTCCGCCAAATTTGGCGTGCACCTCGTCTAACTTCCTAAGCTCGTCCGTCTCCAAAGACACAAATATGGTGTCCAAGCCCAAGGGAACAGCATCCAGAATTCTGATCTCAATGGGTGTATCCTTCCGTGGGAATGCTTTTCCCGGAGATATGATTTGTAGGTTATGTAGGAAGGACTGCAATGCTGGCGACGAAGCAGGAAACTGGACCGACGAGTGTGGACGGGATGAAATGGTGTCTGGCTTTGGCGCAGCGCGTACTGGAAGAATGGTCCACGATGTTGTTTGCGTGGAGACGACAGACGCGGGCTGCCATGGAGCAATGGCTACGTGGAGTATGACATTCCTGGATTGTTCGTCCTCCAGATCAGCTATACATTCCATTAGCAACGCGGTCCATCCGCATCACGAAGCATTGTCGTACCTCGTCTGTAGTGTGGGAAGAGGTCTTGCAAGAGATCCTCCGACACAATGCCCACTCCATCTTTCATCCGCTCATCAAGCAACAAATGGGCCGACACTGGTGGTCGGTCTGCTCTTCTCCGTCTCCGTCTCTTGCGGCGCGCGAGCAATTGGCTTCGAGACTCCATGACTGGTTTAGGGAATCCGTTTCGCTACAGGTATCGTTGTACTTTCTTCAGCATTACTACGCAGAACTACTCTTGTAGACGGGTCGGCTCGTGAAAGGATACCTGTATGCAGGTCCTCTAATAAATTTGATCCTCGGTAAAGCTGGAAGCCCGCGATGTTGGACAAAGGCTTCCACGACGTTCCAGTTTCAAAGAAGCATCAAATCACAAAGTGAAATAGGTGTGAAAAGCCACCTAGCGCCTGTAGTATCATATTCATGCCATAAAACCCAATCACATGGAAAGTCCCTTCCCCTCTTCTCACCACCAACTTCCCAGACATGGTCTCGCTTAAGAGCGGTGCTGGATATCTTACTCCAATTTTGGCCACCCTCGAAATCACACACCATCCTAAGAGTTACAAACCTGCATTACTCACCATGGCAATGTTCCTGTACTCTACTGGACTGCTACCACTACAGCTCCCTATAGCCACAACATCACGTGTGCAACCGTCTTAGCCAGGGCGGCTCAATTAACTCCACGCTACGAGCCACTTGCGTAATGGACCATTGATGGCAAGCAAGGATGCGCGTCCGCTATCTCCAACCTGCTTCCCCAGCTGGCAAAAGACTGGCTGGCCAGTGGTGATTGCCATGTAGCGCATCATATATTCTGCAATCTCTTCAATTCTTTTCTCCGTCATGCTTTCTCGTGCCAGATACGTCCTTAATCATATATTTTCCCTACAATGACGGCTGTTGAAGAGGTGAAAACCCACGTAAACAATGGAGTCGTAAACCCGAAGGATACCCCAAAAACGAAGACGCAAAGTGCCATTGACTTTGCCCACCAGGCAGGGAAGCTCGCACAGTATACGCCGGACCAGGAGACCGATGCCACAGGTTCTACGCAAGCAGTCGAGGCCATATTCATCACCGCTCAAGATCCTGTCATAGTCACCGCAGACGGCAAACGTTTACCTGCAGTCCCTCTAAACGAAGCCTTGGAGCTCAATCGCTTGAAAGATGAATTGGAGAATCGAATTCCATCCGGCGAGCTGCCGGTAAAATTTGGCATACGCGAGGCAAAAGACGGTACTATTCATGGGATCCCACCTCCAAAGACACCAAACCAGCAACACCCTACCAAAACCGATACGCCGCTCTCGAAAGCTGTACCACCGGCTAGGACGAATCCTCTCTTTCCCCCTTTGCCCATGTATGGACCTCCTTCGCCGATAAGAACCACCCACTATCTTTTCTTTCGATTCACTTCGGCTATATTGTCTCAATGCTTCCTGCTGGTTATAGTACTCGGGGCTTTCTTCACAAGTATACCAAAGATATTCACGAATATTGGCATCTTGTTACGGTTCCAGCGCCCTTCGAAACACCGACTCTTCTATGAAGAGGAACAACGACGACGAGAAGCACGCAAGAAGGCAAATGAGGACTGGGAGAGAACACACAACAAAGACGATCCCGAGAGACGGGACAGCACAACAAGAGAAAAGCACAGCGACGAACACTTCATCCCAACAGAGGGCGGCAAAGACAAACTCGAATGCGATGTTGGCTACTACGCACGTCGTGTCGGTCTAGACAGCGAAACCTTCCTCGTCCAAACAGAAGACGGCTTCATTATAGAGCTATGGCATATTTACAATCCTCTCACGCACACCCGACGCTCCTCAACCTCCCGCCAACCACATTCCCCAGATATCTTCCGAAACGAATCGCATACCCTCCCCTCACCTCTCAAAAACTCCAAATACCCTGTCCTCCTCATCCACGGCCTACTTCAAAGCTCAGGTGCATACTGCTGCACGGACGACAACAGTCTGGCCTTCTACCTCGCAAAATCGGGTCTGGACGTCTGGCTTGGGAACAACCGCTGCGGCTTCACACCCCGACATACCCTCCTCCACCCCACCGACCCCAGAATGTGGGCTTGGAATATCCGCCAAATGGGCGTCCTAGACCTTCCTGCTCTAATCTCCCGCGTACTCTCCGAAACCGGTTTCTCAAAGTTGGCGTTGATAGCACATTCACAAGGAACGACACAAACCCTCGTCGCCCTAGCAAAAGAACAAAGACCAGATATTGGAGAGAAAATCAGCGTTGTTTGTCTCCTCGCTCCAGCAGCCTACGCAGGCCCCCTGATTGGAAAAATGTATTTCAAATTCATGCGTGTCATTTCTCCCTCTCTCTTCCGCGTATTCTTCGGTATTCACGCTTTCATTCCGTTCATGATGTCCATGCATCGTCTTCTACCAGCAAAATTCTACGGATTCATGGGATACCGCGTCTTCTCCTTCCTCTTTAATTGGAGTGATAAGAGGTGGGAGCGCGAACTGCGGAATCGCTGTTTTCAGTTCGCTCCTGTTTACGTGAGCGCGGAGAGTATGAGATGGTGGTTAGGTCGGGAATGTTTCGCACGACAGAAATGCATTTTAAGTACGAAACTTGAGATGAAGATGGAGAATCGAGAAGATGAAGAAGAAGATAATGAGGCAGAATCTGATGCTGAGTTGCTTAATACAGATGGACCTAAGAAGGAGAGGGGAAGAGATCGAGGACGCTTTGCGTGGTATGATTCCCGCGTTCCCCCCCTCGCGCTATGGGTTGCCGGCTCAGACGACCTTGTCGACGGACGTCGACTCCTTCGTCGGTTTGAAAGAGGTAGAGAACCATTTGTGGAGATTGTGCATCAGAAGATTATCGACGGATATGAGCATCTTGATGTTATTTGGGCGATTGATTCCCTCGAACAAGTTGGGAAGGAGGTTTTGGAGACGATCTGGAAGACTGTGCCGCCCGAGTATCGAGATGGGGTTTGTCGGATTCCTATGGGATGTGAGGGAGTTGAATTTTGGAAGTCGGGGAAGGAGAGAAATGCTCGTGACATGGTCGGGGCCGATGAAGATGATAATGGTGTGGATGATTTGAGGAAGCAGGAGGAGGATGGGAGATGATACTTTAGATTCAATGACATCCATGTCTTAGAGAGTCAGCGCTCGTCTTGATCGTCAAGTGTATTTTCGAAGAGTTCATTGTTCCTCCATTGCAAGTATTACACTGGCAAGAAACCCATAGAGTCTAAAGCTTCACGCCTCGTCTATCAAATGCAAGACCATGTATATGCCAATGCCAATGCCGGTACCGCTCAACCAAACCAAGCCTCATCCCTCATATACAGATTCATATCTTTCGTAACCACCCACCATATCTCAAGTCGTCGCCCCAGCAAGTCTAGCCTCCGTCTTCTTCTTCTCCTCCGCGGCAACCTCCCTCAACTCCTCCTTGGTCATGTCATACCGCCCCGCAACCTGGTTAAACGGATTATCAGGATGTTTCTCAAATTCCTTCCTAATCTCCGCAATCTTCTGGTTTCGTCTCAGTCCCTTCTCATCCTTCATCTCTTCCAGCCTCTTCTCCTCGAACACAGCATATGCTGCCTTGAACCGTCTCTCGGGATGTCTGTCCACCGAGTCTTGCGAGTTGTGTGTTAGGTCTAGAGCATCAAGAGCGTTGTCGATACCCGTGGCGTTGAGGGCTGCGGCTTGGTTGTTTGTGGGTTCGCCGTCGAGTTGGTCGAGATCGAGGCCCTTTGCTGGCTTTGATGGGGGCTTTGCGGGTTTCTTGAAGGTCTTGGGCTTGACGGGGAGGGCGGCGAGCTCTTCTGCTTCTAGAGCAGCCTTTTCGGCCTTCTTGCGGGCGACCTCGGCGGCTTTTGCTGCTGCTGCCTCTCTGTGGTATCTGTTAGAACTCGGTATGTGGTGTGTGGTTCAGATATCGTACTTCTTGCTGTTATCCTGGAGCGCTTGTTAGAAAGTGTTCGGTGCTAGATAGTGTGGAAAGCATATACTTTTGTACCCTTTCCCCAGTCTTCAGCTTCTGCCTCCTCTACTTGTTTGCCCTTCGCTGCCTTCTTGTCTTCTTCAGCTGCGGCCTTGCGGGCTTGTCCTTGGGCTTTTTTGCTGCCCTCGCCTGCTTCCTTCTTCTTGCCTGCCATAGCGATTGTATGGAGTGAAGAGTGTATGTGGTTAAGTGTCAAAGAGTTGATGTTGATGTTTTGTTGGTGGAGTCACCAAAAGCTTGAGTATGGCGGGGTCGTAGTGGGGCACGAGGCTGTTCAGATTCACCAACACACACCACACCATTAAAATATTTGGCATGGATGATACCAAGGAAAGCCTCGTAGTGAGACGGAAACAGTTAGCCTCAAGCGACCTATACAAGTCTCTACCACTCCTGGAAGCAGACTCCTTCCGCCTCCTCACCATTCCTCCGTCACTAAAATTCACATCACCAATACAATGCACTCTATCCATTTCAAACTTCAACACAGCCTCGTATCATGCATTATCATACTGCTGGGGTGATCCCGAAGACACAAGTCTAATAAAGGTCAATAATACCGACTTACAAGCTACCGCAGTGGGTGCCTCACTTCAATACCGCTGCTGTCTTGGAGAATTATCATACCAGCGTTCGTATCGCGTACTCTCTTTTTCAGAACGTAACCGATAAGTTTCCGGTAAACTCTTCCTTGAGCTTCTCTGGAATCTATCGATTTGGATCTGGAGCTAGGCATGCGATGTTGATTTCATTTTCTCGAGGGCGAACTGAACTGATAAACTGACTGTGCTACCAAGAACCTCATCTCCGCGTTAAGAAATTTAAGGCATAAGAAGAACGACCTCATCATCTGGGTCGACGCCATCTGTATCAATCAAAAGGATGTCAAGGAACGGAGCGCACAGGTGCAGCGGATGGGGTCGATATACTCACAAGCAAGGATGGTAATGTGTTGGCTCGGGGAAGCAAAGGACGACAGTCATCTAGCCTTTCGCATTATGAAGGCGTGGGGCAATGTTTTGATTGCAAACGGACTGGATGGTCATAATCAAGTGATCGATGAGCGATATGGACAAAAGGTACTCAATGCGGTCGAAGAAATGAGCGACCCGTTCAACCTTCGCGCTTGGAAGGCCGTGATGAAGTGTCTCAACAGACCATGGTGGTCCAGAGTCTGGATGGTGCAGGAGTTCATTTTAGGCAAAGATGCAATTCTGCAATGTGGCCAAAATCGAATGTCCTGGCGCCAGCTTTCTGCTGCAGCGGCTATCAGCACCCCGGAAGTTCATGACAGAATTGGGCCGCACGAACAATTCAATGTCAAGGCAGCAACAATGTATGTTCAGCGATCGTTGCACCATGCCTCGCCGAGAGAAGATTTCCTACTACGGGACGCTTTGACCGTTGCCCTCAACGATAATTCCCGGCGCTCAAGTACGGATCCTCGGGATAGGGTCTATGGTATCCTTGGGCTGATGAGCGCTTCTGGTCAGTCGTTGATGCAAGTGGACTATTCCCTCTCGATAGAGGAAATATACATTGTTGTCGCAAGACAGTCAATGCTCGTGTCTCCCCACACAGAGAAAGATCCTATTCTTGACTTGCTCCGCGAAGCAGGCACAAGCAACCGCGCTCCAGTGTTGTTCGGAAAGATTCCAACTTGGGTGCCCGATTGGCAGAAGCATGTTGGAGGAGGTAAAATCACCCACTCTCTACCCTCCTCCAAGTACTTTGCCACCAAAGGATCGCATTCTGCTCCTCGATTCTCAAAAGATGGCCTGACATTGCATGTATGGGGAGCTGTTTTGGATCGGGTAATCTCACAGTTCGATGTAGTTCATCCACCAGGGCAAGAGATAAGACCCTGGGCTCAAGATCAAATATGGAAAATCGCAGGCCTTTTGGATGCAGACAAACGATACCCAACAGGAATTACAAGATTGGAGGCGCTTTTCAGAACTACAACCTGCGACATCGATACCTTCCTGCAGCGTTGGAACGATGATCCAACAACAGTCTACGCCTATCTTGCTACGTTCTGTGTAGAGCTGGCTGGAGCAAGATTGAAACGGCGAGGGGAAGCAGGACGCCCATCTTCTGTTCTAGAAGCTGTTCAACGAGAAAAGGACATGCCAGCAGATACAGGATTTGGCTCGATTTTCAGTGCCACCGGTGTCGGACTTCCTCGATTTCCAGACGATTACGATTTCGACAAAGGCTGGAAAATGTCTTCTCGGCTCCACACAATGAGAGGAGGCGACCCTTATACCCAAAAACGGTGCTATTTTTCAACGGAAAAGTCATATCTAGGGCTGGGCCCCGTTGCGACAAGAGAAGGAGATCTGATATGTGTATTATTTGGATCAAATGTTCCCCACATGCTGCGTGAGAATAATGGCAAGTATATTCTTATCGGTGAGGTATATATTCATGGCTTCATGGATGGAGAAGCAATGGAACAGTTAAAGGCAGGAGTCCTGGTACCGCGAGAGTTCGCTATCAAGTGAGGGACGGTTTTTCGTTTGGAGTTTAGAAGGTGCAGGTCAATATTTCAAATTGGGTTGGCATAAAGGGCAGTAGTTTTAGCTGCTACTGGATCAGAACTCTAGGACTGTAGACAATTAGCCAAAAGCTCAGTCAGTCGAAACTTATCTGATGCGTCGTGACGCAGACAATGGAGAAATCGAGATTGGGGGCCACTCCTGTCTGGCGCGACCAATTCCAGCAATGGAGATCAAGGAAACTTTTAGCATATTGATGATTGACGGATATCATCACGTCGGATGTTTTGGCGTTGTAATTGGAGTCAAGAAGCCGTTGCAGTTGTCGTTAAAAATTCAGGGTCCACCGCCCAAAACTGGGGCCCTTTCGCATTCCCTGACCTTCTGATCCTGGAATATTATATTCCTCGTCCAAGCATCCTGCTCCTCTGGACGAGGGAAGCATCCCGAAACCATTCCAGTTTCGGGGCTATGTAAGGCGTATAAGTACCGATGTTCCTAAGTCCTTGACCCATAAAGTTAAAAAGCTATAAAAATTTCAGCAGGTAAACAAGAATTCCAACGTCTCATCATGGACTCATTTGAAGCCAAGCTCACTCAGGCATCGATTCCGGACTCTCGGGTTCTGCTGGGTGCCATCGCTGCCGTGATGGACAAGGAGGGTATACTATTCTCGACCTCCTTTCGACGTCTATCACTACACTGATTCTATTGCTAAGGAAATGATCTATACCATTATAAATCAGGATATCAATCTCTTGCCCCAGATTCTCCAGAAGTCGAGCCAACCAATACCTTCGAGCTTGGCTCGGCAGGCAAATTCATCACCCACGTCGCCCTCCTACAATGTGTAGATCGCGGCCTCATTACCCTAGACGATCCAATAGGCACCTATTTTCCTTCTCTGGACAATCTCAATATAATATCCAAGAACAATGGCCCAAACGCCTCCACCGAACCATTCCTCCTCACTCCAGCAAAAAAGAAAATAACCCTTCTGCATCTCCTTACCTACTCAAGCGGTCTCGCATTCGAATGGAACTCCATCCTCCCCGAATGGCGAAAATCCAAAGGCGAAGAACCAAGATCGGACTATAGAAATATCGGCGAAGGCTGGACCACACCTCTACTCTTCGAACCAGGAGAGGGATGGCACTACGGCGCCAGTATCGGCTTTACCCAAGCCCTCATCCAGAAATTGACAAACAAGTCTTTTGTTGCATATATCCAAGATAATATCTTCGGTCCTCTAGGCATAAAATCATCGACTTACTTCCCTCAAGACAATCCCGAAATCTCGTCAAGACTTTTGCAGAAAGTTCGACGGCTGCCCAATGGGTCTTTGGAGGCGGCAGGAGAAGCACAAGGACTGGTCTCCAGCGTCCCAGATATGCTATCCCTAATGACCGATCTCATTTCCCCTTCCTCATCACTCCTTAGCAAGGAAAGTGTCGATCTCCTCTTCTCGCCTCAATTCATTCCCAACAGTGCAGCACTTTCACATCTCCGCCGCAGTGCCGATGGGATGTATGCAGCTTGTGCAGGCATTTCACCTAATATGCCAAATCCACCGGTAAACCACACGTGTGCTGCTCTTTTGGTAGAAGAGCAACTGGCGCTTTCGCATTTGCCAAAGGGGACAGTGACGTGGAACGGAATGCCCAATGTAATTTGGGCAATGAACAGGAAGAAGGGTTTATCCATGATTTGGGCAACGCAATTGGTCCCAGAGGACGATGAGAAAACAATGGAGTTAGCTATGGAGTTTTCCAGGGCAGCTTGGGCAAAATTTGCATAGGTGAAATCTAGTATTGATGGAATGAAAAGCAACAGATCGAAATGTCAAAAAATCTAATTTGTATGTGAGGATACATATTCTAGAGGTTTCAAAGGTCGCGTTTGTCAAACTGCTTAAAGCCTTCTAGCTTTGATGATTGTGGAGCGTTGCGGTAATGTACTTGTATCTAGCACCGCACTATATTTCTTGAGACTTCTTTACCCAAGCGAATTATCACCGACCGATGGACAATTAGATGAGGACAATCGGGATAAAGAGCATCTTATACATTGTCCGAAAGAGATTAGGGTTACAATTGCTGCTATCTAAGGCCTTGTACCCCAGCTTCATCAACTTCACATTCCTCAGATCTCATTCATACTCTAACCTTCCCTCTCGAAGCCGATATCCTAAAGTTCCTAGGTCTACCAATCGACCCACGCACTCAGGGCCCCATGTGGTCACGATGCATCCCCTCAATACGGCCAGGCTTCAAGTCGAGTCTTCCGCCGACGACGAAATACCACAATACGCGATCCTGTCTCACGTCTGGGGCACTATACAAGATGAGTTATCACTTCAGGACATTGAAGCTGGTGTCGTGATGGCAAAGTTGAAGCCTGGCTACTCGAAATTCCAACACTCAAGCCGACTCGCAGCACAGGACAACCTAGGGTATATCTAGATCGGTACTTGCTGCATAAACAATATCTACCTTAAATACCAACGCTATAGAAAGCGGTACCCCCTAAAAACACTAAACTTTTGTCCTAATATCCTTAACATGAACTATCAACGGCTTCTTCCTCCATAAAGTAAATACCTGTTGCTCTAACCAATCTTCACTTTTATCAACAAGCTCAAGATCGAAATTGAACAATATACGCGAAAGTACCAATTTGATTTCCGAATACGCTAAACTATAAACAAGAATTAGTCATTTACGCAGGGTGGTCTTGAAGGATAGAGGCCGGTAAGTAGGTATTCTTACGTTCTCCCAAGGCAATTTCTGGGGCCGGTACTAAATGGTTGTACGATTCCGTAGTTGTCTTTTGAGAACTTAGGATCCGCGTTTGGGAGCCAGCGTTCTGGGATGAAGGATTTTGGGGAGGTAAAGTTTAGAGGGGAGGTATTGGCAGCGAGTTGGGGGATGCCGATGATGGTCTATTAATGCTTGAGGTTTAGTTGTTTGAGGAAGAATAGTAATTAGGACTTTAGTGGTTGAGAACGGCGAGGATGGAAAGATAAGAGAGATTTGTATCTTAGTGGGAAAGAAGGCTTGAGTTGGAAAACGTACCTCTCCTGGTATCCATGCTCCGCATATTATGGCTCCTTGTTTTGGAGTGATGCGAGGTAAGGCGATAGGGACGGGAGGGTATAAGCGAAGCGCTTCTTGGATTACGGCGTGGAGGTACGGTAACTGATTTGCCTATCGACTGTCAATATTCATACGTATATAGAGGCGCTAGGAGGATGTGGTTTGAAGGACGGCTCCTGGCTGTATACTACGAGGAATATTGTAAACGCACCTTACTAATGGTGATTTCACCGTCGTCGTTGAAAGCGTTCCTGATCTCATCTTTAAGCTTCTGCGAGATTTCGGGGTTTTGCTGGAGCAGGAATGTACATCCGGACAACAGTGACGCTGTTGTCTCCGACCCAGCTTCAAGACACGAACATTAGCGCTGGTCTCACAGTTTGACACTAGCGAGAAGGACACGAACCAATTATCAATATTCCAAAATCAGCTTGTTTTTCTTCTTCCGACAAAGCTTTCTCTTCGTTGTGTTTGAGCACGTATGCCATGAAATCCGGCCTAGTCGTTGCTTGCTCCATCCGTTTCGCAATCTTCTCACGCGTAAAGCCGAACATAAAGACTGCTTTCCTCAAAAGAGGCAAGGCTAAAAATGGAACTAGCCATCCGATCACTGGTATGGTTATCAGTTGCATGATACAAGTCGAGGGCTTGAGGAAATCGAAGAAGGTTTCCATCCACAGATGTGGTATCCTAGACTTTAGACCACCGAATGACTCTCCAAAGCTAAGATCACCAATGATGTCAAAGGTCGTCAAATTGTAATAAAGTGCCATGTCTATCAGTTGCTTGTCCTTTGCATCCTCACGCATGTTTTCGATAAGGAGGGTGACATAGGCCTGGATCAGTGGTTCCTGTTCCCGCAGCTGTTGAAATCGTTAGAAATGGTCAAAGCGGTCGTGGAGCGAAGACCTACTGCTTTATCAGAGAAAGCATATGAAAGTACTTTTCTATGTCTTGCGTGGGCTTCATCCCCGGAATTGATGATACTTTTTACTCCAGGAATCTCCAGTAGATTGAACTTCTGAAGTTGTCTACCGTTGTGTTTGGTTGTATAGATATCCTTCCAAGCAGTAGGTGAAATGAAGGAGAGCTCATTCGGTTTAGTTCGAACTATTTCGCCGTAACGTGCATGCATTCGCTCATTCCATTCTGCTTGTTGACCTCGTAAAATGCTGTACCCAGAATAGAAACTTGTCATGCCCGCAAGCCGAGGACCTTTGAACTTTCTGAGTGGGTGGAAGAGTACATTGTAGATAGCGAGCCACGCATAATAAGACAATGCCTGCTATTTTATCAGCAGCGTCAATAGACGGTAAAAAGGCAAATTGCTGTAGAAAATCTTACCAACGCGGAGCCAACTCCGAGTATAGATATTACATTCTCTCGACTAGGTGAAGCAAACAGGGAAGACGTCATTGCTTAGTTTGTACTTTTCAAAATAGCAATAGCAGATCTGACGATCCGTAGTTAGGAAAGGGTGGAGTACTAGAAAACTGACCCCGATATGACTTGTGCAGATGCATACGTAATCAATGACGACGATTCTCTTAGCAGTTGAGCAAGGCAGCAAGAGCAAACCAATATGTATTCCGAAAAGGGTCAAGAGATAACAGCGAAATTTATGCATAGACCCAGCATGTCAGTAGCGGGAACTAAGATAGATGTGTCGTAATGATAGCTGTTGCCGCCTGATTGTAGGGAGGCTGAACCCCTGAATAACTGGGCTAGTTGCATCCCATAATGATTCCATCGCAATACTGAGGAACCTGTACAATATTTCCACACCAGTAACGTCCGCTGTCAGACTGTTGTAGGCTCAGTACATGGGTGTGCTCCTTGGTGATGGTCGTACTAATTCGTCCGTGGTGAAGTTGGATGTCATGGTTTGCAGACACAAATTGAGCATGCCTTTGTAGGCTCTCCATAATGATCTGTCGCGAAGTCGACCCGGAGGTTACATGGCGAATACTACACTCCGTATATATTTACGACGTTTGGTGGCCCTTTACCGGCTTTCTTTGTCGTCGATGCGCTGTCATTGTGCCTTGCAACCTCGGAATCTGTTGGGTTGACATTGGCCGTGGGTAAAAGCAGTCTCCTCCTTCACCTCGTAAGGTGGAAATATTGCGTGGTATTCTGCTACCAGACCTGATTGTGATAGTGATAAAAAGCTTCCATCTGATACGTGGCTCAGCGTTTGAGAAGAATTGGCACAAAGTCGTGTTCGACTGTTGTTCATGCTGGCGGTAGCAGAGAAATGCTACGAGATGACTGGAGAAATAGAAAACAAGAGAGCAAAGTCAGCGAAGGGTCCTTGGACCATGGGAAATGCCCAACAAACATCATTCTACGAGGTCACAAATAAGGCTTGCAGTTGAAGATCAAACTTGCATCAATCAATAGATACTTGTCCTCGTGGACAACATATCCGTGTAGCAGTGTGTGTTGCTTATTTCGTGAGCTCGCGGCTACCATCAAGCTGATTGTGCGCTCTTAGAAATGAAGTCCGAGCATGTTGCCCTACCACCTGTTGTTCTGAAATCCAGCACTTTTGAGGCTGAGTCCTGAGTTAAGCTCCCTTCTTGAATGAATCTAGTCACATCAACTCTAGGGTTGCACGTGTTGGGTTTTATGTAAGTTTGAAAGGGTGCATTGGGCGGCTAGCTGCATCTGATTGTTCTACCACGTTGTTTACTTACCAAAAGGGAGCTCATTTCAAGGCTGTGTGGAAATGCCTGTTTTGATAAGAATGTGCGGTTGGAGGACCTTGCTTGCTGTTCTCCGCAGGAACATGCCGTGAATAGGAGCATCAGAGTTGAGCCCCCGCGGATTCTTGCATGTGCAGCCCAAATGAGAGCATCTTATTTATGGTTGAGATTAGATAGTTAATGATATAAAGGAGATAAAATCAGGTTGCTTCGGCACTCATAACTCGAACGTAGTGGACCGTCTTGTGGGGGTCGATGTCGCCTTGGTCCCCCGAATCGCCGTCCAGTCTCGTCACATGGAGCTGGTCAATATGTGAGCTGGTCCGCCCCCTATTTTGTTGATCAGTAAACAGCATGGTCGACTGAAATGATGCCTCGATCGACGCCTGCTCGATATTACGTCCAATCGATCGCAACTCGAAATGATCGAAACTGTGCCATTGGCTCGCCAATACACGGCGTGCTCGCTATCTAGACACCTCAAGAGAATATGTCGCATATGACTTCGGACCCCTTGACGGTGAGAGTTCAGTGGTTCAAGCAGACCTGATTTTGACGCATATTTTCTCATCCCTGCCTGCTGGAGATTGTTTTGTTAGTGATGATGGCTTGCCTAACCGACTCGTCTGCAATAAGTTCTCTTGAAAAGAAAGAGGTAAGTGAAGTCAGGAGAGTCTATGTATGTATGATACGATACAAAATCCAAATGGCAACAGCGGATGGAGAGAAGCCGACAGCGGCCGGGGGTTAGAAATACGACCATATCTGACCATCAGTTCTTCCTGATCAATCCTGGCTCTTTCTTGTGGCTCCAAAGCCTCGATCGTGGGCGGCAAATGGTCTGAAACGAGAAAAGGTAGTATAATGAAAAAAGGAGCACGATGAATAGTAATCACCCTCAGCTGAGATCCGTGAACAATTCCCTGTTGTGGAACGAAAGACACTCTTCAAGCCAGATGCCGTCCGTCTACCGGAGATAATCCGCGTCAAGGCGTTCTTCAGAGTAGTTTTGCGTAATCTATGGTTGCAACGAGGTGATTGATTTTCAACTCGTTCGCCCCGCAATTCGGATTCGCGGAAAGAGGATATCCAGAGCGAGCAGCGATTAATAATCCAGAATCAACAAGGCGAATTGCAAAGGCTTGGTATAAACAATGGGATGAACCTAGGTGTAATTGAATAGAGACGATTTGAATTGATATCTTGATTTAGATTCTTGAATTCGTTGAAATACTGTAGCTAGTACTTTTATACGAGCTTTACCTTTGACCTAAACTCCAATCATGACTTCACCACCAAAGATTACCCTGTACACCAACCACGGCTGCCCCTACGCGCACCGCGCCCACATCGCTCTGAACGAACTTAAACTTCCTTACGAAGAAGTCATAATCGATCTCGACAAGCCCCGCGAACCATGGTACCTCGAAGTAAACCCCGTAAGACACTCACCCTCCCCTCCAACCCACCTTCAAACTAACAATACCCAGCGCGGTCTCGTCCCAGCAATCAAATACACCAACAATGACCTTAAAGACCAAATAATAACCGAATCCTCCATCGTCGCCCAGTTCCTCGCCGACCAACATCCCTCCCCCCTCCTCCCAGCCTCGAACTCCTCTCCCACCTCCGCCCTAGAGAGGGCACGCATACACTTCTTCATAGACACATGGAACACCAAGATCGGCAGCTTCATGTTCGCCATCTTTCGCGCTGGAAGTGAAGAGGAGAAGGAGGCGAAGAGTAAGGAGTGGGTTAGTGCCGTGGCGAAGGATATCGAACCGCTCTTGAAGAGTGCGAATCCCTTCTTTGGAGGGTCTTCGGAACTTACCTTGGCTGAGGTATGTATTTACGAGTAAGGGCAGGCTGTATCGTGCTGATAGTGTGGCCAGGTCAACATCGCACCATTCTTATTGCGCATCTATGCACTTTCGAGCCGTGGGTTACTGCCTACATCCGTCAAATCGGGACTCGAGACTCTGCCCTATTTCTCCAAGTGGGTCAAGGCGACTGTTACGAAGGAGAGTGTTCTTTCCATCTGGAATGAGGAGGTGGTATCCGAAAGGACTGCTTCGCGCATCCAAAAGTTGAAGGCGCAGGCTAATGGACACGCCCATGGACACGCCAATGGACACGCCAATGGAACCAAGTAAGGCTCCTTTCCATCGAGAAGAATTTTGGTTAGAACGATCAGGATATGAGTGAACGAGTAAGTGCTGCCATGCATTGTACTTTGATAACCAAGCATCTGTTAGTCGGATAAGGGCGAGGGGAACTGAGGAGCAAATGTCATAATGTTACAATGGTAATGAGTATGAGTGTTTCCCTTGCTGTCCGAGCAGCAAGTTAAGAAGAAAAGTTGAAAGCCAATTTGGTATCTTCCCGAAGCGCCAGCCATGCATTCATGCTGTGTATTTAAACAAAACCCGCAGGACACCCGACAGAAAACGACAATAGGAAATCCATCACCATGCAAATGCAATACCCATACCCATACCAAACTCCACTCGCAATGCAAATGACTGACAAAGCAGGAAAAGCAAAATGACAATTACACAGACATGAATCGAGGACGCTTGTCGCGATGCGTTGCCTCAAAATTCTCACCAATTCCACTCTTCATCGGCAGTTCGAAAGCCTTAACCACCTCAACAAAGACAACATCCTTGCCCTTATCCTCAACAGCTGTGGGTGTAGGCGTAGGAGTCCGAGTAACACCACCAATATCACTCATCGTCGTCGAGCTCCGATCGGCAGCATAACCCAAATCAAGATCCGATAATCTGCGCTTCGCTTGTGGGATGTTATTGTCGGTTCTGGACATGAAGGTCGAAGAACGAGTAGGGATGATCGAATTCGGGGGACAGGGGGTGGTGGTGGTTGATAATAATGGAGGCACTAACCCATGGTGCAAGACCTCCTTCCTACGGAGTTGTAAGAGAGCATTCGCGGAATCAAGTTCAGAGGGAGTGTATGACTTTACTGGAGTGGCACCACCGAAGCTTGAGCCCACTACCGTTGTTGGTGTAAGCGGCTGTGTTGCTGGCATCGACACTGGTGTCTCTGGGCGGTTGATTGAAACCCATGCGGATGGAGCTGGCGAGATTGCCGGAGAGTACATCGAGTTGCCGCCGTCTGTATCTGTGCCGTACCCACTCTCTGGTGTGATAGCGTTGATTGCTAATTTTGGTCTAAGCTCCTTAAGCTGCTTGGACTGCAACATGTTGCGCGCTACTCGTGGAGTATCTGGAGCCTCTGAGGGTGCGCGAGACGAGGCTGGGGTCGCCCGAGCGTCGTTTCGCAACGGCCATGACTTGGTCTCAGCTTCACACTGAGTGACAATTGCCGGATCGATCTTGAAGCTCGCGTAGTTGGGGTGCTCAGGTCGGAGACACGCATCTACGAAATCTTTACCGAAGATTGGAACCAAGGCGTAGCGGATCTTGTAGGCGAAAGTCTCCGCGACAGCTTTCGCACATTGAAACGGCATCCAGTACCCTATATGGGCGTTAGGAAAGTGCTCTGCAAAGTAGGTAAGTCTCCTTACCTTGAGCAGCTAGTGCACCTCCTGTGATGCTGTAGCTGATATTCTTCAGACCGGGGTTAAGGTTCAAAACCCTCGCCGGCGTTGTCTAATTGATAGTCAGTAGCAGGACTGGTACCACGAACAGAGCGACAAACCTTCTGGTACTTGCACGACTTGAAGAATGGGGTGATGCGGACGAGACCGATATTGTAGTCCCACATCACAGTGTACTCCTTTGGGTCATCTGGGAGCGTGTAGGTGTATTGGAAGACTGCTCAAGCTGTAAGCATCTTGTCCTCTCCCATGAATGGCACGATAAATCTCACCTTCGAATCCGTCTCTGCCAGTATTCTCCTGGAACTCCTTCTTGTCGCTACTGTATGGATACTTGTGGCAGTGTTCGGCAATGTTGCCACGAGGAGTTATCTGAAGGTGCTCGTACTGGATGGCGAGAGTCTCATCGTCGCCGGCCTCATGAGCAGGGAACTGGACCACGCCCTTCGTTTGAGCTTTTCGAATAATCGGAGCATCTTTGCGCAGCTTCTGCTTCTTGGAACTTGGAATGGAAGGCGAGTAGGCCATGGATGGCGAAGAGGTGAAGCTCAAGCTTTGCGATGGCGAGCGTGCAGAATAGGACATGTCTGGTTGTTGCTGTAGTGGCGGCGGCGGGGCCTGCATGCCCCCACTCCTCAGCTCCTGGTCGTCAGTCTGTTTCCTGACGGGGTTGAGCAAGTCCTCTACCTTCATGGTGTGTATGTGGGTGGTACTGATGTAGCTGTGGTGCCGGCAAGTTGGTTGGAGTGATTGGAGAGGAACGTGAGCAGTCCAAAGGAGAAGGAGTGTGTTATTGGGGCACCGAGTTGGCAAGATCGGAGTAAGAGAAGACCAACGCCAAAATTGTGAGATGGCTGATTGACTTCGTTTGCAGGCCCACTGACGATGACAAAGTATCGACTTATATCCAAGATCCAGCCAGCCTTGACAATGAGAATTGTAGATGCACTCCAGTAGGTATGTTCGACACTAATGCTCTGCAAGACCTTTTAGCGACGTTCTTTAGCACCGGCGGGCCGAGCTGTACGGCGGAGGTCTCTCACGGGTAGCTTCCTTTTGACAGCTCCGGTTCTTTGTCAGAGAACGGCAAGACGCAAATCTGCCGGTTGTTTTCAAACACCTTGTTCGGCTAGATTAAGAAAGACGCCGCCGACGGTGGGTGGCCCTGATATAGTACTTCGCCGTGGAGGGATCGAGGCCGATTTGTTGCGAAGGTCTTGTCACTAAAGCCAACGTCAGTGAATATCTCAGCCATTTAGCATCAGGCCGACTAGTTATCTCCGCCGAACTGATTGCTCAGACCAACCGGCTCACGATGCGAGATCGGAAGGACGTCACTGTATATCTTGGCGTAGGGAGAACTTACCTTGTGAACACTTTGTAAGTATATTAGAGGTTCCTAAGATTCCCGTGATGGACACGCGGTCGTCAACAACTTGATACGTATCTCACGCTGAAATGTGGATAAACAGATATCGCTGAGTATAACTGCTCCGCTCCGCCGTCTACAAAATCCCCACGACCGTTCTCCGAAATCGCAATGAATGTGGTCGAAAGGCTGGCTAGTACCGGCGGACTGCTATGGATACTGAGAAGAGTAGTGCACAGTGAATGGCTCGAAGCAAAAAGACAAAGATGTGTGAGAACAAGTTTGTAGACAGAACATCCCGAGCTACCAGATCAGCAAGAGCAGGCTTTGAGAAGGATAGAAGTTGAATACATGGGTTCGTCGGCTCACTGCCGCTTCCGCGCCCACCGCTAGCAGCCTCAATCAGACATATTTCAGCGGGTGTCATTGACCCCAAACATGGGGAGACAAGCACCAGGATATGAAAGGGCTACTCATGTGCAAGTAATTCTCCGTGTTCAAGGATAAGAATGCTACCTCCAATGAGATTTTTCGGAGAATTTGGCACCTGTAGCCCTGCAGATCCTGTGTAGATTAGGCTGCTGGTCACTTCTACCCTCAGTCGTTGCCGGAGGCGAAGCCCGAACCAAGGAGTGCCTTAGCTTCGATCTCCCGTTGCATAGCTTATTCTTCTCAAGATTTCATGGCTGCTCCCGCAAGGCGAATCCCTGCTCTTCGTGATCTTAGGTTACGAACGTCGGCGTTCATTGTGCACTGGCTGTCTATTCTGTCCAATATCAATTCAGATCGACGACAGGAGACCAATGAAAAGCCCAGTCTTTACTTGATCCTGGCCTCATGCAGCCTGCCGGTTGCTAGTATAAAACGTGCAAGGGGTGTACGTATATGCGTTGCTTGCCAGCGAGGCGACAAACGACGACGTTGCAGAAGTCCGACCAGGAAACGAGAAAACCAACGGGTGGTTGCGTTGGCACGATTGAATCTCAGTATGGTTTTGGAAAAAGTCTGTGTATGGTTTTCCGTTGGGAACAATTGTATGGGTGGTTTTCTGATTGGCTCTTTATGAAATAGCTAAGAAGTGCAGAGACTCGAGGCCGACAGGAGACGATATTGGTATGTGCGACTTCGGTTAGTTGGGAGACGCTCCACTAATCCTGTGATTGTCGGTACACCCAAATTCATTATAGGCCGAAAGAGACTACATAGCGGATGATGACTGACTCCTGATAAGTTAGCATCGTTAACAACTCTGAAGGACGTCTGGTATTCACCTGCGAAGAACAAAGAACTTCGAAGCAGACACAGCTACCCTCACCGCCTCGCGACTGCTCCATATAGTCAGTACCCGAAGTACGACAAGTCGAAGGCTTCGAGCAGACCGCTTCAAGGTGCTCGGACTCGTCCTCAACAACAATGCGAATAGCCGTATAACGCCGTACGCAATTCAACAGGAATACCAAGCTAGCACAAAAGGCACATTTACACTCCATCTTCGAGTGATTATTATTTCCCCATGTTGTTCTTTGATCAATAAAGGCCGTGGTACCAGAGAACATGGCAACCGTCGGAGAATTTGCGAAGCGATCTTGCAGGGAAAGTTGTGTCGCCCCTGTCTGAAAGCTGCGAAAGCCACCACTCCCTTTGCCGTCTCCACGTTGCACGATTTCAGTACATGCATCGGTACATGGGCCATGAAGAACAGATCTGTGCTTGTTTTTGCAATAGAGAAATAGCTTGCTCACTGTTATAGTTTATCAGAAGCTTCCAATAGCAAAGCTACGTTCAATTCTGACCATCAGTTGTGTCGCCAAGCCTTTCCATTAAGACAGGCATAGAAACGGGTGGTTGCTTTGACAAGAGACTGACAGGTGAGTGACAGGCGTTGTGATTCGAGACCATCCAATTCCCTTGACGCACCACATTTGGAATCTCTCCGATAATGGAGATTTGCTGGTATGCTTGATGTCGTGCAACTAACCTGTCAACAGAGTTCGTTATCTTTCAGAATGTGGGGACACATCCTTGTCTTATGCTCTTCAAGCATCTTAATGACCATGTCGAGTAAAAGAATCACGCCCAATTTAGCGGTATCGAGATGACGGACACGCCAGCCTTGTCATATCGCGAGAACTGCACCAAACACCATCTGACTCGCTCTAATTCCAGCTTCCATCTAATTAAACTTGGTTTACCACTGAGAGGGAAATCTCCAATCGTGCCCACCACATCCTCTCCAAGACTTCAGAAGAACGGTGACCCTGCAGCCCCCCGAATTTGTGCCAGGAAATATCCTCATTCATCCTTGCAAGAATGCAGTCCCAGGTGACGCGAGCCCGGGAAACGTAGGAACGTGCGCTAATGGCGCCACTACATGACAATGACAGTGCTGTTGCACATTGCCGGGTTCGTTGTGCAAGCACGGCTCGTGAAGAAATGATGGCTCCCTTCGTACGAGTCCTCAAGTGTGCTGGCAGGTGTTTGTGAGAAATGCCCCGTAAATTGTGACATGATTACCAGTGTCATCGAAACTCTGTTGTATATCGTGATCAATAGGATAACGAGGGATTATGCGAGTGTTTGAATACCCTACAGAATTGCGTTAGGTATTGAACAGCTATCTGATAACAGCTTCTCACCTCGATGCTATTTGGACCAAATGTCCCCATCACTAAGCCAAAGATGGCCATCTGGGTTCAGCCTAGGCCTGAAAGTAAGTAAGTTTACAATAGTTTAAGTGCTAACTCTAATGCAAGACGCCAAAGAGCGAGCCCCTCAACACCCGTTTGAACTTAGGGAGTTGGTGTTACACAAGGATATGCAATGATTTGGAATGGCAAACGTAGCACGTCCTATCACGTCGACAATTAATGCTAGACTCAGAGGCCGGCACCGCTTGATAGCATCATTGAGCCTCCGTGATCAAGAGCGCAAAGCCAAGTGAGAATGGCCATAACTGCCTATCATTTGAGGCACCTGTTAGCTCATCACCTTGCAAGGATGTTTATGGATTATGCGGGCTATCGAATTCGGCCATCTGAAACATACTCTTCATCATTATCGCTTGGAAAGCGGGTCTGGCCGGCTCCGGGTGGCAAGCGCCTCATCTACGTATAGTTGTCGAGGATGTAACAGCCGCGAACGATTGAAGGTAGGAATGGAACTAAAGCAGGGGAGAGGCGGAGACGTGTAGTGAAGGAGAGTGGAGTGGGAGGAGAACGACGGGAGTGTAGCGGAAAGGCCCTTCAAACTGGAAGGAGCATTTCTCGGCAATTGCATGGATGTGAGGTCAGTAGTTCATCACACATTGCACAAACTCTGAGATATGGAGGGACTTTAGGGTTGTAGACCTTCAAATGTTGGATTGGACCCAGTTGGTAAAAGTCAACGGAATAGGGGACGAGGGCAATATATATTCCCGACAACTCAGAGTCTCCTTTATTGAATGGCCCATTCAGCAACGGAAGGCAAGAGAAAATCTAAACGATATTCATATTCACAAATCAGCGAAATTCTGAAGTATTTTGTCACTACTCAATCTGTGCTCAATTTGTATGCATTGAAAGGAAACCATTTCATCGTGTCAGTAAAAATACATACAAATCTCCATCTGTGTAGTAGTCCCATTATACACAGATGACCACCACCAATGGCTCGTAAACGCCTAACCAAATAAAGCCCATATAATTATCCATGAGAAAAGAGAGAAGAGAAAAGATTGTCAACCAGTCAATCAATCAGACTCTTCATCATCAAACGTCATCGCAGTCTCATCCTCGTCCTCACTCTCCTCCTCATCGCTGACAACATATTTCTTAGTCTTGGTAATTGCTGCAACGGCAGCTCGACGAGCAGGACGAGCCACGGGCGCGTCATCCATGTCTTCATCTTCATCTTCATCGCTCAGAAGCTGATCAGCCAACTTGTTGACCTCTTCGTCTGCCTCCTCCCCCTCCTCAGATTCAGATTCGTAAGCCTTCTTCTTCGGCGCTAGTTCAGTTTTGGATTGTGCAAGCTTCCTAGCATAAGCTTTGGCAGCAGGAGAGAGCGGCATGACCTTCTTCGTCGCCGCCGCAACCGCAGGGGCAGGTTTCGCCTTTGGAGCTGCAGCCTTCTTTGCTAACGGTTTTGCAGCGGCCTTCGGTGCTGGCTTAGCCTTGGGCGCAGCTTTGGGGGGTGGCAGGTCAAAACTCTCCTCATCTTCATCGTCGAGAAGCATTGTGTCATTGGCATTGCGTGCTGCAGGGCGACGTGGTGAGTCTTGAGGAATGAGCTTTGTGTAGTCGGTGTCGTCAACACCGTCCTCATCAGAGATCGACCTTGAGCGAGACTTGGGCTTCGGCTTTGGTAGGCCATGGCTGCTTCCTGGTCGTGCAGTGGCCGTAAATAGGGGGCGACTGCTTGCCTCTCCGTTCGAGCCGCCAATACCTTTGACCATCATGCTGACATCGCCCAGCATATCATCGCCATTCGAGTCAGAGTCGCTGTCCTCGTCGATGACATACTTCGTTGGTTTCTTAGCACGAGCAGCACGGGATGGAGCGGGCTCTGCTGCTTTCTTCGTCTTGGCTTCCTCCGCGACAGCTGCAAAAACATCATCTTCATCATCGTCGCTTAGATCCGCAATCTTCTTCGGCTTGCTTGTAAGCTTGTCCGGTGCAGCTGTGGCTTTGGCAGCGGCAACAGCTGGCTTCCTGATAGCAACAACCTCGGGCTGCACTTCGGGCGCATCAATATCCATGAAATCATCCTCGTCATCGATGGGTGACTTTGACTTCAGCTTGCTCACTGGAGCGACTGGCTTGGGTGCCGCAGCCTTCTTTTCAGCGGGCTGTTTGGGAGAAACAGTGGCTGGCTGATTGAAGAAGCTCATGAGAGTAGAAGGGGCCTTTGGCTTGACGCGATCCATGACAGACTTTGGACCCTTCTTCTTGCTGACGACAAAGTCATCATCGTCGCTCTCATCGTCGGAGCCACCTCGCTTCTTCTTTCTGCCACCACCCTTGACACTGATGCCAAGCTTGGCTGAAGCACGACGAGATATGCCAGCGATCTTCTTCTTGCGTGTCTTCTCGTCTTCGAGTTGTAGGTGCCATTCCTCGAGGAAGGCGTCTAGATCTCTAGTCCATAGGTCTTTGGAGCTGAGCTTGAGGAGGGTGTCGATCTCCATCTCCTTGTCACCGATATGTCTCAGAATCTTCTCGACACGCTCTTGGGTCAACGACCAGATAGCCATCTGCACCATTATTAGCCATAGCCTGGAAAACAATGTTAAAGAACTTACGCCAAGCAGATAATCATAATCTCGGGCACCAACATCGGCGCCTCCTTCAGTCTCGTCGTCATCATCTTCGTCTTCCAAGGCTCGCTCAGTTTCAGCTGCTTTGGAGGCATCTTCAACCTTGGGGAATGGCCTGAAGTTCAACTTCTTGAGTTCAGTCATCAACACCACCTTCTTCTTCTTGGATACGATGAGTTGGCCATCAATGATCATCTTGATGAATCGAGCCTGATTGGTCATACGGTCAAGATCTCTGTGCATTTCCGAGAGCATATGAGCCTATAAAGTGGTTAGTAGTGCATGGTTACGAATTTTGGCAAACGCGACCTACCTTTCGCTTATCGTAGTATTGGAGTCGAATGTGGTAGAATTCTTCCATAATGTCAAGTACAGTCTCGTACTTGTGAATTCTGCCTTGTCCGTCGAAGGCTACTAAATTGGAAGTAGCCATCGATTTCGTGATCTTGAAGGTGTCCTCAAGGCCCTTTTCAAGCGCAATCTTCATCTGCTTCTCCTCCATCTTGATAATGAAATGGACCTTGGTTGGAGTATTGTACTCCATATAATCCTTGATGAACGATGGAGTCTTCTCAGCCTTGATGATGTCTTCAAGCTTGTCCTTAAAGTCCTGGGTCCACATGCGGACAGGCAATTCGGTTATCTCGACCTCGTTGTCGCCAGTCTGTTGGATGATACCAGAAAACTTCCACCTGTCGTTGCCTAGATCTTCAGTAGTACCAGCGAAGCCTCGGAACCACGGTTGCATTGGCATCATGCAATCCTTGGAGTCGCCAGCCATTCGAAGTTTGAGATTTTCGACAATGTCTTCAGGTTTGTAGTTGGGGATAGACGTGCTCCAACCAGTTCCGATACCGTCAGCACCATTGAGCAAAATCAGAGGGACAACGGGAACAAAGTTGACAGGCTCAATCTGTGCGCCATCATCTTCGTGGTAGGTTAGAAGAGCCTCGTCAGTCTGGCTGAACACTTTGCGGGCAAATGGCGAGAGACGTGTGTAAATGTATCGAGCGCTGGCAGCATCTTGACCACCCATGCGTCGGGAACCAAAATTACCACTGGGCTCAAGGCAATTGATATTGTTAGAGCCCACAAAGGTCTGTGCAAGACCAACAATGGTCTGCTGCAGAGATGTCTCACCGTAGGAGTAGTTTGTCATTCCAGAGACCATACCAGAAAGCTCGACAACCTTCATGTCTTTCCTCAGATTGCGCTTGAAACAAGTGTAGAGCACCTTTCGCTGGGAAGGTTTGAGGCCATCTACAACCGAGGGAATCGATCGAAGATTGTCAGCCATGCTGAATAAGATGAGTTCTTTGTTGACGAAGTCATCGTAGGTAATTTGCTTGGCTGACATGTCGAGAAACGTGCCGGGGACGAATTCACGAAGCCAATTCTTGCGAGCATCGGCCTTCTTCTTTGAGAAGGCAAGGTCAATCATCTCAGCTTCTTCCTTCTTCATGGGATCGAACTCCTTCAGATGCAAATCGAGATCTCGGAAGTAGATCTCAGCATCTTCTGTGCTGCTGGTACCCAATCCCTTGTAGTATTTGTGATCCCAGCCCTTCTGGCCTTGGACCTGCAACTTCCAGGCTTCGTATTCCGGCATTGTGAAGAATGACTTGAGCTGTTTCGGGTGCTTCGGGTCGCCTTTCCACACCTTGACAATAGGTGTAATGAAGACATTCAGAAAGTCGGGAATCTTGAGCAGACTCGGGTAATGAGCCTCCAAGAAGTTGATGAGCAAACCCTTGATATGAGAACCATCGTGATCTTGATCGGTCATGATCATCAAATGTCCATAACGCAATCCCTTCGTATCGGTGTACTCCTTCTTATGCTGTAGACCCATGAATTTCTTGATGTTCTGGATTTCAGCGTTGGCAGAGATTTGCGCAACTGTAGCATCTCGCACATTGAGCAATTTACCACGAAGCGGAAAGACTCCGATGAGATCGGGGTTGACGACAGCGCGACCAGCGAGGGCAAGACCACTGGCAGAGTCACCCTCGGTAAGAATGAGAGTACACTTCCAGCCATCTTTGGTACCAGCCTTGTTGGCATCTGTCAACTTGGAGTTGTTCATGCGAGCTCGCTTGCTACCGTCAGATTTGGCCAAAAGCTGATCGGCCTTCTTGTCGGCAAAGTGCATGATATTGGTGACAATTTCAGATTTTGCAATCTGGTCAAGGAACTTATCGCTGACCTTGAAACTGCTACCAAATTGGGAAGCTTTGGTGGTAAGCTGTTCCTTCGTTTGCGACGTGAAGGCAGGATTCACGATCTGACAGTTGACAAACAGAAACATGTGATTCTGGATTTGAGCCGGCTTTAAAGCCACACCCTTCTTGTTCTTCTTCTTGATGATCTCAATGAGCCTCGATGTGATTTGGTCTGACACGTACTTGACGTGGGTGCCACCAGAAGTCGTGGCAATGGAGTTAACGAAGGAGACTTGCTTGAACGAACCGTCGGAAACAGCGAAACCTATCTCCCAACGCTCGTGAGGCTTGTCGGTGATGATGACCTGCTTTTCGGAGATGATGTCACCAGATGCAGCAGCCTCAGCTTGAAGAGACTTGGTGTACAATTCCATGTACTTCTTGAAGTTGGTGCATTTGATTCTGTCGCCGTTGAGTTTGATCTTGATATCCTTGAGGGTACCAGCCATATCGTAGATTCGGCGCTTGACGAGTGCCTCGAAGTCGTTGTCCATGCCCTCCATGTTGAACTTAGCGTAGTCTGGTTTGAATGTGACCTTGGTGTAATCATCTCCCTTGTTATCGGTGATCTTGGGCTTGCCTTTCACGCTCATATTGTTCGTCCACGTTTGCTTGTACTTCTTCTTCTGTTTTGAATCCGCAGTCTCGACCGTGAACTCGGTAGAGAAGATGTTACAGAGTTTGGCACCGTACCCGTTGCGACCTCCCGTAACTTTGTCCTGTGCATCGTCGTAGTTGGAAGAACTCAAGAGGTGACCGAAAATCATCTCCGGAATGTACATGCCCTCAGTCTATGCAGTTGTTAGAGCAATTCTTAGTCCTATCTGGCCTTCAAATACTCACAGCGTGCATCTCAATTGGAATACCCTTTCCGTTGTTCCAAACGCTGATTTCGCCAGACTCGCGATCCACCGTGACCTTGATCTCATCCATGTTCTTATCGTTTTGCTTGTTATCTGCGGCGTTCACAAGCACCTCATCGAAGATCTTGTAGAGACCTGGAACGAATGTGACTTGTCGAAACTCGATCTTGTCGTCTGCCGTGTTGTACACCCACATCTCTTTGTCCGTGAGCTCTACCGACCCAATATACGTATCCGGTCGAATCAGGATGTGTTCCACGTGGGAGATTTTCTGGTACTTCTGGCTAGCGTTGGTCGGCGCAGCCTTGCTCTTGGCTTTCGGCGGCGCGTCTTCATTCAAGGCGGCAAAGCTCTCATTTTCAATGCTCTGCAGAGGCTTACCGCTAGATTTCTTAGGAGCAGGGTTCTTCTTCAATTTCTTCGAGCTTGGCGGAGTGTTGGAGAGGAGCGAGGCATCGTGATCGGAATCGTGATCGAGATCCATGTCAGAGTTCTCTTCGTCTGACTCTGGCTTCGCGCGCTTCTTGCTTGCGGGCTTCGCAGTCATCTTGAGAGTACTCTGGGCAAGTTTCTTGGGCGCTGCTTTTGCTTTCGGTTCTTTTGGCGCTTTGGGTTCTTTTGGTGCTTTTGGTTTGGCGGCAGCGGCTTTCTTTGGGGCAGCTTTAGGTTTCTAGTAGAGTTAGTTGACGGACGAGATGACAGTCCGGGGAGTTACCCACCACAATCTTGGCGGGTGCCTTGACTGGGACGTCAAAGTCGGAACCATCATCCTCGAAGACGGATTCTACGAGGGAGTCGTCCATTTTGAGGGGGAAACGCGCTGGTGTATGGGTGAAACGAGACGCTGAATTGCGATTGACACGGAGTATGGAGGTCAAACAAGTCAGTAAAGAGCGTTGTGGACCAGCCCTGAGAACATAACGAGGGAGAAAATATGTGAAGGCGCGAATGTTTGGTGTTGTCGGAGGAGGAGGAGGATCGCGAGCGTGTTGTCCTTTCTCCAGATTCCCTTGTTTATTGTTTGTGAGGTTAGCGCGAGTCCAGCCGTTGCGCCACCAAGTTTTCACATGGACCCCTGGGGCAAGGCTATATTTGGGCCTGATTGATGCTGTGTTAAACTGAAGTTCCAACTTTCAACCGAGGGATGGCAAGTTTCTTTTAACTCAGCATTTATAAAGACAATAACGGCTTCCAATCTGCACTCCAAAACATTGAATAATGCAAGTCCGTCTCTGCTTGGAAGTTCACAGGGCTTCGACAGCACCGAGGCTTTCGTGGAGAGTCAAACTGACTTCTAAGACTGACTCACGCGCTGTACATGAAAGAAATATTCGGGTGTGAGCCTCGTGTCTATATTTTTTCTATTTATATAAATCAAATTTATTCACGCAGCATTCCCCACCTCCCTGTCGCTCTGAAAAGACCATCAAACAATTCACATAAACAAAACTAGCAGAAGAGAAACGGCCGATGAGTCGATTACATCAAATAGTCACAGTGAAACAGTATTCAATGATGGAGACAGTACGCGGTAGCTAGTATGATTTGCGAGGTCATCTGTATGATTTGAACAAACTGTTCTTTTGTCGGTGTGAATTCATCTCATGTATCCTCTATTGCTTTACTCAATCCCGAGAAAGGCTGCTCACTCCCCTACTAATTCTCCTAGGCCTTCCTTATAGTAACAGGAAGCAATTGTGATGACCGAAGTCCCCGGCCAAAGACGTGTTGGACAAAAATCGTGGACATATCATATAGATAGACATGGTAACAATGACGACCCTGGGAGTGAGCCCGAAACAGTATCCTGGAAACTCGGTAGGAATCCCATGGCGTTGATTCTTGATGCGGGCCTGTTACACGTAACCGTGCTAGAAAGAACGAACTCTGCAATATCTCTTCGAGGGCATCCGCGGTCACTTATACAGAAGTGTCAAGGAGTGCATAGAGACTCAGAATGCTCCCTCCAGCTCGAGATTGGTGACAATGTCAGCGAGCTAGGGGCCGAACTGCAATGGTGTACAGTAACATCACTCCAAGATCAGAAGAAACGTTAGCGCAGAACTTCAGATGACGAGCAAGTTGAGCATACCATTAGACGTCCTTGGTCAATCTTTGTCCAAATCCTTCCTCCCTTCTGTTTGGTGATTCCAACCAAATATTCGATTCTCTCCCTTATATCAAACCAATCACCGAATAATTCCATCCCCCTCAACAACCTCCTGCTTAACGCCTACACCCCCCTTGGTTTTCCTCCTCTTCTCGTTCCTTTTCTGCCTCTTCTCTTCCCTCTCCCTCTCCTCCCTCTCCTTCGCCGCATCAAGTCTAGCAACCAAATCAACCTCGCCCTCCCTAGCCTCCTCCTCCCTCTTCCTCTTCAACCACCTCAACCTCTCCCTCACCTCCCTCAAACTCGCTACCTTAACTTCCCCCGTCTCCCCCGTAGCCATCAAATGCTGCTTAGAATTGAAATGATCAAGCAACTGCAAATTATCCTTAAACGTCAAATCACAAGCTTCACAATAAAACCCCGCTCCCCTCCCTCGTTTCCCCAATGCAGCGCCCGCAGGCACTAACATCGTTTTTCCAACTTGATCGCCCACATTGAGACGACTTGTTCGAGCGCCCGTGTCTCGTGCGTCTGGAGGTGTCGAGGCTCGACGATGGTATTTCTTTCCGGCGAGTTTGGCTTCGTATCGCGCTTTGGATTCTTCTTTTTGCTTGCTTTCGTGATCGGCGGCCTTTGCGGCGTATTCGGCGCGGTCCCAGGTTTTGCGGAAATCGGTATCGCCGGAGCCGGCGGTTGGTTTCTTGCGATCGGCCATTTTGGAGGTGTAAAATGGGTGGGTTGGTGCAGGATTGAGGTTCAAGCCCAAGATGGAAAGTTGATCTTGAAGCTACTTAAAACTGGCACGTGACTTTAATACTTTTCGCGTTTCCTTTGAAAATATTCTACCTCGACGCGATATCATTCTTCAAGACACGTCTGATTGGTAGAAATAGACTCTAGTAGCAGAGAGGATGGCTAAAATATCATTTACTCCAAGACTGAAGGGTAGTTCCATCCCAATTGTAGCCGGCTAATCATTACATTCATGGTATCTTTGCCTCCATCAGAGGCCACAAGGCAAAACATGTCCAAGGTCTGAAAATATACAAACAAGATCTTCGATCACACTAGTCTCCTCCGTGCGACCCTCACATTTTCTGAACTCCCCTGAATCTGTCCACCAGCTGGGCCTTGTTGGCTAACTGTCCGCGCCATATTCAAGCTTCCTCTCGCACTATTCGTGCGACTCATTGGTGGAGCCTCGCTGAACCCTGCTTGGCTGCTCTGTCTGCTCATTGATACACCCGGAAAGCTGTTCGCAAGCGTGGGCAGCAGCGAAGGTGCAACAGGCTCGAAATTGTCTGCGTTCACCGAAGGGGGTTGGTATTGGTATTCGGCGGTTGATTGCGGTGCGATTGCGCGTTCGAGTAGTCTATCATTGAGAGCATCCTCGCCATTTGTGTCTCGCATCATGATGCTGAGGTCCTGATCGATTTCGGATGCAGAAAGGCCAACAACCTGGACCGGCGCGCTGTTGGCTTTGGAGCCTATGATTGCAGGTATAAAGGTTGGAACGATGCCAGCTAGAGAAGAAGGTATATCGCCAGAAGCAACTGCTGCCAAACCGGCCAATGCCCTTGTCGTTCCACGAGTGGCATGATGCGTTTGGCTGACCATACGCTCCATACCGGGCGCATCAAGCACACCATCATCATCTACGTCCACGTCATTTGCAGGTGGGATTCCAGAGCTTCCAGCTTCTTCGACTTCAGCGTGGATTCCATTTGTTCCATTCCCATTCGAGTGACCATTCGACTGTGCGTGCTGCTTCATCAAGAAGTGCTGCGCGGCCATTCCCGCGTTGTTCATTGTCATTGCCAGCTCTTTATCGGTGAAAAGACGATCGATCGAGTAAGCTGGAGCTTCTTGCTGGTGCCAGGCTGTTTTTGACTTGGCGTTGCGGAAGGGAGACCCGCTTCCAATGTCTACGTTCCGTGAAGGCCCAGGCGCAGGAGACAAATCTTCTACCTCCTCGAACAGTCTCTGCCGTTTTCTTGACTTCTCTTGAACCATGGAAGCTGGGTCATCGGGATCTGCTCCTCTTCTGCCAGTGCCTCGAGTATAGCGCTTGCCTGTGCCGCCAGGGCTTGCGGGGTTTGTGATGCCGAATTGGTTTGGATGTAGGAGGAGAGCGTTGCTGTCGCCAATATCCAGCATGTCCTTTTCTCTGAGTAATCGTTCTTTTCTCCGCGTGAGTTGCGATTGTAAGCGTTCGCGAATGCTGTTTGCTAGGAGTCTGTTTTCTTCATGCGCCAACCGAACGTGAAATTGATATCGTTGATCAATTTCGGATATGGTGGTTTGGTGTTTGTTCTGTTTAAGCAATTAATATCTTTAAACGTGAATGACAAAGGGTTACACAAACATGAAGAAGGGTGAGATTCACGTCTCGTTCCTCCATCGCATTATTGACTTCATGAACGAATTCGGTATACATTTTGCCAGCGCCGGCTAGAAAGTCTTGTTCCGCAACTGGATCCGACGGGATCTTTCCGCCAGTTGTGCTCCGAATGAGGTTGGAAATTTCGTCAGGGTCGTCTTCCAGAGGCTTGTTCTTGTATGGATCTGCATGATGTATCAAGTTGATATCAATGTTGATCGCATTTGCTTGCGCTTCGTAATGAGGGCGCAGATTGGTGCCGAACGAGGCAATCATGTCGTTGAGCTTGTCTGTAAGCATAGTGCGTCTTTTATCTCGTTTGGATTGTGGGAGAGTAGGAGGTGAAGCCCCAATATGTCGAGGTATCAGCTCGCCAGGCGACGCACTTCGATCTCGCGCCATTACTAAGTGTCGCTTTGGCGTGTGATGTGAAGCTGGCGTAGAACAGAAGAGGTTGAGCGGAGAGTTTCTGGCCGTCTCGTGGCAGTGTTAGTGGTGCTGTTTGAGATGTCCAGGAACTGGAAGAGTGCGGGAATCCTATTGAGAGAGTTTGAAGAAGTATATATCAGGAATTTCTCTAGAGTTGAAAATTGGCAATGCTTTGGAGGAGAGTGACGAACTGGTCTGCTTCTCTGTTTCTACCGTCCCAAACCGGAATGGTCTCGGGCTCGGGCTATCGTAAACCCAGACCCGTGATAGATGTCAAGGCTGATGAACTTCCAAGCGCCCTCACCTATTCCTCGTTCTTCCACATACCAATCCTTCAACTTCAATAGTTCGTTCCCATAAAACAACATGGCGTCCGAGAAACCGATCCCTCAGCTCCAGAAAGTTCATGTTACACAATCAACCAACAACCCAAAAGAACAGTTATGGCAGTCTCTTTTCACCATCGATGTGTTGTACAGCGCGGCGCTTAAGACCATTCTTCATCCTTTTGTAGCCTTTATGATACCAATGTCATTACGAGCAGTCACAGTTCCATACTCCAACATTTCGATGCAAGTATCGATCGCTTATGCGACTCTGTTGACTTTTTGGTGGATATTATGCATCTTCAACAACCGCATCGCATTTGGTCTACCTAGGGAGGTGAATTTGGACGAAGAGATTATTGTTATTACAGGAGGATCAAATGGCCTGGGCAGACTGATTGCCGACTTTTACGCCATGCGTGGAGCGAATGTTGCTGTTCTGGACGTGGTGAAAAAGGCCGATGATGATATGATGGGCTTGCAATTCTACCAATGTGATATCGGAGATCGGGAACAAGTTGAGATTGCAGCGTCAAAGATCCGAAAAGATGTACGTAGATCAGCATTACTGATTACATTTATATCTAAAGAAGCCCGTTCCGTGCTGACAGTGTGTTTAAGCTCGGAGTGCCAACAATCTTGATCAACAACGCGGCGATTGTAAATGGCAAATCCATACTGGATCTGAACACAGAAGAAGTGGAGAAGAACTTTCGAGTCAATCTACTGTCCCACTTTCATACAGTGCAGACGTTCCTGCCTGGTATGCTTGAAGCTGAACGAGGGACCATTGTCACTATTGCAAGCGTCCTCGGATATTTGGGATGTGCCAACCTTTGTATGTTTTCACACCGCGGCCTCCACTAATACCGATGCTGACGTGAATCCCAGCGGACTACACAGCAGCCAAGGCCGGACTCATTGCCTTTCATGCTTCGTTGAAAGCTGAACTCAGCTGCTCCGGTCATCCAGGAGCAGAGGGTATAAAGACAGTATTGGTGACTCCAGGACAACTAGGAACATCCATGTTTGGTGGATTGAAAACACCTTCTACCTTCCTCGCTCCAGTTGTGGAGCCTGTTGAGCTTGCAAAAGAGATTGTGAAAATCGTCGATTCTGGATGGAGTGGCGAGGTGTCTCTTCCACTGTACTCCAGGTTGGCGCCACTTCTCGCAGCATTGCCCACTGGCCTTTGGACGATTGGAAGGGCTTTTAGCGGAATGGACGGCGCCATGTTGGATTTTACGAAGCAGAAGAAGTCATGAACCATTCGAAAAATCCGAGGGCATTTTATGTTTAAAGAAGTCGTAGTCTGACAATGGAGGATACGTGCGACAGACAGCCGCAGCAAAGAAGGACTGGCTGTCTTACGACACGTCATTGGAAGACGTAGCAATTCTGGGGTAGAAGACTGTGCCTCAATTTATATGGGGGGTCCACACAAAATGGATCTGCCCAGGGTTGCATTCACAAGCATGTTGCTATTCTCAGCACGTGTAGCTGCGGACCTAGGTACGGTCCGTATTGAGTGCGTGGATGCTTCGGAGTTTTCTGGAAGACATATTTCGATGAAACGCGACAGCTGTTCCAAACCGACGGGGCTCTGCCGAATGGAAAGAAGGGTGTGGAAGATCACAACGGCGATCGTCGGAAAGAACTAAATATGTATTACTTGAAACATATGAAATGCTTGTGCTTCTGTGACAGGCGTTGTGTCGCTGATCCAACCTATCCTCGAGGGTGGACTGAGCAGAACTTTGCAGCCATATTGATCCGTATATCACTGCTCGATAGTTAAAGCAGCAGCCTGGCAAGGGTCTGGATCCTGAATTTAGGCGACTTCTGGAAAAGGATGTGGCTGGAACAGGCCTTTGAAGTTGAAGACCCGCCACAGCTGCATTGCTAGCAGATAGATGTGTTCGATAGCGGGGCTGGATAGAGTTGATATCCGTATGCATAGCCCTGAAGAGGTAGGGAGTCGTCATCGGGAGCTGCAGATGCGGAGCTTGTCCAGCGAATAAAGGTCGTGTTCAGGGCATCTGCTCAGCTTGTTTGTCCGTATCGAACCATCCTGCATCCATGGCCGAGCATCATTATTGTATTTCAATTTAGAGTATTAATATATCGGTGCTTCACTTCGACCTCACTCACTCCCCAAACAACACTATCCACATCAATCCTCAGCATTCGTTCACTTACTCCACCACGACACAGCATTAAGTATTGTAGTGATTGTTAGCTCAATAGCTTGATACCGTCGTGCGTCTTGCGCTAACACGAAGCTCTGCGTCCGCGTCACCTCTCGCCAGATCTGCACCCCGTTGGGAAACTTTCCCAAGACAGCAAAAACCTGGTCATCCACCTCCATATCAGTTTCTTTATCGCTCAATCTCACGAACTTTCTTACACCGACTCGCTGCCAACTTCTGGAAGAATCACCCGCTCGCTCCACCAGACGGTCCCTGCTATCTACAAACTCCACGAACGTTTAAGCTCCCGCAGCCAAACCCGGCGCTCTTCATTCAACTACACCCGAAATTAGACTCACCAGCCAGCCACTATCACCATGTCAAACATAGAGCAGAATGGCGGAAGCCCAAGGCCGAACCGCCCGCGCGCGAAGTCCGCCTTCTCTGTCCGAAGTGACCATAGCGACCGCACCTCAAAGTCCAAGGAACTGAAGCATCGCGAATCTCACGACCAGAAGAATCACCTTTCGGAAACTACCAAGGCCAATCCGAATGCTGCTATGAATGAGATGCAACCTAGTACGTTCAATTCGCGGCCCGCATAGTCTCAGTGTCTAGCAGAATAGACGGTTAACAAGGTATCAACAGTGCAACAACAACTTGAATCAGCAACAATGGGCTCACTTCGTGGTGGACAATACACAGACATTCATGGTCAATTGATCAGTACGTCCAGATGACTCACCTTCGATCAATTACCATGCTGACCAGCTCCTCCAGCCGACCCCGATCTCTCCAATCCCACCCGCCGCCGCACCGAGCGACCACTCGAGACCATCCGTTCTTTCGAAGCAGCAATTGATAGTGAGTGGAAGCGGGCACGAGGAGAACGCCCGGAATCTATGATGCGCAACGGTGCGACTTGCTTAAACAGGTTGTGTCAGGATGCAGGGCTAACGGACAATACAGACTCTGCTCCGGAAGGTTACGATTTCAGTTCCCGCCGCTCTTCAGCCTATTGGGGTATGTGTGACCAACGTCCCTCTATTATCACACCTCCTACAGCACTAGATATTCACAAGACTGAACCCGCGACTGGTAATTTTGAAAACCCCTCGTGTAATAATAGTAGCCCCGTTGTGGAAGGAAAGAACTCCATGTTCTGCTTATCTCGGTCATAGGTCGCTTTTGCTTCACGCCATCGCTACTATTTGCTCCCAACGTCGAACCGCTGCTGCTGCTGCTGCTGCGGCCACTGTACTAACGCTGACTTCATCTTCGTGTTATCTCATCTCTATCTTGACATCTTTACTGACTCAATGCCCCAATAGGCCATGACCAAGTCGGCGCAGGCTCACGATTTTCTCACGTTGGCGGCTCCAACGCAGGCGGCTACTACAACCAGCGCGGCGATCGCAGCAGCTACTACGATAATGGAAACGGAAATCCACGCAACCGAATGCCCAACAATCGTCAACAGTCCGAGTCTGCTTTAAACAGGTACAATAATGGCCAAGGCGTCTATCCCAGTCCACATTACGGCCAATCCAGTGCGACCGTGAACACAGGAGGATCTAATGGAAGTGCTAGTGATCAGTGGCAGCAATCAACTGACCCAAGCAGCGAGAGCAGCTCGATCGACCGCGATGGACAGCACGCATACCCCGTCTCTGCCGGACCTCGCCAGCCCATCGCTGAAGAAGGAAATTACACTTACAACCAAGGCAACGGAAGCGGCAATGGATTCCACCCAGGGTATATGGGCCCACCTGCGGTTCCAGCCAAACAGGCAGGCCCACCACGTCCAGTCATTTCCCTCGGACAGTCCTCTGAATCCCATGAGACTTACCAAGGCGGCCCGGTTGGTGGACGTCCTGAGCCGGAGAAGCGCAAGAGTTGGCTGCGTCGCAGATTCAGCAAGAGCAATTAAATCGACATGTTTCATCTTATCGCCAGGGATCAGATATACACTGTCCAGCTATTGACACTGCCACTTAAATACGCTCTTCCACCGTTCTCAATTTTCATTGAAACCCAACACAAAACTCACCTTTCGAACTCACTACACCTCGCTTCGACATCTCTTCGTTCGACGCGACGTACGTTCTCTTTCACTCGCAATGCATCGGCGTTCACTCGGTACATACTGTTATAATGAATAATGTTGCGCAAATTTTTGGGGATTTCTTTTTTTTTCACGGTTTACCACATCATGGATGGCGCTCTGGGCGGATTTGTCGAATTTGGCGTTACTGGTCATGGAAGAAGAAGGGTTGCATGAGATATGACTGGATCGTTGGGCCAAATATTGGTCAAATCTGCCTGGAGGCACTGTGAGGTCATTTGAATTGCATGGACGCGAGCTGGGGACGTGGGTGTTGAGAGGCTCGATTTCAATACAATGTATGTAGAGCAAATTAGGAACGGTTCTGGGGAATGGATCGAGAGCAAATACTATGGAGCTATTGCACGAGACTATGAATCCACGTCGACTCTGCAGATGAGCTTATTGAAATCCGTGAAATGCTGGGTCTTTGAAATAACAACGAATGATATGTTTCTGTTCAAATTGGGTTTCGTGAAGCCAAAAAAGTTGTATCCCAAGTCACGTTATCACGAAACATCATTTCATAGATCGAACCTCTCGCATTAAACGCTCAGCCATTGCCAACCATCATGTCTCAATTCCGCGCCAAGCGCCTAGATATAGGCTGCTTCGTCAATAAATGGGTCATCCGCGATCACACGAAGCGAAAGGTATTCGCAGAGTACGAGACGGAGAGGTTAGTTCTTGAATCTCCCCAAGCCGACCCAGTTACCTCTGTCACTTCCTCCTAGCCAATGTATCTACTGTTCGACGGGGTCAAGTAAAGAAAGGGATCTGAGGACTGGTGCTAATGTGATTGATACAATAGACAAGCCCTCCGCTACGTTATCCGCAATACCACACTCCCAGCCCGCATGCGCGCCGAAGCACAGTTGAAGCTGCATCAGATGCATTGTTATACGAGGCCGACGCAGATTGTGAATAGATGTATTATGGGGGGTAAGGGGAAGGGTGTTTTTAGGGATGTTAGGATGGCTAGGGTGAGTTTTGTTGGCGACGATGGGATGTGACTGGTGATGTAGGCAAGGGCTAATGAGTTTGGCAGTTTCAATTTAGGATGAATGCGTTGGCGGGGAAGATTCCGGGGGTGAAGAAGGCTAGTTGGTAATTTTTGGAGTGGAAGGAGGAAGAGGGTATGTACAGAGTTGCTACAGGTGTACGATATAGCATGGCATAGACAGGAATTGATTGCTACAATGGACAACACATAGATGGCATGGTACATATAGGCACAGACGGATTCAATGAGACAAGATCAAAGGAAGCGCTCTTGGAAATGACCTGGACGGACCTTGCAAAAACAGAGGTATCAGAGGCATCAGATCTAGTTCAGATAATATCCACCAGCCAGAACCAGCAATATCACATACCAGAGTTCACATAACACTCAGCTCCACGAAACCAACCCTGGTTTTCTCTTTCAACTTGGCAGCAGCGCTCCGTATAGCAAATCCATTTCGTGTAACCTCAGAACACATAAATCTACTGGCCGCCCTCATGAACAACTCTCTCACTTCCACCCTCTCTGCTCCAACACTCACCTCACATCTCTCTAAATTGAACAAGTCTAATCATCTCCAGGTCTCGACAGCTACAAATACCTCAAGATGTTTCGCCGACTGCCAGCAAGTCTGCCAAAGGAACCAGAGTTCAAAGCAAGCCTGAAGGATCTTGGCTACTTCATTAATGACAAGAGTCAAATCATGCAAATCAAGCATCCAGATCAGGGCTACGTCTTCAAGATCACCACCGATGAGCGGTACAACATCATGCACCGCGAGGCCTTAAATGGTAGGTCACAGTTTTGCTCAGTAAGTACGACTCAATGAACTGACATTTATATCCAGTCTGTATCCGCGAGGAAGTTGACAAGCGTGTCATTGACGCCGGCTTGTCCATGCTTTACCTTCCACAGCTCACGACCGACAAGCCAAACGCTCCTCACGTGCCTATCTTCACAACACCACAGGCGGAACTCAAGACCAAGAAGCGCATAATGATCGTGTCGAATGACCACAAACAGGACCTCGGAATCTGGGACTACCGCTGCCTCTCCCTCCACGGCATCGACGCCGGATCCGCCGTCGACTTCATTAAAGCCTTGGACCATGATGCCGTAGACAATGGGAACGAAGCACCCGGCCTCATCATCTCCAACCCAGGCCAACTCACCTACTCGCACAAATACGGCCGGGCCATGACTATCCAGAGCTGGCAATCTATGCCCAGATCGAGCCTCGTTCATCCGGTAGTCCAGGAACATGCTATTCACAACACTGCGGAAGGAAACCGCGATAAAACCGAGCACCTAACCTTCATCTTTGAGAAGATCCTCAAGAATGCCAATTGGGCACGTCAAGATGCCCAAATCTACGTCATTGGTATCCTCAATGGTGGTGAAGTGGCCTTGACCTACCTTAACAAGAACTGGGACTTCTGGAACTCACGCGTTGCTGCCATCGCGTTGACTTCAGTCTTCAAGCAGCGTCAGACTCTGAGCTGGGAGATGATAGAGTTCTTGCGAGATCGAGCTCGGAATTGGAAGATCTCTAGTGCGCCGAAGGATGCTTGTCTCGTCTCACCCTTGCATTGGACGTTGCAGATCCCAGATAGTGAGATTGCGGCCCAGGTTCTTGAAAAAGTCCAGGCGCAGGCTCCGGAGAAGGTCGTCGCTGCTAAGATGAACGAGAATGGAGAGCTGACTGAATGGGCTGCTGATGAGACTACGACAATTATTCCGGATCCGCAGATCATTTGTCCGGAGTTCTCGAGCGCGGTTGAGGATTTCACAGAGGTCATCTTTCCTACTGTCATCAGCAGCGTTCTTGCTTTCTTCAAGGACGTAAGGGAGGATGAGAAAGGATACAAGAACCCTGCCCTCGCTGCCCACGAATGGGAGCCTGAGGTGGTCGAAGCGCAGATTCCCGAGTTGGAGGATGGCGTGAAAGTCTTTGAGAAGGATGTTGAGACCATGACATTGAAGGAATTTAAGAACAAGGAGAAGGGCGGGGAGACCAACGAAGCGCCCAAGAAGACCGACCAAGGCAAAGAGAACCAGGCGCCAGAGGTACACGTCAATGGAGCAGTCGAGCAAAATAATAGTACTGCTAAGCCGACCACTATCGAAGCAACCAACACCACCCTCAATTCCCTAGACTCCAACGCCTTCCAAGCATCTACCAGTGACGCCACAGCGACAGGAACCAGAGTCGCAGGCGTGAATTTGGACGAGGAGACACTGAAAGCTGCGGGATTGATGTGATGGATTTTCTTCTTTTTTTAGAGAAATCACAAAGCAAATATAAAGGAGGTTAGAAGGACAGTGATACAGCGACGAGTGTAGACTCAGCGTGTCATATTCAAATCAATACAGAATGCGATGGTTTTCTGGCGAATTTTTTGCTTGAAATGCATCAGTTTCTGAAAGCTACGTACGGGCTTTAGAAGTTTACTTTTATTTTTGGGAGTTATGGCTGCTGATCGTGATGGTCCGTCACCTAATTATTTCATGGCGATTGTTCTGTTATTAAATTCAAGTCATGGTTACCCGACATCAGATCAGACACGATCAAGCAAGTTTAACCCATTTCACTGTGCAAGTAGAGCATGCCAGTGGTATTCTCAATTGAAACTACACTTTTCATTATGATCCATCAAGAGTGAGGTCGCTCTACCTACACCTGTCCCACCATATGCATTGCAAGTCAAATCCACTCCCAGCGTGACAGAAATCCTCCATCAAGGCTGTCCCATATTCGCAAGCCTGTGACGAAAAAATTACATGAAAATCTATACAGTAGAAGGTGAAGAGAAAGGAGAAAAAGGAAAGAAATCGGGTATCTGTCATCAATAAAGCCTGTCTATCCGTTGATAGCCCTTTTCAAATCCCGCCTCTTGGGGATGAATCGTGAATATAAGTGCCCACTGTGAAGATGAAAGACAATCCAGAACGCCGTGCCGTACCGTGTCGTGCCATGCCAGGCCCATGACACATAGTATCTTAGAAAGTGTTGCTCAAAGAAGCGCCTGAGAGCCGAGGTAAAGGGGGTAAGAGGAAATATTACAACTGCTGAAGAGCTTGACAAGTCAACGCTTTTGGTGTGCTTGTCATCAGGAATTATGTCGACACTTTTCCAAGAGAAATGTCCTTTGTTCGACAAAGGCTGTCAGAGGATTCTTGTGGTGCAGGGAAGAACGTTGTTTGTGAAGCCATGATCTGATCAGAACTAGAATCCTCAAAAACCGCGAGCTCGTGTCCGAAAGTCCATGTTGTCAACTTCGTATGTCTCTAAAATTGTCCTCTCCGACTGTGGTGTTCCGTTGGTCCTGCCAGCAGTGTCATCTTGGCTCCTAATGGTCGATGCAACATCCTCGCGACTGCTTTCGTGACTATGATTGCCAGCCCAAAGTTGACGCATGGAGCTCTTGTCGCTACTGGTGTCCTTGGCGCTGCTATTGCGACCTCCGCTTCCCACATCCAATTGGACTCCGCTCTCTTTCATAGCCCTGGCTTCCCGCTTCTGTGAGTAGGTCATCGGTTCGCTCTTGACCTCGACTGTGGTCTTCTCGGTGATGCTGACGAAGCCAAGGAGGTCATTCGTTCCTTGTTGTCGATATGGCTTATCTTTCATGTAAACCAATTCCTGTGATCCGTTGCGTTCGCCATGAAAGGAACCTCCAGGGCTGCCATGATGGGTCTGGTACCCGTAGTCTCGAGCATTGGTGGGAGATAGTGGATCAGGAACATGTTCACAGGTTGTCTCGGTCCCGAAACTGTCTTTCTTCCATGGAATGAAGAAAGACTCGAGACCGTTGTCTGTTGGTGGTGGTTCGTCACTGAACAAAGTTATGCGACGGGTCATGGTGTAAAGTAGGACATCCAACCATCCGTTACTAGTAATGATCGCGCCCGCAAAGCAAAACCATCCTCCGCTGATTTTTATGTCAGGGTTGGCCATTGAGTACATTCGCAGTGTCGCAAGCGGAAGGGTGCAGACAACGTAGATGATTGGATATGCGATCATGAGTTTTGCCGCGTCTTGAGCATGACGAGTGCGTTCTGGAGAGCGGTAGAAGTTTGTCTGCACACGGATACGGAGAGCAAGGATCATTACTGTGTAGACCATCACAGTGCCGAATTCGAAAAGGAAGATCCAGAAGTAGTGAAGCCAAAGACGGACGCCGGTGTACTTGGAATTCACCCAGCACTGTTACGATGGAGCAGGTCAGTATGAAATCCATGAGCTTTGATATGTAGAATTGTACACGTACCCATGATACAGCTCGCACATAGAGATCTGGATGCAGGGCCACACCGGCGAGGGCGAGACCGTAGATCAAGCACCAGCAAAGAACGACACAGACTGCAAACCACGAGTTGCTGAGACGGTAGCCGAAGATAACAGTAGCAAACGTGTGAAGGCCGATGGCGAATGCCCACACGCCGCTACCCATGTCGCCAGTAGAGATGAACCCTGAATATTATTGTCAGTATCCGCGATCATGGAACTGGAGATCTCCTTGAATGGAATTGAGTAACGTGATTGAAGACTGTACTTACAACCCTGTGCCCAGCAAGTGCTGGTGCCGACAATGATCGAGTTAGAAGCGAGCCATTTTGCGTTAAGCAAGAATGCCATGGACTGCTGAATATCTGCCAAGACGAGATTGTAGATGAGGAATACGAATTGATTGCTTTGTCGCGCCTTGCGACTCCATGACCAGATGCGCCATGTGAGAAGAATCAACAGTCCGCTCGAAGATGTTGCTGAGAGAATTCCAAACAGGGTGACTGGAATAAGGCCGACTTGTAATGTAGGTGTTAGTGGGTGAAGTGAGCCGATTCCACTGGCCGACGATGCGGGTGTTTGAGTGTTTGGTAATGCCATGATGGAGGAATGAGTGCAGTAGTACGAGACTTGAAATCTGTTGCACAGCCCAGCCGGGTTATTAGGATAGCACGGTCGGTGTTCTCATTCCAGTGCGGGTGCGTTGTGAATTTTGTGTTTGTGAAGTGAATGACCATGCAAGGTAGAGAAAACAAAGTGTTGGTGGAGTTCAAGATGGGACACACGGAGGATTATTACCCAAACAATTGGTTTGGTCCTCCTGGCTGAAGCCGACGTCGAGGTAACACCACAGCGGTCCGCCTTAGGCTTAAGGCTTAAGCCTCAATGCCCGCTCAATCGAGAAATCGTCTGAGCCAGATAAGGTTGAACGGCGTGTGAGGGGTATTTGAGAAATATTGATTTTTGGCTGCCGTCGTTGATAGATGGATGGAGGTTACCACTTCATCGTTCTCGGAGAGAGCGAGACAGAGGGATATATCCAGGCGCTGAGCAGGGTACTCTCCACATGGGGATATGACAGGAGAGGTCCGTTCTGAGCTTCTGGTGGACCTTCCATGCATTGACATTCGATGCATGGAGTGGATATTGACACGATTACTTACCAATTCAGACTCTTATTGCATTTCTTATAGGTCCAAGAAACACATAATCCACATCGTTGCTTGCAACAGGAAACACCAAATCATACTCACCTGCACACGAAGACCGTTGACAAGATCATCAGCAAACAAAAGCCGTCTCACAATTCCCGGGAAAGACAGCCACCCTTGACTTCACGCTGAACAAATCATCAGATCCAAGCAGAGCTTGAAGGACCCTTGGACAATGCTTGTCAACAAGGTTGAGGTCTGAAGAGGTTAGGATCGGCTGCAAGGCGTCCTCTCCACCAATCTCCTTCCAAACGCGATTGTCTCCACCATCACAATCGAACGAACCATGTCCAAGGCGCCGGCAAATAATGGATCAGTCCAGAAGCAGCCCAGGAATGGGCCGAGGAGGTGACAGGCCTTACGCCTTTCCACGTTGCAATGTCTTTGCCAGACGCAAGCCACCTTTGTTGTTGCCGAGTCACAACACGTTCTGGTCCACCGAAGCAAGCATTCCTCCGAAGATAAGATGAAGACATGGCAGAAGTGGGCTGTTTCTTACTCAATAATGCAAGCCTTGGAGAACGCTTCGTGGACCTGGTTGGTCCAACATGCGTTGCTTGACCAGGAGATCCAGGGCTGTTCAAGGAGCCAGCTCGTATCTCGGACAGAAGAAATCCTCAAGCCTTTTCCGATGCATTGAACAGCAGATGCGGTGCGATGCGATGCCGATAACATCTCCCGCTCTCGATTGCAAAAAGAAACTTCAGAAGCGTGAAGGATTGAACTGACTGAGTGCCAATGGCAACGTTCAGGGGAACAGGAAACTTCATCGCCACACGTCGTTGGCTCTTTTCCGTCTCCACCTTAAATCATCCTCCAGGCCCAACCGTCGCACAAGTGTCTTGCTGCCACGTGCAGCATGCAGCTAAGTCAGCCGCATTTGCTGCGGGAGAAGAAAAAGGAGGCGGCTTTGCTGGTGCATGAGTCGTGGAGGTGCCGAATTTTCGAACGATCAGATGGCGATCTCACACCCAGAGTTTCTGCAGTTTGCAAGTCAAATATTCAGTGACAGGAGTGACGTGTGTCTATATGCATGCGAGAACCTCAATCTGCTGTCGCGGCATGTGAACTCAATACCTCGTTGGGTCCAAGAGCAAAAAGGAGGGAGAGCGAGGCTCCACTCCAAGCGGCCCACCGATTGCCCAACAATTGCCAGACGTACCAGAAAGTACGTACTGAAAATCTGGTGCCGAGCCGAGCTCATGTCTCAACTGTCAAATTGCCAGAAGCTTTGACAAGGCTGATGAGTCGTCTGGGGTATGTCTTCTTTTGGAAGGGAAAATGCCGCCTTGACTTTCTCCCACGACAAACGAATCGTTCGAGAAGTTCGATTTCGATCGGGTAGAAGATCGGCATAAAAATAGGATGATCTGTCTTGAGCAACGTTCTGCCCGCGATAGACAGGCCTTGAACCACGGCGTATATTTCCCGTTTCAGACTCAGATTTCCATACTACCCCTTAAGGCCTCTACTCGTCTCGCTCTGGCCTAAACTCCAACACTACGATAAAGAAAAGCAAAAGAACAAGTTCAAGCGCAATAATTCATCTCAAACCGACAAACATTTTCACCAGGTACGAAGCCATCCAGGCCATTGCTCAACTTTTACAATCCTTGGAGATTGCTCCGTTGTTCCCCGATTTTTGTTGCCTACGTATCAAAATTGCTTTTCAACCTTGAGAGCTGATTGAATACAGAAGAGCAGCAAGTTGAATCTACAAATCAATCTTCAAAGCGCTACATTAAAAATGTCAAACTAAAATCACCACAGAAGTGTCGTTGGCTCCCGCTTCCCCATTCATCATCCTGTCACCCCAACTCTTTTCGAGCTTTTTAGATCTTCAGGTTGCCTTTTCAATTTGCAGTTGCTCCATGCTGGTATTTATTGTGGTAGACGCACCAAACTCATACCCGGTCGTGATAGACCAAACCGGATGAAAACCCCATTACTTTTGATATTGGCTAACTTTTTACGACTGAGTTGCCTCCCTCTTCTAGATTTTAGGAATAGTGACATGCGCCGATGCCTCTCCCTTTTCACGTGGCTCCTCCGACCGGCAATGTATGTATGTACGAGATCATTGACCACCAATATCTACCATGAATTATGCGGGTTCCTTCTCTAACAATGACAGACACCTATCCTCACATATCCTCACCCATCAACTTCTTCGAACAATACTCCCGCCATAAACGAGCCCCGAAAATTGAGCTCCTTACCCTTGAAACAGAACAGCATGAGCCCAAGATGTAATAACAAGAATGGTATATCCTTCCCAAATTCCAGGAAAAATACTCATCAATCACAATATGCACACCGAAGTGAAAAAGGAGGAAAGCAAGGCTATCAACACACAATCAATCAATCAATCAATCAATCAATCAATCAATCAATCAATCCCAGATAACCGCACCTTCCAACGACCCACCGAGTCATCTCATCTCCTTCTTCATCTCAGCAAGACGTATGCCCGAGGCCTGGCCTGGAGGGTATCCATACCCAGGACATTCAGCATCTAAATCGGTGACCAGACTCAACGTAGGCTTTGATTTCGCCGACGGACTGAGGCATCCAGAATCTGAGTATTGTTGTCTATTATTTGAATAAATAGAAGGACTCGGTGTTGAGAAATTGGCTGGTTTGGTGAGTGGTGTATTAGTATTTAGAGATCCTGTCGTATCATTCGGCATCGAATAGGGTGAGTCAGGTTCGTTCGTAGGATGTAAAGGAGCACTGTCGGTTGTTGATACAGAGCCATGACAGGGAGTTGTTTTTGCGACTGATGAGGGTTTCGGCTGCTCGTCATCGCTGCGTTGGCCCTTGAAGGCTGAACGACGAGTTGCGGCATACAAAATACTATCAATGAGGCCACAGCTGCAGATGCACACGGCAGCACCGATCCAGTATTGACGAGCGAGTAATTCTGGATGGGTGTAGGTGATCATACGGCCAGCTGATAAGGGAAACGTGCCGATAACAAACGCGGTCGGGTACATGAGCATGAAGGCTGCAAGACGAGTGATTTTCTTTGGCGAGACGGCAGCGTTGGGGTTATGCGCAAGGTGGGCGACTTGATGGCGGAGTTTGCGGAGATGAACGAAGATACAGCCGTAGATGAGGATCAGGCTGCCTTCGACGATGAAGAGCCATAAGTAGTGGTAGACGAGACGCTCTGTTTTGTAATTCTCGTTGACCCAGCACTAAAATTTGTCAATACAGTCTGGTGAATTCGTGTCGGGCTGGACTTACCCATGCGCCGCTTTGGACCGGTGTGAAGTATTCGCTCATAGTCAACGGGCCGGCCAGGGATATGAAGAGGGGGAATAACCAGATGACGCAAATCATGAACTGCAGCTTGTTGTAGTTAATGGCTTTCTGCATCCAAAGAGTCCACCATGTCCCCAAGGCAATTGAAAAAACGAAAAAAGCTGAGGCTAGGTCTGCCCAGTTGATGAGAAAACCTTGCAACAAGCAGGCCCGCGTCGCTGCACTGATAGTATCTTGTGTGATCCAGTACCAACTCATCATACCCCAAGCGAGGGCTTGAAGCATGTCAGCAATCAAGAGGTTGATGATCAGGAGGAGAGATGCGCTCTTCCAGTTTTCGCTCTGTGCCTTGGCCTTCGAGGAGACATATCTTGGGACTAGAAAGACGAGCAGGCTGAATGTCGCCACTGTCGAAAGGATCCCAGAGACCCCCAAGGCGATCAAGCCTCGTCTTCTGAGGCCATCGATTATGGCCGTGGGTAATTGAGCTTGAGACATATTGTGTAGAGTGGTATTATAAGATGGAGGCAGAACACGTTTCCAGTCCCTCTTGAATCAAGACCGATGCTCGTGGGACTCGGTAGCGTGTAGTGAATTCCACGTTCAAAGCATGTAATTCACGCTGCTGATCGGGTCGAGTATGGAGAGAAGCGATTGTTGGTGGAAAGAATTGAGGCCACAACCATAGCTTGAGGGAAAGACAAGGAGCGTGGAAGATGAGTATTTGATGTTAAAAAAGGAATAAGAAGACAAGGCTGTAGAGAAAAACGTAGAGGTGCGTACCGTACCTTGATATCCACATTCTCATAGCCGATTACACAAGAGTTACCTTAGGCAGCCACAGTTGTGAGGTGTGCCTTTCTTAGAATCCCTCAAGCAAGGAATATAAATCTCATCGTGTTACTTGACTGGCCAACTATTTCCACATCACTATGAGGAATGTGGGTGAAAATGCGGAGTCAGGACGCGCACACAAATGGTATATCCAGTCGCAATGCATGGCAACAGTGGCTGTCAGCCGAGAGTACCTGTTAGAATGCAGCAAGATACACCGACCCTATCTAGAGTAAATGTGCGACGTAAGCTCCATCATCCCGATCAAACCACTGGCGGGTGAATATCTGATCGTGGACGCTCAAAATTTTCGAATTACACAACCGGTGTGATAGTCCAATTCGGATCCGATCCTAAGTACATCCGTCAGTAAATTTCCGGTTCACCTGTGGCGTTTCCTCCTGTCGAAGCATTGGCAATCAAGGGACGTTCGATGATGACAGTTCCCTCAGATCTATTGTAGAACGGCTACCTCAGTGAAAATAGCGACACCAATCATCAGCTTTGCTTCTTATCGCGGAGAGAGCCCTCAAAATAGGTCTTTTGAAGAAACAGGCGTCGTTCTTAGTTGAACGATGTTGTGTAACGACAAGGAAGCTAAATTTGTCCTCGGCTCTGTATGGTGGAAGCAAGGGATGCACTTATCAAGTGGTCACCCTTCTTTGACGAGCTATCAAAGACTCAAGAACAATGTGCACCCAGGATAAAGAATGCCATTGTCCATGATTGGATTATTTGTGTCGTTCATTCGTGCCCTTGATGCTGTTTTCAGCACATGGCGCGTGGACGCCATTTTCACCTTCCCAGGCAGGCCCTATCAAGCCCAACTGACCATTTCAAACAATTGCAATTTTGATCTGCTCAAATCTACCGGTAGCGAGGCCTCATGGAAACAAAGCTCTTTCTCTGTTAAAGCACTGGTTCTTGATTGAAATTGTTTTGATTGACACATGCCTATTACATGTTCTTTTCTACCTTCATGGCCTGATGATCTCCCATTATACAGCCAACCAGCCCGCAGGCACAAATGAAGCCCAGCCCATCTTCGCCCATTTCAAATGCAGCAGTAGAAGAGTAAATAGTAATACACTGTACAAAAAATCTCGGTTCTCGGAGCCCGATGCGTCGATCAACGTGAAAATTGAAGCAAGAAAAGAAAAAATTCATGCGCTATAGGTATCATCATATCCACACATTAGGCCAGAATGAGCCTCCAATTCCCTGCAAATCCTGAATAAGAACGCCTTGAATGCCTCTCCATTGGGTGGTAGTACGAAAATGAACATGTGATTTCATTGTTGAGAAGTGCCGCCAGTAACGAGCAGTGCTTTAGCCCGATATAGTTGTCCTCTCACCATGACACCAGAGTGCCTGGGGTTTCTTCTCCGAAGTGTTGTGATTTTAGTGATGTCAAACGGCAACTGGCTTATTCAAAGACAAGGTTGTTGCCGTTCCGTTGTACCCATTGCCATAGACTGTCCCATTCGCCAACGTGACGGTCCAGAACCAAAGGTCGATAGAATATCCATTGCCTAGTGTCACATTGTGTGCTAAGCTCATGGTACTACCTTGACCGATTGCTGAATCCATGTAGGCTGATACCGCAGTCTGTGCCTGGACTGCAACATCGATTTGCTGACTTTCCTGCAAGACAAACAGTATCCCAATCTTTGCGAACTCCTTGGATGTCGCATTGGTGCCTGGAGCGGAAGAGCCGGTCGAAATGACGACTGGCGTAGTTGTGCTTGCTGCACTGGATGCGGTTGGTGTTGCTTTGGCGCTTGAACTGGCCACGACCACTCCTTCAGTTGTTGCGACGGGTGTTCTTCGTTCCTTTCGAACAGCACGTAACAACCCATCGATTTTAGTATCCATCACCGAGCGTTTGGTGGAGGAAGATCCAGAAAAAGTGACAAGCGCGTTTTCACTTCCGCAAGTCATCCCGGTTGTCGAAAAAAGTGTCAGAAGTTTTGTCTCGCTCAACGGGATACTGTAGTTTTTTGAGGCAGCACCAAAAAGAGTAGGCAACTGATTGCCAACAGAGGCACTCTTCGCACCAGCGACAGATATGGTTGTGCATCCACCATCACCGGCTGTTTTACATTGAGGTCCCGTGAATCCATTAGTGCAAAGGCAGGCACATGACCCATCTTGTTGCTGTACGCTGCTGCCTCCGTTTGAGCAAGGGTTTTTAGTCGCACATAGATTATTTGCAACTGCGCCAGGGTCGGCAGTCGATGTTGATGCCCTCTGGTTTGGCAAGACAATAAGTACAACGGGTAAAACCACGGCGGCTGCAACCAAGAGGAGAATGATGAATATCACGACGATAAATCCCCAGAGGGGCATGCCGCAGCATCGTCGCCCTGTCTTTTCAGGTGGATTTTGAGCATCGTACTTCCGACGAGGGTTGAGGCTGCGGTCAGATCCATTGTTTGAGGGCCAATTCGTTCTTGGTGTTGTTGGTGTCCGTACGCCAGGAGGAGGAAAGGCCGAAAGTATCCCCGAAAGTCCTCCACCAGATTTTCGACGCTTTTCTTCCTCTCCTGTATTGATCCAGTCCCAGCCTAGCCGGCTTGCAGTTTTTCCTCGGTCTAGATTCGCTGCTAGCCTTGTCGCACGTCTGATGAGGTCAGGCAAACTAGTCATTGAACCTCTCGCCTCAGCCTCACGAACTGCATCCACATTCAACCGAGGTGGTCGTTTCGATCCCACTCGATCTGCCAGCGTTCCTCTGGTGCTTTGGCGAACCTCCTTGGCCGTTGCTGGATCTAGTGCACCTCCTCTTTCTAGCCCTCCAAAGATCTGGTCCACGCGCGAGTCTCTTGGGTTGATGGGTGATCTTGGCGCTGAACGTCCTGCGGGGTTTGAAGGAGAGTCATTCGCGTACATATACTCTTTATTTCGTGGGTCACTAAAGTTCATTGACAATTCTTCAGAAGAAGGCGATGAATCATCAAATAAGACACTCGAGTCACGTAATCGCGATCGTGATGCCTTTGGCGTGATGATTTGTGGAGGTGATTGTAAAGACGGCATGTATGATCTAATTGTCATAATTAGTATGACATTCATTTCCAAACCAAATGCGATCATATTCTGGGGAGTCTTTCCAGCGAAATCGTCGGGAGCTTTGACAGGGTTTTCGAGAACAACTTGTTGTCGCAAAGCCGACTTTCGCAGCTCATGAAAAGGGTGCGTTGAAGTACATTTAAGTTGGACTGGGTTTATGACATACCTTTGTCGGCTTTCGGAGCGATACGCAGGCGATCCTTCAGCTCGAATGCTTTCCGCACTTTTGATCGTTGTCAGGATCGGCTTGGTTCGTTTTCCAAGACTTGCCTGTCTTACGAGACTACTTTGCTCATTATGATCGGTTGACGGTCTGCGATTGAGTCCGCCTGTTGCCTCGTCCTCCTCATCGGACGGCGTCTCCCCCTCACCTTCTTCCAGATAGAAATCTGGCACTGCTGAAGGCATGACATTACTCGATGCGAAAGATCTCACAGAAGCTCTCTCAGCCTCTTCATATATGGGTGAGACGTAAGAGAATTGTGAATAGTATGAGGAGGGTCCACGCCGTGCTGAAGGAGGTGGTCCGATCTGCTGTGGTCTACGAATTGAGGGCAATTGAGCCGACGGAACAGGGAAATCCGGGATGGACCCGATGGATGAGGAGTCCGATGCCATGGAAGAGTTCGTAAGAGGTCGCCCAAGAGCTGGCAACGAGCCATAGGTAGGGCTCAAGTATTCATCGTCTTGCCATTGAGGTGTTGGGGGAGATTGTACTAAATGATGAAGATTAGTATGACATTCAAACATAGATCAACAGTTAAGAAGTCCTCGAATATTCTCCTGCGCAATCGCCGGAACCCTCGGATATACTCTGCAGAGCTAAGAGAGCCGCTGCAGAAGCCACGATCGGGTTTCCGAGCAACCACACCTCAGAAAGTACCATTGAGGAGGTTGATGTCATTACATACCTTGTCCAACCCTCGGCGTGGTAGTTTGTGAATTGTCGTAAAAGTTCGTAGGCATGGGTGGCACGTCCGGTCCTCGGGCAGGTCTTTGCGGAGGGATACGTCTAGATTCAGGCGCGGAAGCTACGGGTAGAGGCCATTGTTGTTGGGTAGATGGCGATTGCCCGTTCTGGAAGTTGTCGTACTCTGAGACTGGCCGTTGAGGTGTTTGGGCTTGTTGTTCTCTGCCTGGCGCATTGGGTTGCAAGTACTGCGACTGGGGTAATTGCTGTAATTGAGAGTCTGGTTCCACGGTTTGACTTTGTTGAACTGTCCGTAATCTTTCTCTTGCTGCTCGAACGGATCCTTTCCTAAATTGATCCGCAGGGTCGTCGCTTCCCGAAGCTCCAGACGGAGCGCAAGGATCGTAACTCATCGATCTTCCGGGATTAGGTCAAGGTCTGAGTTGGATTCAGATTTCAGAATGCTCGTTCAGACATGGAGAATTGAGGGGACTGGTAATACTATCGATGAAAGATATCAGGCGGCGAGATCCAAAGTGGTAACGTCGGTAATTCGGAATCATACGAAAGCAGTAGTAGGATGATCAGATGCTCATGACACAATCATACTCGACTGTTCATGGAATGTTGGCCACGGCTGATGTCTTTCGGAGGCGAATGGTCTGGTTGGGATCAGAAGGAAACAGTGAAACCAGCCACGAATGAGTGCTTGTTTTAAGAGGGCACCTCAGCCGGTGAGTCGAACCACAGTCGGGTAATGCTGCGCGAAACTGTAATTAGATAGGCTCATTGTAGACATATGCATAAACAAGCGGTATGGGGTGAGTGTAAACGATCGCACTGACGAAAGAAAACGTGCTGATTGACGTAGAAGAAGATAGGAGAAAAAGTTTATTTTTGCCGTGAGACTGCCAGGGTTTTATCGGTCTTGTGGTAAAAGAAAAAAGTGGCTATGAAAGTAGAGACATACAGCGTTAGAGAAGCAAGGAGCTGAGCAAGCAGGTTTCGAAGGTGGTGCAGCACTAGGCAAGACAATTGAACGAGTCAACAACTGAAGCTGCTGGACCGGCCAGATTAATGAACAAAAGACGTATTGATTTGATAAAACGAGTGGATTGTGTGCTGTGTCGTGCGACTTCGATGTATTTGGTGTCGTGGGACAGGATAGTAGTCGGGTAAATGAAAGGACGGGAGCAATTCGCGACCCTGCAAATAAGAATTAGATGGTAAACAAACGACAAACAACCGGCGATAGTCAGTAGGAATAATGCGCCTCCAAAGACACGAAAGGGATTGGAATGGAGGTGCTCGAATCTCACGGGCAGGAGAGGATGGGAAGGTCAAAACTGATGGTGTCTTTGTCCTTTTTCCCGTCATCCCGCTGTGGAACGGTGGAAATTGACTTGAGAGACACAGGGAAGCTGAAACAGGCCCAGTATCCAGGGTCGAGAGTAAGCCACGATTTCAGGATTCGCTTGCCTGCATTAGCCTTGTTCAGAGGCCGTTCCGGCGAGGATCACTGGTGTCATTGAGTTCTGGATGAGCTCTTGAAGGACGCACAAGGAGCAAGGAGTTAAACCACTCCCTTGTTGTATACAAGGTCAATCTGCCCACGCTTAATCATTCCCGGTTATCGTCAACAGGACCAGGACAGCACAAAATCTCTGCAGCCCTCCAATGTTGTTACAAGAGCACGTCCCGCCGTCAACGACTGACAGTGGGCTTGCGGTCAGCTTGCAATTATGGCGTTCGCTCTGACGGAGAGCAGATTTCCGCGTCCGTCTGCAGGACCTCGCGCGACGCGTTTCTTCAGTTCATGGGATTGCGCACTCGTTGACCGCGTAAGATTAGGGCTCTAAATTCAATTCATGTTGGAAGTGATGATGTCTGTTTCTTGATCGGCGGCGAGGTTGTCATTATGTTCATCATCGTCCAGGCATTTTCGCAAGGAATCGCAAGGCCCTCCGAAGGCACGGTTCGACGGCTGGCACAGAGGGAACGTTGTTGGCCGGTCGTCGCAATCTTTTCATTTCGTATTTTTAGCCGTGACTAGCTGTGTAAGGCAGGTTTAAAGGTCATCGTGACTCTTCTCAAAGTACTTGTCTCCAGGATTTCTCGAATACATATCGTGAGAGGATCTGAAGTGGGCAAACCATAACTCGCGCTATTATTAACTGTATCGCCCTTGATATAGATCTTCTCATTAATTTCCTTGAATACTATACTCCGAACCACGTGTGAGCTTCCTATCCTAGCGCCATCGTACTGATAGTCGAGCCTAGTATTGTCCGCGCGCCATACATCAGCCTCAACCGAGGACCCCTCCCCACACTCGCTCAAATACCTCAGCAACATAGATGAATATTTCGTCGACTCTCGATAGGTAGGACTTGTACTGTAATCACTATAGCCAAGTCGTCCACCTTCCTCGTCCACTTTATAGCTCATTCCAGCCCAAGGCTAATCCATTGGCAAACCTTATTAGGGCACAATATAACTGCCAACAAGAGAAATGAGCAAGAGAATCATCCGCGGCTTCCTGAAGAAATACACCATTTCGTAAGATTGAATCAGACCCGCTGGAATTCCTATCGTCGAGGAGACCTTGCAGAATTTTGCTTGCATGTTTGCATTGATGACAAGGGGCCAAAGTCGTCACCGAGAGGTCCACACAATTGGAAACCGAGCTGCCGTCTCTGTTACCCACCTTCAGTACTGGCAAGGACCGATATAATGAGATATCTGACTTCACTTTCTACCGCGAGTACAAGGAGAGCCAGTACCTCACTCATTATGGACAGTTCAATAATCATGGCTGTAATTATCATGGATAGTCCGAGTATGCCTGCTTAACCTCGAATATTGCCTTTCAATTTTTCAACCGGTCGCAATGAGCTCTATTGCCGATCAGTATTCCTGATCGTGTGAAACTCGAAAAATCCCAGCAAATCGTCAATAACAATCCACCGTCTGCTGAACCGTGACGGGTACTGTCTGTTCTTTTTTCTCTGCCACGATTTTGGGCTACAACTGTCAAAACCTGGAGTCTTCTCATTGCGATGAGCGTCATTCGGCGCGGGGAACAAGAGCAATCGTACTTGCTCAAATTGGCTTCATTGAGCTCTTGCCATATTGAAATTCTTCTCTTCATCGACTTCCGCTTCTTTTTAACTTCCTCCTACTTCACCTGCGTCTTTCCATTCCCAAAGTATCACAACGTCACTTCTCGCCTCAATCATGCCGCGTCTCAACAATGCCTGCCTCGATGGCGACCCGTAGTGCCTATAACTCCTTCATAATGGGATGATCTCTCGATTACCCAATATGAAGCTCACTCAAACATCTTTCTTTGTGCACATCGACAGTATCGCATCATTGCGATAGGACTGTTAACGAATTGAATTGAGTAAGCCGACTCAAGAGTAATATTACGCCATGTTGACCTCGACTTGACCAGAACAGCCGCGTTGCTCAGTCACCCATGTCTAACGAATATCCTGTGCAGAATACTTTAGCCGTCCAAGACTTGAATTCTTTGGCGATGATTCACTCTGCAAGCCCACTACGAAATCCAAAGCTTGATATAAAGGGAGGGTTCTCTGCGAACATCGGCAAGCGAAGAGCGTTGGCAGGTCCGATCCTGTGCAGTCCAGCAAGACAAGGATATCAATTGCGTGTTCTTGAGATTTTCTCCAAAGCTCGTGCAGAGCTGGGCAGTATGAGCGACATCAACGAATCTCCACAACGCCCTCACTCGTCTATCCCTCCTTCAGTTACCGAATCTGACGAGGTGAAGTACCCGGCTTTGCCTTTAACCTTGGGCTCAGCTCGCAATCTTGGTCTTCTTACCACTACCGGCGAAGTCAGAACATGTCATGAGCTTGTCTTTCCTAAGCTGAGAACGGACAATGACAGCGGGGTGGGATTCTCGCCTCAACGTGGTCGACGGCTGTTCAGGGACCAGGAGACACATAGGACTCCGCCACCACGCTTCTGTCCTCAACGTCCGCTTCGTCGCGATGCTCCATACTCGGCAGAAACACTGAAGCCAGAGCGATACTACGCAAACCTAGGTCTTCCCGCTGAAGTGTCACAAAGTGACACCGCGCGTTCAGAAGCTTCCTCACAGCATACAGGCTCCTCGGCATCCTGGACTGGCGACTCGGAATTTTACTACCCAAAACCCCAACCTTTACCGCAGCAGCAGCGTCAATGCAGCGTGTCTGAGTGGCTTGAGCAACTTCCTGAGAAGTTGGAGAAGATGGGCGAGTCAAACGAAGAAGAAGAAGAAGAAGAAGAAGATGATGATGATGATGATGAGGAGGAGGAGGAGGAGGAGGAGGAAGGAGCTCTAATGTCACCACTCAGCCCTAATGTGGAGCTTGATCGGGGAACTGTACGGCGGCGCCGTATTGTGAAGCAAGTCAGGACGAGGTGCGTCAGCTATGATGATGAGGACATTTTTGGTGACAAAGACTGAGTTGGCATATCGTGTGGGAGCTGGCGTTGGTGATATTTCTGGATGGATGGATGGGCGTGTGAGGGATGGTACCAGAGAGATTCATGGATATATTTGGAAGGGAGAAGAGCATGGCTGGAAAATATGGATATTGCAAGCATGAGCTAGATCGAACAGAACTGTGAGACGGCAGGGAGGGATCAATGGATAAGAATTGGGTATCGATATATAGTTACCAGCCATGCAATGCAGAATCATCAAATATCATCCCAATTCTCCATCTCAACAGCATTCTTTCGAACTTCTTTCGAACTCGCAAAACAGTCTCTTGGGATTCTCGTTGTCAAAAAAATCAAAAAAAATCAAACAAAGCCTGGTATTCACCGCCCTCAACCTGGAATTTTGTATGCAGTTCTCGAATTCTAGTCCCGGGAAACCGAATCGATGGTCCAGCTGTGCATGCATTATTCAGTAGCCATCACCACCTTCTCCGATCTCCTTCTTGTCATCTAAAGTCCCACCACTCTTCTCGACTTTTGCAGCTTCCTCAACGATCTTGACGCCACTGCTCGCGCCGATTCGTTCAGCACCCGATGCAACCATTGTCCTAACATCCTCATATCCTCGCACACCACCCGAAGCCTTGACTTTCATCAATTTCCCACCTGCGCTGGCCAGGTAAACAGCACAAGCTCTCATTAATACCACATCCTCTTGGCTAGCACCCCTCCCACAAAATCCCGTCGAAGTCTTTATAAAGTCAAATTCCGCTTTATGCGCAATAACAGCCGCATTGATAATCTCTTGCCGCGACAGTTGAGAAGTCTCAAATATCAGTTTCAAGATCACTTCCTCTGCAGGTGCTAGATCCCTCAATTGTCTTAATTCATCGTAGATTTCCTGGTATTTTTCGGCCTTGAGAGACTCCCGGTTCAGAACAATATCCAGTTCTGTTGCGCCCTCCTTGATAGCCTGAGTGGCTTCCGAGATCTTTGAGGCAGTAGATTGAGTGCCTTCGTGGAAACCTATCACGCAAGCGACTTTTATAGGTCCATCTTTAGGGAGAGATTGTACGGCGAGAGGGACAAAGGGCAGGCGGACGCAGACAGCCTGGGAGGGTCAGTCTTTGTGCGTGTCTGCCTGTTGGGATGTTCATACACGGAAAGAATATTTCTGTGCTTCATTGCAAAGGGCTGTTATATGGGTGGGAGTTGCATCAAGCTTTAGAAGGGTGTGGTCTATATATGCGGCTATCTGGCGTGGGGAGAGGGCGGGAAGTGTAGCTTTGGTGGGGGGAGCCTGCGATTGTAGGGCCTTCTGTGCGAGTGATATAAGATCAGGCAAGTCTGGCGTTGATTGAGACATGATTAAAGGGACGTTTGTTTGTGAATGGTGCAGCTGCCAGAGCTTGAACTCTGCTTGATGCGGATGGTCTTCTTCCGACGTTGGTGTTTTGTGATCGCGATTTGCTTGACCTCACTGTCTTTATTGATAAACAATCTTACCATCAGTGAACATTCATGTCTGATTGATTTTTTTGCCGTCTCATCAACAAGGGACTGGACGGATCCATGATCGATAAGTTCGAACCTGATTGGACATAGCAGCGCATCACACAAACATACATTCGACTCCAATGTCAACAATTTTACTCCTACTCCCATCGGACTGTAAATCACTCTATCGAGACATATCTTGTGTCACAGTTGACATTAGTGGACCTTTCCTTCGCTGGATATACTAACACTTCATAGAGAACTTGGTATGAATCCGGCATGGAGTGAAAAGAAGACATACACACAGAAAACTCCATCAGATCCTACACACTTGCTATCTTTTCCTATTCAGACAAGGCTGGACTGGATGGCCTACCCAGGTATATGACAACAGCTACGGCATGCAGTGCTACATTGACCTTCAACTAACATGCCATCTGAGAGAGCTAACCGAATACATGCCGTTTTTCATCATCTCACGATTGGCTTATGGTTTCCACGAATGATCTTTGAATCGTTTCAATTCATCAATATGAATCTATCGTCAATTATAGATTACGCCTTTATAAAAGTCTCACGACCCATGCCGCAGTTGATGCTTTCAGATATTTGAACGCCATAAGGTCAGTCTACCATTTGCGTTTCTTAATCTTTCTTCAGGCCAATTTTCCCGCTCTTCCGCAATCCGCCTGCAGCAAGTAAACTACACATCGCGAAGAAGGCGAACATTGTCCAAAAACTAGCCCGATACCCTTTAAGGAGGTCATCGCTATCGCTTCCTTCGTCCGCATTCCCGTCGTCGCTAATGACCAGGGCTACAACTTGACAAAAACCGAGGCCCAAACTCGATCCCAATTGAGAAACTGTACCATATACCGCCCCAGCCAATGCCTGGGTGTCGTCTGGAAATTCTTCTGAGACGACCAGTAGCCCAACAGTATACAGTACGTCGGCAGACAGCGGTGCAAGCATTTGCGCCCAGAATTCCATGTCCCAGTAGGGCAATTGAGGGTTTGCTAGAGCCATGAGCAATGGTCCTCCAGCGCAAAGCAACGACGATACGGCTACAAGCCACCTTGTCGGCAGTCTATCGACAAGCATTCCGACTATGAGATTGGTGAACATGCCGACCAGCATATTCGGCAGAAGCCGAAGGGACGTGAAAAGCGGGGAAATCCCCTGAACTTTTTGAAAGTACAGGCTGGAGAAGAGTTCCATCGAGTTCATGGCGCCATGCGACAGAATCACCATGATGCAGGTCGACGTGAAGGCCGTCTTCTTCCAGAGCGAGTTGGGAATCAGCGCTGGCTTGTTAAAACGCTCACGTTGGCGCATCCAGAGCGGAAATGCAGCCATCAGCAGCAAGCTGAGAACGAGCATTACAATAGTAGATGTTTTGTGAATAGCGGAAAGCTCAGCGCTGATAATAGCAAAGACGTAGGACAACAGGGCAAGCCCGGCAGAAGCTAGGAAGCCCCCAATCCAGTCGATCTCAGTGCCGATTCGTACCAACATCGATACAACGGTACATTCCGTGGGGGTGGGAGTCCGCTGATCTGATTTGGGCAGAGTCCACATGCTGGCTAAAGCAACCAAAAACAGTGCCCCGCCAGAGAGATAGAAGCCCAATCGCCAGCTCACTTTCTCAATCATGACACCGCTTGCCACGAGACCGGCCGAGTAGCCCAGCGGTAAACTCAGACCAAGGCACCCAAAGCTGATGTTGCGGCCTTTGCCTCGAGGAACAGCCGTGGCTACCAGCGAGATGGAAGCGGGCAGGTGCATCGCCAGTCCGATGCCTTGCAAGGCGCGGAAAACAATTAGCTGAATGCCAGTTTTCGCCCATCCGCAGGCCAAGATGAATACACTCAGGACCATCATCCCCGCGATCTCGACGTAAAGGGCGCCGACGCGGTCGGCGATCGAGCCCGAGAGCATGAGAGTCGCCCCTGAAGTGAGGCCGTAGACGGAGTTGGGCCAGGTATAGAGCTCGATGGGAATAGACAGTGCCGAAACGATGGTGGGAAGTCCCACAGTGATCATGCCGCTGGTAAAGCTAGCGAGGAAATTAATCATGCACAACGGGAAGACGAGAAGAAATATATGAAACATCGAATGAGGTCGAGTAGATATACTGGCGGGTTCCGCAATTCGTAACCGATTGCCTCTGCTACGCTCTTCGAGAGAGGGCGGGATGGCTGGTCTTGGTCTTGATTCAACCAGGGTGGTGAGCTCTGTGAGGCTGATTTCTTCAGTGATAGTGGCCATGGTGAACGCAGCTTGCTGGTGGAAAAATAATTAGGAAAGAACAAATGCTGAAAAACAGGATCAAATGTGACATTTCCGTGCGGGGAATATTCACCTCTTGGCTGCTTGGCAAATGAGGTACACTGCGAGTTGCTAAGGGTACAGATACAAAGTATTGAAGTGCCGAAGTGATTCTACGTCTATCCCGTCTTCAATTACAAAGGACGAGGCTACTACTTAGTGCAGATGAGGTCGTCATCTTAAAGCTTTAATTGGCTCCAGGCTAGCGCTTGCCAGAGAATTCATACCTGCTACATCTGAAATTGAACACTCGCAGATGAAATTGGTGAAGGCAATGGCTGCACAAGAAAGCACCTCGGTCGAAGACTTCAATCCTCACAATGCTTGCGAGTCTATATTTCGGCAGTTCCTCATTACCTTGTCTAGTAGCGACTTCCTGATTGCAATTGAAACCTTGACACTTTTCATTGAGCCACTTGCTCGGCTGAAAGCAATGCACATGCTTCACTATCTGAGAGGCTATTAAGAGGAATTCGACAAGAAGTCGCGAGGGTCTAACGTATTCGACATGTATCGTTTCAAAAATGTTTTGAGTCTTCTCCAAGAGTCAGTCGAAAGCATACGTACATTTTTCGATACTGCGCCAGGGACGAAGGGACTCTCAATCTTGCGGGATTTTCAATGTGTACAACAAAAATACGAATCCATGGCAACGGCTTTGAGAGGCGAAATGAACTACGACGCCAGTATGGCATCTTTGGAGGAATCAAGACTTGGCATCCAACAGAACCAGAGCGTGAAGAGGCTAGCACAGCTTGTTTTCATCTTCATCCCTCTTTGGTTTGTGACATTGGTTTTCGGGATGAACATCGACGAGCTGTCGGGCAATGGAGTGAAATGGTGGAAGGTGATCGTCGGTGCGGTAATCATGTAGTTGCAATACCGATACTGGTCATCAATCGCAATCGGGGAAAAGCATGGATCAAAGCTGTTCTACTGAAGCGAAGGATAAACCGTGCCATCTAACCAGCCTTCCCCCTTTGAGCTGTACAAAATATCTGATAGGTCTGACGAGGATAGTTCTTGGAACCCGAACGTCAGATTTTGGCCTCTAGAATCTCAAGAGTGTAAGAAGCCCGAGTCAAGTCCTGTTCTTCTCTTGAATTGCTCTCCTCAGCTAAGCCTTGGGCACAAATGTCATAAACACGAATCCCATCTCTTCCTGTTCGTTACCACCAGATTCTCTCCTAGTCCAGTCAGTATATTGTCGTTCAAGCAGATCGAGCAGTACAAGGAAGGACTTACGCAGGATGAGCAATTTCATCGTAGCTAGCAACGAGCTTGATCTTATCACCTTTCTTCACCTCAAAAGCGCTTTCACAATCTGTCATTTGAGAGATGGTCGTCCACTCTTTTCCATCGGCCGACTTCATTTTCGTATTGTAAACTGCATTGGAGGTGCAAGTCTTCTTGTCGTTGACCAGGATCTGGATTGAAGACCCACCGTCATGCATATCTGATTTGTCAATTGGGTTACAAAGGTTTCAACAGATACTACTTACGTCCTCCTAAGACGTTGATTAGTTTGAATCAAGTCAAGACTCTAATAAGATACTTACTCGCAGAAATCACAGTCCCATCAGCTCTCACATCAAAGGCCTCACTAGTCAAATTGCCAGTTTTGCCCCTCCCGGTAAACCCAATGGAAGGGGAACACCCTGTCACACTAATGGGTGTATATGTAGCATGCCTCCCAACCTTTCCATCAACCCACTCCATATCAATCTGAAAGTACACATCCTGTGCCACCGCCTTATAATTCACCAACTCCGCTTGAAAAAAGAAGCGATCTTTAGGATCGATATACAGCCCACTATCAAACTTACCATCAGGCGTAGTATACCACTGCACGTACTCATCCACAGCAGCCATTGCAAGAGGTTGCAATGGGCCAACAATAGTCGTAGGCACATTCTCAGTAATATCCTTGCCAAACCATGTCGTTTGGCTGGTTGGACAAAGATTCAACCAAGCAGCCACTGGTTTCGAACCAAGATTCAGAGTCGAAGCATGATGAAGATACACCCCGTTTTCAATGTCAGCTCTTTTTCCGTCTTCGAATACGAAATCCGCTTTTACGCCTAGGATGGTGCAATCGGTGCAGATGCCTTCACTGAAGGTGCGGAGGATGTTGATGCCGTTGGGGTCGAGCGTTACGTTTGACATGGAGGCCATTGCTTTTTCGTAGTCGCCGGAGTAAATATAGCCGAGACTGGAGTAGATGTCGCTCATCTTTACGTTTGGGAGACCCATTCCGGAGATTGAGCCGCCCATTGTTTTGATGAGGTCCGTTAGAGTCATTTCGGGCAGGTTTGAGAGGGAGAATGGGGTGGTCTTTTCGCTGGAGGTTCCATGGCTGTGTCCCATTACTGCGCCATCCTGTGTAGTGTTAGACATGGGTGCAAAAGGTTTGATACAGGGAAATGACCTTCGCAGGAGGAAGAGTGAACGGTCCAAATCGTATCTGCTTCCTAGTAGCACTCGAACGAATTCGGGAGTTAACGGTGATAATCTTGGATGGTATCATAGGCTTCGCCACCTTCTCAATCTGAGGAACATAATTGAGAAATCCATTTGGCCAATTTTGTCTCTGTAGAATTGTTCCTGCAGAGGCAACTGCCACGAGAGTGGTGAAGAATGTGAGTTCAAGCTTCATAATGAAAGATACGAAAGGAGACGATTCGGACTCTGAGAAAGGACGGACGTAAAAGACAAACCTTCGTTCAAGGTAGCGATGTATTCTATCCATAAAGTCTTCCCATCAAAGAATACAACTCCCACGGGAGTATAATTGATAGACCATAGACTAAACTTCCAATGGGATGCTGATTATAGGAAGCCGGTATGACTATGTTCGACGTGATAAGCGACTACAAGGCGAAGACACTATGCAGCAAAGTCAATGTCACTCCGAATAGTTTGCGCTTCGACTTCAGCCGGTTGTCTACTCCGTTCTGGTAATGACGATTTAGTTCATTATTTTTGGGGTTCCTGGCCGGATTGGGAAACAGGAGAACGTGCAACTATAGACTAGTATAATGCATATTGGCCGCGTTTGACATCAGATTGATTCGATTATCCCCGGACGGCATTGGGTTTGCTGCAGATAGATGAAACGAACGACCCACGGATTCCAAAATTTCGGTATTTGTACAGCTTCCCAAGATTTCCAGCAAGGATGTCCAATCTATTTGTTTTTCAGTATCGTGGTAGAGAAGATTTATAGGTGTGGTCACGATCTGAGACTTAGCTATGAGGTTGTGGGAATTTCTCGGTGCCTGGATTTGACGCCCGTTACTCTAACCGTGTGATAAGAGCGAATCCATCCCGCTGAATGGGTAAGATCGGTCACTGAGACACGGGGTTAATCATCCAAAGGTATCGATTTTCCTATGATGAGGACTAACCAAATCCCATGCCAGGTCTACTTGCTTTTGTTCTTGCTTGCCTGGCTCTGTTGCAATCCAAAGGGTATCACCATCAACATCGACCATCAATCATCCAAAATACTAATCCCTTGCAATTCCAAACTTTTCAAACAAGAATTCTCTGACCTGTTCGTTACCGCCGCCTCTCCATTGTCCCAGACCCTCAACCTTGAGCCCATTCAAAGTCCTCGCTCTTGACAATGCAACATACATCTGTCCTTCCTCAAAGCTCTTTGACAGATTGACGATGACCCTGTTGAGTGTCATACCTTGGGACTTGTGAACAGTCATTGCCTGCGCAATGTTAGATAACGATTTGCCAGAAGAGTAGAGGAGAGAACACTGACCCAGCCTGCAATTAGTGGGATCTGTGTTCGGGATATGATGCTGTATGGCTGTTCATCTCCCATTTCGTTAAGAACGCAGTCAGCGAAAATGGTCTTCTGTACACCATTATCGAAATTGACGATTGGCCATTCCTTGACAGCAGCTTGCTCCATGAAATGCTTTATATTTTCTTCCCTCAAGATTGCATGATCGCCAAAGATAGGGTTCATAGGCTGAGGTGCAGTAGCCTTTGCATCCCTGTCAACATGTTTGGGCATCTTCGCAGGGTCATAGTTTTCCCATCCAACGATAACGCCCTGGCTGCCATTCACCAAGCCTTCCTCAATGCTGATGTTGACTTGCAGCACAACCAACATACCCTCTTTCAGCTCAATTTGTGATTCAAATTTATGCTCGCGGAGGGCTGCGAGTGAACCATCCTGATCTCGGGTGTGCTTCCAATTGAGATGAGGGTGATTTTCTCGTTGACTGAAATGATCGAAGCACATGAAAATACGCTTCTCGTGAGGAATCTTGTTGAACTCGGTCGTGTTGATGACTCGGACTTCGTTGCGTGTGGGATAGAGCCGGACAGCATTGGCAACATTCGTCTTGTGGTTCAATAGTAGGTGGGAGTCTTTCTCGGTCAGTTTCCTGCCCATGCGGCATTTCTCAAGAATGTCGATGAAAATTCGATCCCGTTGTCGATGGATGGTGGTAAGGTTGACATGTTGAAACTGAGCCTGTCTCCATGCGAGACTTCGAAACGCCCATTTGTCAATGTCGAGGAAGTCTCCATGCTGTGGGCATTTGTAGATCGTCTCTCTCACTTTTTGGCTTGTCTCACGCCCACATTCCATGCACGTGGTGAATGGCTTTACTGGTGGTAGCTGACAAAAGTCTCCTGTTACGACGAGTTGTACACCCCCAAAAGCTTCGCTCCTCCCTCGTGCCTCTTTCATAACCTCGTTCAGTCGTTCGAACGCAGTATTCTCCATCATACTGATTTCATCAATCACTAGAACATCGACGTCATTCATCTTCTTGCGAATGAACTTCCCATGGGCTCCTTCTTTCAACTTCTTGAGAGGTTTCTTGAAGTGACCTGGGGTCCAGCCCGCAAAGGTCCAGAAAGTGCAACCATTGACCTCTAGAGCAGCCTTACCAGTGGGCGCCACGATGACAACTTTTCGTCCTTGGGCCTTGAGCTCCTTGACAAAGGCTTTCAAAACAGTGGATTTGCCACAGCCAGCCGATCCGGTGTAGAAAACATTGCGTCTGCTCAGTATCAGGTTCACTAGGTTCCTTTGCTCCTCGCACAGTTCCGGCTCAATTTTGGCCTTCTTCGCCTTTGGCGCCGTTGGCTTGGGCGGACCTGGGCGATCCTGCTTGACATTGCTGTGATTATATGGGTCGTCTGTGAAGGGGCTCATATCGAAGGGCATTGCTGGATCTTGATCCGGAGCTAGATCAAAGGCCGAGCCGTTGGCAGTCCTATCTGTTTGTCTAGGAGCCCTTTTGAAAGGCTTTGAAGAAAAGTATTCCTCGTCCTCATCACTGCTGATTCGGTGGATATTCCCGGAAGATGCCGTATTCGAGTCCTCAAATTGGTCATGTCGTGCTGTCTGAGCGTTGAGTTGATCATCAAGCAGTTTTTCCTCACGCTGAGCTGCGAGCAACCGCTCCTTCAGGGCTCGCTTTGTTGTGCTACCCGTCTGTCTGATTTTTCCTTCATCTAAATTAGACTTTTCCTCTCCTAAGAGCCCGTGACCGTACTCGGCCGAATCCACCCCGGATTTTCTTGGTTTCTTGATCTTCTGCTTTGGATCCGTCGTTTTGATCTTTTGCTTCGGGTCGGTCTTGTGTGTCTTCCGCTCCGTGTTCATCTCAACGACCTGGTCTCCATAATCGATTTTGAACCTCATTGGTCGTATCTCGACGTCTTTCGTTCCTTCATCGTCACTTATCAGATCCACGACGATTGGTGCTTTCTTGACTTTCTTGCTCGCCCTTCCAATCTCTATTGGCGTGTTGGATGACTGTCCATGCAGGGCGGCATTGGACCGCTTGTTAGCATTGGCGTTCATAGAGGGCATGAAATGACGTGTCGAAGGCTTCGGAATTGGGTTGTAAGGTGGAACTCGTTCCAGCAGCAATTCCCGCATAGTTTTGTTGTTGTCGGCGTCCATGGCTACCTGTGAAGTGATGTAATCGGTTTTGATAAGGTCATGTAGCCAAAATTGCCGTGTATGAATATGTACTTTGATAAGAATGATGTGAAGTGTGATATTTGACGCGACGTGACGCGTCAAAGCGGACGCTAAGGTGGGGAAGAAAGAAAGTTACCCGAAAGCACGTGGAATCAACAACATTTACATATGTGATGATGTGATGAAGTGAACATTTGAGGAGCTGAGAAGTGACTGATAATCTCACTCTACTTCTTTGCTTAGGAATGATTCGAAGGCGTGGTAAGCATCGAGTTTAGAAGTCTGCTCTCGGACAAGGCTCAGCCTTCTACTGAATAGGAACACAAACACCTGAGTGAACATTAAAATCTTCACGGACAAGCTGGGTACAAGCGATTCCCTTTCAATTTTACTTATACTTAATACCCTCCCTCTTTTAACATCAAGAATAAGCTACATTGAGGTCACGCTCACTCCCCTTCCAGTGTGCGCACAACTCTGGCATTGGCCAATATTCCGAGGGCAAACCCAGAGCAAATTCATCAGTCGACCAAAACAAGACCTGTATCAGGGAAGTTTCTCATAGATTTCTCTAGATCGGAGCTTAGACGTAATCAAGCTCTCAGCCCACCCCTTCCAAAACCCAAACCTGTTTCAACAAAATCTCTTCTATTATTTCTCGAACATGAAATCCGGGCTTAATTAAGCTCACAAAGGCACCCTCCCAAATCCAAACCTCTATCCAAAAAATCATCCCAATAGATGCATTATGATCGCGGAGCCATAGGCTAATCCCTTTGTGGTGTGCTGAGCTCATTGCGGGCCTACGCACAGTTTAACATATCAATAAAGAGGTGAAGTTCGAACCTCAGCTTGATTCACTTTCTGTCTTATTACCACTCTGCCCTCCTTCCATTCTTCTGAGCGCTCGCCAAAGGATCATGTCACAATGCAGGTAATTCATGAGGATCAATGTCAATCCCTCACTCATTCCTCGTTTCTACGTAACCACGTTCCTCCACGTATCATATCTTCGCCGCAGCAGCAGCATCACCCCCTTCATTATCCCCAGGCCTCTTCCTAAGCAACGGCCCCAACCTCCCCTCCCCCAGCATCTTCCCAATCATATCTTCATCCCCCAAATGCTGCGTACACTCAAACTCCGGGCTCTCCCCATAAGCAACCCTAGCTGCATCAACCATAATCCTCCCTGTCATCCCAAACACTCTGAACCTCTTCGTTGCATCCCTGGCCTCCCTCGCTGCCACAGCTGCTCCTGGCAGATCCCTATACGGCAGTGATGACGATCCCACGGCGGGCGAAGAGGTGGATGTGGGCGAGGCCCAAGCGACGCGTTGGCCTGCGACGGGGACGTAGAAATTGTGGAAACGCCAGCGGGTGGAGTTCCAATCCATCCAGAGACCTTCGTACCATCTATGCTCATTCGTATCGGAGGGATCCGTCTCTTTCAGGAAATTATAAAGAGGGGCTGTGAAGACGGCCGCGACTTCTCTGGCGTCGAGACGGGGGATCAGAGTTTCTTCTACTGAGGGGATTGGTTTATCCTTTGGATAGTCGGGGTGTGGAGAAAGGAAAGCGACGCAGGGACGAACTCCCAGTTCCGTGCGAGCGAAGTTTGTAGGTAATTGGCAGAGATGTTCTATTCGGAAGGGAGGGGGCAACTTCGAATCTGTAAGCGGAAGACCGATTTCCTCGAAGGCTTCACGGCGGGCGGTTTGGAAGGGGGTTTCAGTGAGATCGTCTGCTTTGCCTCCTGGGAGGGCTGCTTGTCCTGCATCTGATGTCGAGTCAGCCATGTACATTATGTATTGAAATAGACACATACAAGAACTCAAAGTCTTCGCCCTCATGGTCAAAACGACTCTCAATTCTCCATCCGCATCCGCATAGAGCAATATCAAAACCGCTGCTCTCCTGCTGACAGGCAAAGAGTAGTACTGGGTCGGAGGAGGGACATAATTCCGTAACCGCTCAATGGCAGCCTTTAATTGATGTTAGCACTACACTTTCGATTGCATCCTCTTGTGCCTTAAACAACGATGTTATGAATTGCGTAAGACTAAGAGTGAATAGCCGGGGATATACATACCGCGTGAATCGGCTTCAAGGTGGCCATTTTATCCTGGTGTAAAGGCGCTCAAACCACCAGCGCATTCCTTCAGATCATTTGCGATCGGGTAAAGTAAGTAGCTGGAGCACATAGCGAGGTAGGACGAGGTGGGACAGCTAGAGTGAGCTACATGCGGTTGGATCGTATCCGAGGTAGAGTGGAAAAGCCCCTTCGAGACGAACGACACCAAATTCACCGCCATCACCAGACTTTTCTTGTCAAGGTACATCGTCGACTTATTGCTGAGGTTGCATCGGTATACAAATAAAAAGGAAATCACATCGAGAAGACACAAAGATTTAGACTTAAAATGTATCAATTCCGCTTTTTTGGCGTTTGATCATCTATTTGCTGCATAAATATCCTCCTAGTCTGTGGATATTCTGTTGCCAGTGCCAATTGTCGAGCACGGCAGGGTATCAAACAAATTTCCTCCCTTCTCATAAACGCCACCCATGAATATATCACCCATGCCAATGTACATAATCTCCCAGATCGCGCTGTCATGAATGCTGCGTAACTGCAAATGTGTGTCGTAAAATGTGTACCCTTTTCTTCCGTCCATCCTTCCGCCAGGACCATGTATGTACCGGGTAGACCCGCTCCAAGCATCCATAGCCAATTTTCCATTCCATGTCCAACCTTCCTTCACTGCACATATGCCTCTGCTGGGATCAAATTGGCGGCCTTGCTTTCGTTGTATCTCGTCATGGCATCCATTGGCACCCAGTTGGAATGTTCCATGCATATTTCCGAGAAGTGCAGGTTCATTCCCGTGATTTTTGACAATTCCATGACTAGGGCCAATTTTTGCTGTTCTTCGCTGGAAACTGGTGATCCTGGAGCAACCTGGGCTTCCGGTTCTGAGGCGTCTGGCTGGAAGGCAGAGGATCCTCCGTAGCCGCGGATCGTCATCATGTCGTTCAAGATTTTGACTCCATGTGGTCCACCAGCACCCAGTATGAAGGTTCGGTCGAAACTCCTGCGTTTTTGGGACTCGACTTCCTGATACTCGCCATGGACGGTGAGGCGAAGTCCATTAACGCCTTGTGGTGATGCGCCAGTTGGATCCGGCAGACCTGCAAGGGGTATGCACTCGAACAGCCACTTGTCGCTTTCGCTGAAGAGTGGGTGTCGCGTGGCTGGAAGTGCGCTGAATGCCTTGCTGATGCTATCAACTCCTTGGTGTAGGCGGTCGATCTTCGCATGTGGATTGTTGAGGATGGTCAAATTTCGGCTTCCTCGAGTGTAGTCGCTCCATTCTCCTTTTTGTAAGACTTTGGGCTCAGATGGATCCCGAAGACCTTTCATGTTGATGGAATAGGAGAATTTGGAGTCAGCGTCGTAGTAGTATTGTGCCAGAGCAGCCCGGTTGTTGTCGTAGCCATCCCAGAACAATGCGATAAAGTTCGCAGCTACATTGCTATCGTCGTTAAATATGGCTCCCTTGACTTTTGGTGGCGCTGGCTTGATCCGGACTTCGGCAGGGAGTGGCTCATTGTTGACGGTGAGCAGAGCTGGGAACATGTTCGCTAGGGATCGCTTGAATGTGATGTCATTCAGCTCGATCGGGTTGTTGGTGAGGACAACGTGCTCCAGCTTCTTGTACTTGAATCTCATTCTTGACAAGTTGTCCATTGAGGCAATTTGGTTGTTGGAGAGGTCCAGTGCCTTGAGGTCTGGGAACGTGGTGGCCAGCGTGAAGACCGGTGTGATCTCCTTTAAGCCATTGTTTGCCAGGGTGATGCCCGCGATCATCTGTTCTTTGTGCTCCCTGGACTTGAAAAGCTCATCGCAAACCTTCATGATGCATTCGAAAAATTTGGAAGTTCCCGATTCGGCCAAACCGTGGAACCCAGCTTGATTCAAGTGTTGGTCTTGTCCAAGATTGCTCAGGTCGAGAATCTTGGTCTGCGGATTGTAGCGGCTGTCAAGAGCAGCTTTGATTTGGTCTCTAATGGCTGGGGTCTTGTCGAGGAGGGAGGGCTCGCGATTGCCAGAGGAGAATGCTGATCGGCCGCCGACAACCTCAATCTTGACCGAGATGCCTCCAAATTCGTAGCCGTTGAGGCGGAGGATGGGCCTCACATCTTCCGTAGGCACGTGTATGGTGAGTATGTCGCCTTCGATTTTAGACTGTGAAATGGTTAGCAAGTTCTATGATACCTTTTTTCGATGTTTCGCTACGTGGCTGCAAAGGCCTCGAGGTTTCGGAGCCAGCAAGATCAGACGAGTGCTTGACTTGATAGTTTGATGGCATCCTAGTATCCGGAGCCGTGGCAGAACAAGGTCGTGTCGACGTATGAAGGCGAAAGCAGTTCGGCCAGTTGAGGCCCCTGCAGTCGCATCGCGCGGTATCGATCGAGGCAAAAAAGGACAACCACAACTCTTTCATCCCCGGGATTGTAAACGTACTTTTCGAATTCGCACTGGCGAGGTTTTCTTGATACCGGAGGTCGTGGCAAGCTTGGTCTGCTGCAAGGTACCTTTGCGTTCGATAAATTTGCTGATTTGCGAGATGCCGCTGTCTTCCTCGGTGGAGAACTTGTAGTTGGAGCTTCTCCATCCGCTAACTTGCAACTGCGCGAGACTAGCTGGGCGGTTGGCGGCACCAGCTGCTGGTCGAACGTCGCGCATGGTGAGGTCGCGGCCTTGTGGTCTGCCTGCGGTGGACAGTGGGTCGACTCGACCGCGGCCGGCTCGTGGGCCTCGTGGAGCAGATCGCTGGGGTGCACCACGGCGTGAGGCTGTTGCGACGGCCATTTTGTGTGTGTGGTAGCAGTTGTTGCTTGCGTGTGCTGTGTGTATATGCGTGTGGAGTAGCTCTGCTTGCTCGGTCGCTTTTTGAGGTGGGTGGTGAGACTGCTGTTGCAGACCAGTTTGGTCTGTGCAATATGCGCTCTGTGTAGCCGGCAACAATCGCGGTAATTGCAGTGTGTTGCGGGGTGTGTGTGTATGTGCCTCTTGAGTATGTTGAAGAGGTGGAGGGAATTAAAGTGAGAGTGAGGTCTGCGGTGGATATATAGGCTGCCAGGCAATCAAAGCGACGGCACCATCGGTGCGTGATGACTCAGTCTTGAAAAGTATTTTACGACAATAGCGAACCGAACCAAGGAACACAATACCATTCTAAATGTAAAAATTTGCCGTTAATAGAATGTTACAATACTATTGTCATGTCTTTGCTCTCAATCGTATTGTCCACTCCTACCTGCACGTCATGCTTGTTACAATATCAAACAGCTCACCATCAAATCCATCGTGAAAACCGACTCTCCACAGTATCAAACAATTACCCATCAGCATTCTCGCGATGCCTTTGCACAGCCCCCTTCGTGAACCATTCCCAAACAATCCGAAACTTCCAAATAACCACGGTTTCCAAGGCCGAGACAGGCCTCAGCAAGGCAGCAGTTTACACAGCCTCATTGATACCCGCGGAACATAAAAAGTCACTCTCGGTCACATTCCGCAGCATCCTAGAATCACTTTGTCAAACAAAGCCATTCCTCGGGCTGTCCGATTAAAGTATAGAGTCTCACAAGCGGGGAGATCAGTTTGCCATGATGGTGCAGTTCCACAAAAGCCACCATCAGGAATATTCAGATTTTCCGGACACACGAAGGGAAAACGAAGTTGTTACATCAGTCATAGCTATTTTGAGGACGACGACAGATCCAGAGACAGAGGGGTGCATATTCCATAGCCTATAGCCCTCACGACCAGACAAGAAGGCCAAAGGAATTCCGGCATCTACAAACTCCCATTTCATCAGGAAAGTAGCTACCATCAAAGAAGCTTTGAAATTTCCAAATCAACCTAATAGCATCTGATTCTCAATCACTCAGCCCTCACAAACTTGCGTATGAAGCACTTCTCCAAAACCTCCGCCATTCCACCCGCCAAATCAAGATTAGACCCCACGCCACACAACTCCGTCTCCAAAACCAGAACTCCCATTAATGGCCTCACTGAACAACACAATACCCCTCATCATTCTTAACCATCAACATGCCCGCATCAAAACTAACCCTCTTCCGAGCCCGAGTCATCGTCTCCAAACTCCTCGACGACGTCGATCTCGTCTTCTTCCTCAACGCACTTTTCACAGTGGGCTGTATAGATGGAATTGTGGTTGTTGGTGATGGAACTATTACAACCGGTAACGGTTGACTCGATGTCTGCTTATTGTGATAGTAATGATAAAACAACGTCATCGTGAGTATCACGAGGGAGAGGCGGCTGATGGGGACAATGTGTTTGACTACACCGTGCAGATATGAGTTTGAGGCTAGGTCGGTTTTAATGTGAAAATGGCGAGTGAAGAGGAGGAAGAGATAGATGTTGCCGATGAGGTGGGTTGGATTTGGCATAGTGCATGTAAGCTTCTTGAGTTTGTAGATGATGGAGTGCAGACTCGAAAGATGGGATTTTGAAGACGATGGTTGAAACATGGGGTGATGCGGAGAAGAATGTATCATATAACATGACCGCTAATGATTACGACTAATCAAACTTGAGCCGTGATGTGTCGACTTCTACCAACAGTCGACATGTGGTATCCGCCATCACGATTCCAACCACACTCGATAGGCTGAATCTGTTGGTTTGCTTCGTTTCTTACGTGAAGGTCCCTCAGCGAAAAATCGATCTGCAGCACACTGAACGTGTCTCCCACTTGTAACGATGGCTTTGCAGTAGAATACTGTTAGCAGTCCTTTGTGTTCCTTATCCTCGGGTTTAGCTCCGGCAGCTCATTTGATAGACATCCAAGCCCTTGCTTCGTAAGCCCATCGAAGCAGTTGATCTGAGCAAAAACGCCGCACAACCGCATGAAGGATGCAAGGACACTCCGTCTGCTGCAAGACATCGGGGATGAAATAGTTTTTTCAATCCATCAATCAATCAATCAAAAAACCATAATCATCCAACTACTCCAAAGCGGCTTCGTCGTTTCCGGCGTCTCCAACAATCGACTCCTCCTTATCTTAGTCTGCCAAGTCGTAAACTCCTCCTCTTTCACGGCAAGCCTTTTCTCCTCCTCTTGAAGTTTGGCAGCACGTCCGCCTTCCAACCCCACAAGCGATTTCCAGTTTGTCTTCGGGCTTTGGTCGGCTACTTCTGTCTTCTCGATGGCGACTTCTCGTCTCATCTTCTCAAGCATGAGTTCCCAATTCTCAAATGCCACGCCTAAACATTTAATGCACTTCTTCCTCCCTTCTGGCGTAGTTTTCGGATTGTGACTTTCCATCTCTGCCATATCCAGTGCATCTCTTGTCCACGACCACCCAAGTTCCCTCTGAGAAGTAGATGTGGAGAACAAGATCTCCCCGATGTAAGCTATCAACCCTGCCTCCTCGCAGACGTTGTCTGGTGTGCGTACAGCTGGTTCGTCGCCTGTGGGTGGCGGCGCGGGGTATTCCACGGCTTTTAGCAGTGCATAGATTGAATCTAAATGAGCCTTCATCCAACCAAGATCTGTTTGCGGTTTCTCCTTTTTGGATGTCGTCGTCCTGGCACGCTTCTTGACGTCGAATGGGGCAGCCCGTCGAGCGCGTAGGACAGACAAGAAGATGGGTAACGCACTGGCCGTATCTGCCATTTGAGCGCGGTGAATTGCCATAGCAGTAGTAGCAGCAAGCAAATTCTCCGTAACCAATGGCGCATCCGCTCTGATCGTAGCAGTCTTGACATCAATCGAAGCCTCCGGAGCATCCAAACCCTCGACAGCAAGACCAAGCGCAAATCGAATCATATCCTCAGCTTCTGCATACTGTTCCTTGAAATCAAACCAATCCCCACAAGCCAATGCAGCCTCAAACCGCTGTTTCCTCGTGAACCCCTTCGTCGTCAAGATCTTATGATAAAACTCTTCCGGCGCCTTTTCAGCAGGAATACAATTCTCCTCCAACGGCGCCGAATACCGCCACGGCGGACATGGTTTCGGGTTCGGATTCGAAGGCCCAATAACGTATTCCTTGGGAAAGATATGATGTCTCGACAAATCCTGAACTTTGCCATCCAAATGCTCGGCGCATTTGGCCCAGCCCATCAGACTTTCGTAGTATCCCCTCGTCCAAGCATAACCCTTACTCGAGACATCGAAACCCATTGGGCCCTCCAGAGGAACAGAGACACTGCCCTTCTCCTGCACCACCAATCCCCTCCCATCAATCTCCGGATCCTCAAGTCGAAATAGCAGTTTTTGATAAGCATGAGCCGTGATCCCCCACTCGGTGATATCATGCAAATGTGACTCCGGTTCCTCCAACCCCTTCGCACTATGAAACTTAAACCGCGTAATCTGCGTCCACTCGGGCGGCGTCGGAAACTCCCTCTCAGCCAACTCATGCGTGAAGGCGAAAGCCCAGGCCATGCCAAAGACGGATATGAGGGTGCAGTAAAAAGTCCATTTCCCACCCATCCATGCCTGCTCTTTTAAGAATCGTTTGTGCTCTGTTGTCAACAATCTGGAAAGTTGCCATTGGCCGGCGCGGTAGGGGCCTCGTCGGGTGGCATTGCCTAGGTAGCTGAGTTGGGGTCGCGGTATGCCTGGTGCCAGCCGGAGGAGTTGGGTGTTGCGCGTGAAGAATCGGGCTTGAACGGCGGGGTCGCATTGGAGTGGAGGTCGAAGAGGGCGCAGTTGAGGTCTTATGCCGTACGGGAATCGAATTGTATTCATTGTGAATTGTGTTAACGAAGGTGAGGTGCAATTGAACAAGGGCGACCTTTCGAGTGGTCGAATTCAGAGGTCTCCAATCTTGAGTCATGCACAGACAGAAACATGATGTGCGGCATAATCTTGAGTGTTGAAGGGATCCTAAAGTCGTATTTTCAAAGCTCTACTACATAATGCTACCGATTCCATCATCGTCATACAGCCATGCCTTGTGTGATAATCCATATCGTCGTCCCAAGCCCCATATCATCCCAACAATCATAAACAAACAGCAGGGTATCCACTGCATCCAAAAAACAGATAAACTGCCAATGGGAATTGACGCCTCATCAAATGCTAATCAATGGCTGAGCCCGAGACCAAAACTCCATGCAGAAATACCAGCTCCAAAAATGATAATATAAACAAAATGCATGTCTTTCCTAGACTTTCCTCGCACCAAACAAACTCAAACTGATGGATGTGTCGTTACCGCCAGTCGTGCTGCCTTGGTCAGGTAGCAATTCCCATCTTCGTAGTGGAAAGGGAACGGGAGGGTTGAATGATTTCTGTTGCCCAGCTGCTGCGCCGGGTCTTTGTGGCGGCTGAGGTCGAGCTGGCAACTGTGCTCTTGCACCCATTTGCTGCGGTCCAGCTCCAAAACGTGCTGCAGACGTAGTAGGAGTGCCTGTTGGAGGCATTGTGGGAGGAGCGGTATTGGTTGTGACCAATCCCAGCCATCCCTCGCTTTGTTGGACTGGACCTAGCAGGAAGGCAATTCGAGTGTCGTCCTTGTGCTTGTGCATTTCACTTTTGAGCAGATGTCCTCGCATATCCTCGGGCAAATCATCCGCAAATTGTGCTGCAATATCGCATACCAGCTCGGCAGTGGCGGGATAGGCTTCTATCCAAGGGTGATAGAGCAAGGCGAAAAGAATTGTTAGCACGGAAGCAGAATCTGCTGTGCTTGTCTTAAACGCTGCTCCCGCTTTCTTGTGGACAGCAAGGAGATGGAGAAGTGCATTGAGGTAAGGGCAGGCATCACGACCAGTCATTTCCTCTCCAGCTTTGTTCTGATCATCTGATTCAGTAGGCATTGACTGATTCCCGGCAAGAATATCGCGTATCACCCCCAATGTCTCCGAGGTGACTGTTGCGTTCTCCGCGGATGGTTGAGATGGAACAGCTGCAAGTGTACAGTCCACGACACAGAGAAGCTTCCGTAGCAAAGAAGGGTTGCTTTCGGAGCGAGAGCTGTCTTCTTCGACTTTCATGTTGAATCCAGAGAGCTGATCGCTGGCAAGTTTCAGGATCTGGGTTTCGGCGAGCGCACGAAGTCGGAACAGGACTGTCTTATCCAAAAATTCAATGAGTTCTAGCCACACAGGCCGATCAGCATCTTGAGCCGGCAAAATGGCATCAAAGAGAACCGACGCCAACTCTTCAGTCGCTTCACGACTCGATGTCGATCCGGCTCGAAGTAGATATTGAGCTTCGATTTGGCAGAATGGTAGGGAAAGGTCGTCCACAATTTGGATGAGTCGGGCTAGTTCTTGTCGCGGAGGTAGGGCAGAGAGTCCGAATCCACCTGTAGGGTCCAAAAGAGAGACAAGTAGATTACGAAGCACGCTGGTGCCGGACATGGCCGATTTCGAGGAGAGATCAAGTTCGCGAAATAGCGCTTGCCCGGCATGCACCGCAGCGTCTCTGAGAAAAGAGGCCGTCGCAGGCGCCAGGAGCATTGACTGTAAGGATTCCGAGATCTTTCCAGATAATTTGTTGCTGGACAAAGCAATGGCCCGACAAATGTGCTGCAAAACCAGATCACGAAATTTGTGGCAGGCCTTTCTCTGTTCAAGTCGATACTTGTAGACCTCAGGGATGGTCGCTGGTAGCTTTCCATCCTCAAATGGTAGGAGTGCGTAGAGGACTGCCGCTTCAAGACTTGTTCCTGTGTCATCTACACTTTTCGATTGCCAACGCTCCTCTGCAATTTGAACGATCGTGGACAAGGATAAACATGAAGATCCAACCAGGGATGGGAAAATTTGGCGGCATCGCTCAACAGGCACGTTGCCCAAGACTGAAGTCGTCCAGCTCCTCATGAGACCGTCAAAATGAGCCTCGTCGAAGCTTCTCAATGACGAAAACCATCGCCCACATTGTCCCCTGCAATCTGAAGGTCGTTCCAGTAGTCGCAGGGTTAGTCGCTTGAATACACGATTCATGCTCTGCTCGTCCATTGTGGTCCCGCTGGAAAGAATCCGCTCGATTTCCTCGTCGGATTCCATGGGTGTTGAGGTGAGCATATCCGCTGCATTGTCGGAAGCAGGTGAACATATTGCCATGGCATTACGCTGATCGCACCGGGCGATGTCGTAGTTGAGCTGCTGGATGATATTACTCTGTTCACCAACAGAAGCGCAAAGATCCGCAACAGATTGTAAATATGACCTTTCTAGAGGCCTTTCGTTTCGAAGGATTTGATAACGCTCAACCACTTGGGAGAGCAGAGGTCGTAATGCGCCAATTGCAGCGAAACAATGGCTGTTGTGAAATATTGTGTCAGTGACCGAAGTAACGACTTCGATTTGGTCGTTAGGAAGGCATATGCCAACAACATCTGCAAGGATAGAAAAGTCCTCAATACGCTCGAGTATCTCGCGCGCGACATAGAAAGCCCAAGCAAAGGATGGTTGATCAAAATCTGGCGCCGGTGAGTATGCCAGGGCTTCTTTGAGCGAACTCATACGATGGATCATCTCCTGGCGTATCCATAGAGATACCTCTAGCTTTCCGGAGAGGTCCAATGCAAGTAGAGAGGGGAGCATCTCGTCTAGTTCGAACCTAAGTGTGGGAGCTGCTGACATTGCTTCATCGATTGCATCTTGTACAATTTCAACGGCTGCTTCATGATCTATGTATCCAAATCAGTACGTTTGATGATTTAGCTTCGATGGATCGTGGTGACATACCTTGCTCGGCGCTGGGAGTACCAACTTTGCAGTCTGAATTATCCAGTATAATCTGGCGAAGGTCAACAACGTGTTGAGGAAGATCATGGACTGGGATGCCCAAAACAAGCTGTATAAGCCTTTGCGCAAGCTACGTCATTGTCAGTCAATTGTCAGAATCTATAACCGTGGAATTGAACGTACTGGTGAATCTTGATCGTTGGCACTTGTCAGACCTCTGGCTATCATAGACTGAAGTAACCTGGCGACAGCAAAGTGGCGAGACCGAACGAGTTCCGCTACTACTCTGGCAATCTTAGGTTCTTCAATCGCTGATGCCTCTGGAAGTGTCGTGAGGAATTCAAGCACTCCCATTTCAATATCAGCACCAAGCGCTTTGAAACGGCGAAGAATCCGTGCTGCTATGTACGTCCGTTGCGGTCCTTGTCGATATATCGAAGAGCTCCATTGCAGCACGATAAGTACCAGGTCCTGTGTAGACTCGAACAGCTCCAAAAGATGATCTATGGTACCACCAACTGAAAAGTTGAAGCCGATAGCATCAAGGGCTGCGAAAGCTTGACGTCGAGAAGAAGAAGGGGATTTTGAGTCCTGCTCCCATGAAGGTTTCGACAGTCGATTGTTCCGTTTGGCAATCGACTTCAAAGCAGTATGAACGGCTGGAATACCAGAACGGCTGGCTATTGATTGCAAAACACGCTCAAATCGAGTCCAAGTTTTGGGCAATATCAGACAGCCTCTGTGCGAGACGGCTAGATTCGAGACTAGACGCTCCATCCTCTGGCGTGCAGGTTGCAGCAAGTCGCTGTCCTCTACAGTCACACCCGCCTCCAGGTGAGCACAGAGACCTTCAACCAATCGTCGACCCCTTTTGCGATTTGAGACAAGAAAGTTCCAGTACAGTTGAATGTGTACGAGCCACATAGGCAAACGCTCTGCGGTGCTGCTTTCGAATGCCGAGAGAATCCAATCTAGATAGTGATCCTGGTCTAGAAGTTGTTCAGAAAAAAGATGAAAGACCAGACGCAGCACGTATTGCATCTTGTCCTTCCAAGCTTCTACACCGCAGTTGTTGATAGTTGCGTCCACGAATTGCTCAACATGCATGGTCCATTCCCGAATCCATTTCAGTTCGCCACTGATTCCGGGAGCGCCCGTCATTCCTTTTCGTTTGAGGGTTCGAAGCTCGTTTGCGCCAATACACTTTGCCAACCAAACAGCACGGGCAGTTGGTATTTCCTTGCCTAGACATTGTTCCAAGAGTATCTTTCCGTTGATGCCGTATGGTATAGTGCGGTTCAACCGGCGCAGCGCGAAAGCGGGATTCGCAAGATCCGTCAACCATGCTTCTCGTTTGGTATTGGTGAGTGTGACTCGAGGTGGAGGTTTGAATGTGGAGGGTCCTGTGAGGCGACCCAATGTTTGCCTTTTCTCGAGTACGGAGACAAACAACGATGATAGTGTGTTTAGCCCAGTCTTGTTCTTGAAATGCTGCCATACGGCAGGTCGTGCAGTATTGGTCTCGTTTGTGATTGCTGGTTTGTTCTGGAAGCCAGACTTGACGATGACCTCTGTGAGACTGTCCTCGACCTGATTGCCGTTCCATGGGTAATAGTCGGCGGGTTCTGCAAATCAAATGTTAGCATCTAATAGCGCTCAAGTCTCAAACCAGATGTACGTACTGCCTCCTGGGTACAGAAGCGACGCCCCTGGGGGCTCATATGACGGTAGCTTCACGTCCGACTTGGATGTAATTGTAGGACCAGTTACTGCAGAAGACGGTGGTGGTTCCCTCTGAGACACATAAAATCCAGGTCTAGGAGGAAATCCTATGTGCGCGACTGGAGGTCGTTCGTTGGCGGGAGTATAGGCCTCGGTGGTGTTTGGCAGCTGCTGTCTCCCCCCTCGTCTTGACCCGTTTGCTGAGCGGTTAGGCGAATCCAGACTTGACGATGCCGGCGAAGGTCTCCCACTCCCAGACTCAACCCGTTGTCCCACTGAAGGGTCAACAGACAAGCCCGGTTTCCGTGCGCCGCTGACAATGCCTCTGCTGGCCTGGCTGGAGTTTCTTGAGTGTTGTGCCGCATTCGCCAGGCCGCGCTGCTGGTTCGTAGGAGGAGGCTGTATCCCCGATGTGGGATTTGAAGTCATTACCTAGGTCGGGAGGGACATGTCTTCGCCTCTAGACGTGAAAATAGCGGCAACGGGGCGGCGCGAGGTGTATCGTACATTCACTCGGCCTGCGGAGATGCTCGGTGGGTGGAGTGTGGTGTGACAATGCGACGGGACGGTACAGGATAGCGGCGGTTTATGGAGTACAAAGGTTATTCACGCCCCGGCTTCATTCAATATATGATACATGTTCGAGGTGTAGGATGCGATTTTCCGCTGCCTTTGCAGGGAAGAGTCGTCGGTCAGAATGTCACATCAGCCCGCCGTAGGCCCAGCTAGCCAGCCAGCCAGAAGCGGATCGCGACAGGATTATGGAACTATTGCGGCTGATTATGAACAATGACAGTCCAATAATGCCAACATTGGTTACTATCAATCTCATTATTGTATTTATTCATTGTGACTTCTTCTTTCCCCTGATAGATTTAGGATCAAATATCCCTACCCTCCCACCTGCCTGACATCCTCGCAACGGGTAACGAGCTCGGACCGTGATCTCTGATCTTAATACATTGCGCCCCCAGCTTAATCTGGCTAAAGCGGCCAAACGACGAAGACAACAATCAACGCGAGCTCCGAGAGTCCATCAAACACACGATAACAATAACAATAATGACATCAACAAAGAAGGACATGCGGAGAGCGGATCTCAGTGCGTGCTATCATATCTATTGACCCATTGGACACAAGCCCTAATCGACATCTAGTCATCCCCTATGTGGAACCCTCAGCAGACAAGGAAGAGACTGATATGGCCGGTACGCATCACAGCACTTGGTATCCTATCCTCATCTGGTCATGGACTAATTTTGATGCCTTAAAGGGACCATGGCCAGCACTCTACCAATGATAGCTGTAAGTTGCCGACGATTCCTTTCTTTCCATGTCACGAGCTACTAACATTCATTCAGATAGTCACTCGGAGCAAGTGAGTTCCAACAAGAGAATCCTGGTGTTTAATTGATCTAAACTAACTTCTGGACCTCTAAAGAATGCTCGGATGGTACGAATATTTACAACGCCTCGACTTAGATCGCAGAAGGGCTAACCTTTACCACAGGACTGCTCTAGTCTTTGCCATACAGTCCTGGCTCGCTGAAAGCCCCGCCAAGAGAGCAAAGTCTCCCACTCCCGGCTACTTCACCGTTTTGATGGGCTGTAAGTTTGATGATTTTTTGATGATGAGATCACTGCTAATGATGATGCACAGTCATGTCTCTCGCTGTGGTAAGATGGGCTCACAAAAAGAAAATATACGTGTACTAAATACCGCAGTCATACATGCCTCTCTTCCTCCCTCCAGTACCAGGTCAGCAAGGCACAGGAACTGGACCACCAGCAGCAGCACCGCCGGCGTAGGTGATGCAATCGAGGGATATGCAGGATCGAGAGAAAGACTTTTGAGTCTCCCGTTGGGTAGCTCAGGCGCCTTCCGAAAAGATGACGATCTTTCTCGAACCAGATAAAATGATGATTTCAAAGAATCGAGACAGCGAGAACGAGCGAATATGTCAAACCTTGGATTAGCACCTGTACGAGTTGACGCTAGGGAGACGAGTGTAGGATATGACAATAGTAGTCTTAATATCAAAGCAAACCTAAATCCATTTCAAGTCATTTCATGTGAAGCAGAGCAGGTCAAGTCAATTCCGATTCGATTACACAACAATACTTGAACAAGCTCACTCACGGGCTACGTATCACTGTTCGACAACTCCACTCCAGCCCCGTTTGAGAAATACGTTATCTGAAAGTACTTGTCACAGCTAGCTCAATCCCCATGAACGAAAATCTACACACCAGCAGTCAGACTCAGGAACCCTCATTCCGACCACTGAAAAGAATACTTCCAAACCCAATGAGAGGTAGATAAACCCCTGGAAAAGACATTCCTGGAAATTGCAAGGAATTCACCACTCCCTTCACGAATTTGAACTTGATGTTTTACTTTATATAACGGTGTGAGTGTTCGAGTTTCTATCTAAATTTAATTGTAGCCAGTTTCACACAGCCATCAGAGACATTCTCTTAGAATCCAATCTTAGGGAGATCTGGGAGGTGTTCAAGAAGGAAATCATTTTCAATGGTACTGTCGTTGATAATGAGAAGGCTGGAGATGGGCTTCGACTTCAGAGCGATTAGCGGATGATTGTTTTCCGAGTTTCTTGTTGAGGCACAGAAAAGTTTGGGACCGGTTAGTGAGGGCAGGTTCATGGTTCACAATGGTTGAGTACGGTGTATATCTGGTCGTAAATTCGGCCTTGAGGGTGTAGGCAAATTGCAAGGATGAATCGGTGGACCTGTTTGTACAAGTGGATATATTGCTCTAGCAGCGTATTCTACAATTCGCGTGACAGGTGCGCTGCTTCTGTAAATGCTCGTCCCTATAATACGAGTATATCCTACAAAACAGACCATCCGTTCATGACTGAACGCTTCCCTCACCTAGGAGTACTCATACTCTATTCATTCACTATACTCGACGGTGCTTTCGCTACATCTCCTCCCAACTGCTTCTTCTCAGCCGCCACATCCAGCTCCTTGACAAACCCCCATGCCTTCCAAGGCTCATATTTTCCCTCAAGTAACCGTCTCTGCACAACAAGATACTCGGTAACCTGCTTCTCCTTTGGCTCCTTCCACACAGTGTGCTCTTTCTCCGTCGCTCTTGACCCCGGCACCTTCGCACCCATTACATTCCCCGACGTCAACCTCTGCAACGACACAATACGCACAACAGCCTGCTGAATGCCAACAGGAATACCCTTGAGCTCCATAGGCGTCCCACCAGCCTTCATAGAAACCAATTTCGGCTTCGTCTTGTATGAAATGAGTTCCCAAGTCATCTTCTCGTTCTTCTCGGCTCTTTTCTGGATTCTGTTGAGGAAATGCAATCGAATGCCCTCGGTGCAAATATCTTGCAGCTCTTTTACGTCGCCTTCAGCCAATGCCATGTACATCTGTTTATGCAGTTTTATGGCTGCGGGGACAATGGTAGGGATATTTATCGATGGTCTTGGAGGTCGGGGTAGGTCTGGGGACATGGGTTTGTAGATCTGCCATTTGAAGGCTATAAATGCGGATAGGTAGTCTTGGAAACGGCGTTTTGTACGTATCCATTCTAGATGGAGGCGAAACTTCGGATCACCGAAGAGGGAAGGGAGGTTTTTGCCGGTGGGCATTATGAAGGTGTCTATTGGGCATGTCAATTCAACTGTATGTTTTCCAGAAGTCGTCTGTGTATTCGTACCTGGTAACAAACCCATGTCGTCAGGTATCTTGTTGACATCCTTGACACCCGTCATGCCCTTCTTCACCTGTAGCCTGAGGGATTGCTGTGATTGCTGTCCTTTCTGAGCCATCATGCCTGCTTTCTGGCCAACACCAGCTTTGGCTTGGTTGCGATGGTGGATGGCAAATGTCCGGCGAGCTTCGTGGACACATACTGGAGCTCGCCATATGGGACGGCGGCGAGCTATGAGGTGTGGCCTTATCCTGGGGGCGAATTGGGCCATGACTGTGGTTGCGGACATGGCAATGCGCGAGAATCATGGATGTTCATGATGAACATGTCAAAGTCGTCACGTGGGATGATCGAAACTCACGATCATATCTCCTCCCATTGTGGCTAGATCAGTTTATACTTTGATCGAAAGCACAACTTTCGTAGGCGTGGAGAGGGGCCACGCGATCAAGCAGTCATCGAGTTAGCGAGATTGGACGATACCACCCAGCCTACTCTACTTGACCCTCCGCCAACTCCAACTCCAACCCCTCTCGCGTCGCATCACACTCGTGCTTGGCTCGTGATGCAGGTGCTTCAGCTGCACAGTGCCTTACTTCAAGTTGGATCCAGAAGTCGTACATAGCCTCACGTCTGATCCCAGCTCGCGTGACTCCCTTTTTTCTACACATCCCACTCTGAAAACGGTCCCTCTTCTTTTTCTTCTCCTGTGCGTCAATCTGTCCTCTGGAGCCTCGTCGTACTCGTCGTACCTCCCATCGTCAACACCAAGGTCACAACTTAGAAATTTCGGAGCAAGAAACAGCCCGGGATCAACCAAGCATGCTACACGGCAGCAATACGCCGTAACCTTTATTTCCACTGGCGCCCCGTTCAGCCCGTCGATCAGCTGACGATTTCGCCGATAATCATATTCAATATGCTACTTCTACCTCCTTCCAAACTCATGATTCAACCACAATTCCAATCCCAACTTCAGCACCACCAGCTTACTCGTCAACATCACCGCCGGCCTATTCATCAGATCCACTCGGACTTGAACCAACAGCGTTAGGGTTGGATGATGAGAGGTTATGGTCAAATGCTGAGCCTTCACTAACAGCCACTGGCAGTTTTCATCCTCGTGCGGCTGTTATACTGGGGTTGAATAATCATTGGCACAAGTGGTTGTATTTCTGTCGGTTGCTTTCGGTGTTTCCTGAATTGAGGTTTGGGATTCCTATGCTTTGGACGTTGTTGTGCTTTTTGTTGGGGAATGAAGAGATACGAGCGAGTTTTGAGGCTAGGGGGAACTTGATTGTGGTCTTTGTGGAGGTGTTTTTGGCGTCTGCTTGGGTATGTTGAGATGTGGTTCACATGGAGGGCAAAAAGACTAACATTTGTCACAGTGTGCCGTTTCTGGATATCTCTCCTTTTTCTCTATGGATTGTCTGATGATGAGATGGTATGTTCCGTCCCTTTCTACTCCACTAACCAGATCTTGACTAACAATACAAGGCTCCTCATCTACTCACCAATCGCATCAATAGTCCGTCTGATCACTGCAAGCTTCATTTACTACGTCGGCACAAACTTCATTCTTCAATACTCAGGAAGTAACCTCGACCCGAGTCTCCTTCTACCAGCTTGGATATCAATTGCTGCAGTAAGTTTTCACATCTCCTTTTTCGTATTCCATCGTCACTAAAAAAATTGAAGATGCTAGCAGTCGTCTACATGTCCATGCACAACCGAACAACTATCAAACGCCAAGGAGACAACTCAATGTATGTCTTCGGTGCTGCCTCTTTTTTCACTATGTGTATTCTTCTGGCGCCCTTGTATATTGGTCAGCGCCCTTCTCCATGAACTGGTACTATTTTCTGCATGCATGGCGTTCTTGGTTAGTGGGTGGGCTTTGGGCTTGTGGTTGCACTTTGTATTTGTATACCCCGGGAAAGGAGGAGGTTATTATGGATTGGATGGAGTGCGATTGATTACTTTCACGGATCGGAGATGTCGAATGCACAAGATGATTGAAAGTGTTCTTCAATTGATCCTCACACAAGTCTGCGTGATATAGTATTACCCTTATCCATAACAATGCTGCCTACTCCAACGCCAAAGATAGTAGTACACCATCCCATGCCAACCCACAAACCAAAAACCTAGCACCCAAAAGCCCCCCGACCTTCCACAAAATCAGCTCCCCGCACTACCCAATTGTCGGCGCAGCACTATACTTACACCCCTTACAGGCCGGCACATCAATATTCCCCGCTCCCCCATTAATTCTACCCATTTCCCTCCTTGGCCGTCCACCAGGATCCATCCTGAATCCTATTCCCTCTCCTTCACCGAAGTCTTCACCCCGTCCTGTGCGGCGTAAGTCTGGGGGGAGGTCGGAGGAGGGGAGGGGCAGGGAGTGAGGCGAGAGGCGGGCGGCTGTTATGTTGTCTAGGGAGAAAAGGGTTGTGAGGTAGAGGGTTGTGAAGCGGGTCAGGGTTTGGAGGAGGGGTTCTGATTCGGATGAGCTGTTGGTGGCATGTTAGTAGGGGTTTGAGGGAGGGGCCAAAGGAGGGAGGAAGTACGGTTGCGGGTGTGATTGTGACTGTGATTGTGGTTCTGATTCGGACATGGATTCTTGGGGTAAGCTTTCTTCTGACATGGTTGAGGAGGGCGTGTCTGCTCGTTGAACCATGGTGGGCGATTCTGTGGAAATAATCCGAGTGTGGAGAGGCGATCTGTGTCACTTGTTGCAGGCAGCAGAGTAAGTAGTACAAGCTGAAATGAATACAAAGGATGTTGTCGAGTGCCTTGAATCCTATACTCCCAAATATAGAAACGCGACGGGCCAATCGGCGATCAGCTTGCATAATCCCTGTTCGCGTCCTTGCTCTCCAGATCTTGGCGTCGACTTTTTTTCTTTACTCCAATTTATTTGTTGTCAACATCAAAACAGACAAAATGGACGATAGCAGAGTAGGCAATCCTCTTAAAGTGACTTACCCAAGCTAATTATTACGGCAGAAAAGAAAGAGAAACGTGGTGCTTCATCAAGCACCGAGAGAAGAGCTTGATACTTCGAAACCGACTGCTCTATTCCAGGCGACGGGGAAGGGAAGATCACAGACGCTTAGTATTGCTATTCCTGGGAGTATTATTGCAAAGTACGTCGAATAGTGGGAACATTTCATGTCGACCCTCTATCCTCGAACAAAAAGCCCCAAAACTCTCGACAGCTTTTCTTGAAGAAATTCCTCGACCTCATTAGTCTCCTACTAACAACGGCAGTGCTCAATCTCATGACCTACGAACAGCTTTAGCTGGCCGTATAGCCCGCGCAGCAGCCGTCTTCTGCGTGGATGAAATCATAGTCTTCAACGATGGAACGGGAGCATCCCCTTCCCACCAGCAACAACAACGACAACCTCGAATGCGAGACTTCGAATACGAAGATGGCTACACAGGTCAATCCGACCCAGACCACTTCTTATATCACGTGCTCTCATACCTAGAATGTCCTCCCCATCTTCGCCAACGATTGTTTCCTCTCCATCCAAATCTGCAATCTGCAGGTTCATGTCCAAGTCTGGATATGCCACATCACCTGCGCCAGACGGATTGGTGTCCCTACCGCGAAGGTGTGACAGTTGACCCCAATGCCCAAGGGAACGAATACCCTCAATCCGCATCCAAGAAGCAGAAGAAGTCAAAACCGACAATAACGACAACATCAACATCAGTAGACGTGGGCTTCCCAAATATCCCCGTCCAAATTCCCGTCTCAATCCCTCCAAATACCCGCGTGACCATCAAATTGGCCTCGCCAGACCAACCTTATGACTTCCCATTCAAAAAGCACACCCAACCAGGCGAACATGAGCCACTCACCGGCGAGCCCGTCGACCCCGCCGAGCCTCGCGAAGAAGAAGGCTACTACTGGGGCTACACAGTCCGCCAAGCGCCAACTCTAAGTTCCATCTTCACAGAATCACCCTGGGAAGACGGCTATGATGTCTCCATCGGCACCTCAGAACGTGGCATTCCCATGTCCTCCATCTTCCCCAACTCAAGCAATAAAATCGCCTTCAACAGTTCAGCGGAAGCGAGCAGGAAACTGCCACCAAAGTTCACTCATGCACTTGTGGTTTTTGGGGGTGTGGCGGGACTTGAGGCTGCGGCGGCTGCGGATGGAGAGTTGGCGGATAAGGGGATTGGGAAGGGAAATATTGGAGAGTTGTTTGATTTTTGGGTGGATGCTTGTCCTGGGCAGGGGAGTAGGACGATTAGGACTGAAGAGGCAGTTTGGTTGGCCTTGAGTCAGTTGCATAGTTGGATTCGGGGCGTGAATGAGTGATCGATCGCTGGGAAGGAAAGGAAAGGAAAGGAAAAAAGAGGTGTGCAAATGATGTAGTCCTACTATGAACTATCCTACGAAGCTCAGTCCTCCCTTTTTTCGGATTCGATTTTGGAAGACTGGGCGTCTTCCTAACACAGTTTCGTTTTGGACTTTTCCTGCTAGGTGTTTGCAGCTGTCTTCAGACTTACACTACTCCCTTCGCCATAGATAGTTTGCCACCTCTCATTACCGCCCGTGTTATTTGCCTTGCCATCCTTTTCAGCTTCCGCATCGCCTTCCATCGCCTTTCTCTCTCGCACGGCCCTGGCAGCAATTTCCCTCATCTCAACCCTAACATCCTCATCAACTTTTCCCACCTTAACCAACTCCTTGATCTCCTCAACCCTTTTGTAAACCCCTTCCTCCAACTCTCCCCTGATAGCTTTCAACAGTTTCGGTGCGAATTTTCCTGTGGCGTAGATGACACCATCTCTCTGCGACGCACAAAGCACAATAACAAGACTCAGGAAGAGTCTAGGTCCATCTTTGTCTTTGCTCATTGCCGTCAACATATCATCCAAATGCTCCTTTTTCGCTGTAGCAAGTTCGGTCGGTGTTGGGGTGTCAAGTGATATTTTCTTCGCGAACTTGGAGAGAGCCTCTTGAGGCGACGATTTCTTCTCGGATTTGGAGGGCGCGAGTTCAGTTTCCAGTTTTCCGAGTTGCTTTGATAGGTTTGGCGTTCGTATCAGACACTTCGTTCGGGCACGTTTGAGTGTGATTGGCACGAGATCTTGGACGAGGTGTGTAGAGAGTAACTCGGAGAGTTGGTCTTTGAGAGGACCGGTGGGAAGGGTTTCGAGACCGGTGGTGTATACTGAGGATTTGAGAACAATTCGGGTGTTCCAGAGTGAAATGAATTGGTCCTGGCTTTCCTTCTGTAGATCTGCGATACGCTTTTCGAAGGCTGTGATTGCAGCGTTGGAGATACTGTCACCGCGCTTGAGTTCCCAGAGTTTCTGGAGGAGATCCAAGGGAGTCTCAGATTCTTCTTTGAATCGTTCGAGGAAATCGGGAGGAGATAGAGTAGGTACGTGGGATGGGGTCTCAGACTGCATTCCCCACTGTTCATCGGCGATTGTTCTTCCTAGACGTGTTGAAGCAGAGGCGAGGTCTGTGATGAGAGCCACAAGTACGAGCCAATCTCCGAGCACAAGCACATCCACTCTATTCGCACCATTCTCGCGGTAGTAAAGAATCGTACGATTGTGTAGTAGCAGCCGTACATCATCGTGTATCGATCTTGGGAACGCACGAAGATATGGCTGAAATGGTGTTAAAGAAGTTGGCTCAGTCTAAGATCGAGAGAACATACCTTAGTGTTGGCATATCGATCAGCTCCCAGATTTTCGAGGTTTGTCCTCGCAGTGGAATTTAAGGAACTGTTTCCAATCCCATAATGAGCGATGAAGTGAAACTTTGAGGACGATCCATCTCTATCATGCGCGACAGATTCTATAAATTCTCTTGCTGAATCGACATCAGGGAGGACTTTGGGATAGAGCTTCGTCAGATTCTCTAGGTCGCAATAGGGCTTGTCACCCCGGGCGACTTCTTTGGCATGGTGCTTCACCTTGCGCAAGATGTATGAGCGAGGGACAAATCTCACCCCTTCTTCAACACTCTCGAAGTCGCCATTGATTTTGTTGGTCTCATTGACGGATGGAAAAAGGCTCGTGGCAAGTCGGCAGAAAGCTTTCTTGGACAAACCCGACATGTCTGAAAAGGTCCATAAGACCGGTCTGCCGCATTTGGTTAGATGATGAAAATGTATCGTATTAGATGGTATCTTACTTTGCCTCCTCCTGCGCAGAATTGATCTTCTCGGTCATGTTCTCCTTCGTCCTGAGCAGCAAGGATAAGGTATGGATATATGGATATGAAGCAGACTCTGAAGACGCAGAAGAGGCTCTTGGGTCATGGAGAAGCTGGAGAGGTCCTTCCTTGATCTCTTCATCACTTTTCTCAACGAGTCTGATCAGGTCGTCACGGCCCATTATCCATTGTTCTGCAAACACGGTTGCAGGCACGAAGGAGTCCTCTGTCTTGCGTTGTAAATCTTCTACGATGCTCTTCAGTTCTTGTCGCGTGAGTACCGACTTCTCGTCTTTTGAGAGGATTGTGGTATTATCCTCGTGAAGCAGTCGCGAAAGGTCTTTCGTGGTAACATCAAGCCCAGCAGCTAGAGAGGCTATATCAAGTCGGCCGTCCTTCATCCCAAGCTCTTCATGTAATGATCGAACGGCCGCACTCCGTACAACAAATCCTTCGCCAGAGGCAAGTGCCAAAAGCTCACTGGGACCTCCGTCCTCTTTTCCATTTAGAGTAATTTTCTGTGGAAATGTTTCCACGATTGCTTGAACATCGGCAACTTCAAAAATATCGTTGTCGCGCAAGACTTTCCGTGAACCCCCAAAACTAAACATGGTGAATGTGGATTTTGAATTTGGAAGATCTTTCAGCAGACCCGAGAGAGGAAATGCTAGGGTGATATATCAATGACAGACGCGCTGAGTCATCTGCTTCGTGAGTTTGTGGCGGTCTTCGAGCTGTCAGAAACAGCAGTGATGTTCAGTACCATCAGGACTCTATCTTCCGAATGCAAAAGATGATAGCACAATTCCTTTTTTGATGAGATCTTGGAACATGAGAAGTGAATGAAAGTCAAACAGGATCAGGTCGCGTTGAAGAAAACACGAGCTAGTCCTCTTTCGGGGTTTCCCGTGATATCAAATTGAGTAAGCATGATGATTTAGTAATTGAAGTTGCTTCATTGGGTCCTGAGTCGAGTTGCACAAGAGTTGAGTACTAATTTCTCGCTGAGCTCGTGCGAGTCTTACTGCCGCCGGGAAAACTGTTTTCAATTATAGACTTTTGGGATTTGGTCAGAAAGAAAATCATCCACTTCGATAGAGAACAAAACTCTACACTTCAACGTTCCCTAGATTCCTTGCAACTCATCCGCCGCTTCTCGAAAGTGCAACACGTCAAAGCCACAGCCATACGCCTCCCTCCAAACGAAACCAGCGCCCTCTCTATTCTCCTTCGAAAAAGCCTGTATCATTTTATCAGTCTCAGCCTCGTTTCCATTGATCACCCTCCTCGCCTCATCTTTTGATCGACCCACAGCACCTTGTCCCCACATTAATTTCTCCTCCTTGTCAAGGAACGTCCCAATGTAGCGAAATGTGAGAGAAATACGTTTCCCATTGTAGGCGAGCTCCACTGGACTTCTTTCGGCAGGAAGACGTTTATCAGGATTGATACCATGAAGCCAAATCTTGTTCGAGATCAATCCAAGCACAAAAAGGGAGTTGTGAGGCATTGGAACACGTTGCGTCTCTCGTGTCGACTCGTCCATCTCAAATCCACTTTTCTTGGTGCGCAAACGCATGGTTCGCTGAGCTCCAAAACTAGCATTAACTATTTTCGATCCTGGCATGATATCCAGAGTCTTGTCTGAGTGCTCAGAGATGAAGTCTTTGCCGTCGCGATACAGCTGAATGAGAACATGGTTTAGCTCGTGGCCGATGATCTTTTCTGCCTCTTTTCGAATGACGTTCACATGATTAGTGAAAGGCAAAAGAGGAGGTGATTGATCGCTTGGATGTCGATAAAGAGGTTTGTCACCATTGGCAGCGATCGCTCCTTGCACTGCGACTAGGCGAGGTACTTCGCCTGCAGCGTGATACATCTTTTGCCATTGTACCTCGTGATAGAGAGCCCTAAAGATCGTATCGCTAAGTGGGAGCGTCTCATCAAGCTCATCCCGAAGTGTTGGTGGAAGAAGCTCGTAACGGATCGAGGAGTCACCCTCTGCAATCTTGTCTTCTGGGCCAAGAGTAGGCAAGTTCGAAAGATTCTTCATTTTCCTGGTGGGCGCACGGTCCCCAAGCATGTTTTGAGGCTCCTTTCCATGAGAGTTAGAAGGTGGAGATGCATCGGATCTAGCAGGCATCGTGTATAAAGACGACGCGGGTGGTGAACGAACAGATTTTGCATTTGGCGCCCTTGCTTCGGCAGGCTCTTCCTCTTGACGATGGTTTTCTTGCATTTGTATTGTCTTGTTTGTGTGTTGTTCCGACAAGGTCCTGGTTTTCTTTATGAGGTCGAGAACTGCCTGGGGAGCTGATGAGTCAGAAGCAGAAGCAGGAGCAAGCGCCTCTCGGATTTCACTCGAACCTTCCCCGCTGCTCTCTGCAATTTCTGCTTTGGACTTTGCCTTGGGCCTTTTTGACTTCGATTTGGATCTTGGTTTTTGATGCGATTGCACGTTGTCATCGCCTCTGATGGATAATCGCTCTAGTGCTGCTTGGGTTTCCGCATCTGCTGACACTACATTCCTCTTTGGTGGATGTTGACTCAGTGCGGCAAGGACTTGGTCTTCCTCACTTAAGGAGAGGATAGGTTTGTTTGAGGCTGTGTCGCCTGCTATTGGGGTTTTGTTGTTCACCGGTTCGAGAACCAGTTCCTGAGGATTCAGAGGGGGCCTGGGAACGGCTCGAGAGCGAACCCGAATCTTGTTCTCTCTGAGCGCAGGCGGAGGACTTGAGGTCTGAGCCTTGCCCTTTCCATCGCTCGAAGCAATGGCCATAGCGCCCATCGATTCCGCAATGTCGGCCACGTCCATGTCAGGAGAACCATTTTCCTCCAAAGGAGCCTCGAGGTCTCTGTGCATCTCCGGGCTTGTAAATTTTCCGATTCCCGCAATTTTATCGAGTTCTTCATGCATCTGTGTGCTTGTGATTTCCCCTGCACCCATACCTTCAAGCCCAGCGTCCAGCATTATCTTCAGTGCCTCATCGTGGTATTGGAGCGTTCGAAATCCGAGACAATCCTGAATGAGTTGAAGATTGAATCCACCTCCGACCAAGTCTCTCAGTGTTGCGTATATAGACAAATTTGAGACACATCCGCAAATGTAGACCCCCTTTGCCCGCTTGCCCTCTAAGGTCTGGATCAGATTCGTTCCTGCCGCAGCTGAGTAGTGGGAGGTAATAATCGAAGCGTCCGTGGGCAGTACACTATCCTTCATTTCGGGCACAAATTCGACGGCAAACGTGCCGGGACCACATCTTCGCTCGAAGCCATAGCTAGATGTGAGAAAGAGCTCTTCCGAGCCGGGAGGAGCAGGTGGTGGCGGTAAATTACGCTTCGGAGTGGGCGCTGGAGCCGCGGGTGCTTTCACTGGCAGCTTCTCCTCCTTCTTGTTCTTTTTGTAGTTCAAGAGACCTGACATCCTTGACCTTTTCTTTTTCAACCCTTTCTTTCCGCCGGTAGATGACTCTGCTATAGAAACTGTAGAAACTGGACTGAGGGCTGGAGTCCCTTCAAGAACAGGGGATGATGGCTCATCCTGATTGATTTGGTCCTGGCCAAGAATTACTTGATCAGAACCGGGGCGGTCGGCTTCGTATTTCGTACGGATCCAGATGATGTCTCCCGCGTTCTGCCTGAACTTGGGAACGAGTACTTTGATTCGGTCGACAAAGCTGAGGTCATTGCATGGCAGGTTGCCTTGTGGTGAGGCAAATTCATTCTGAAGGTTGAAAACAATAAGAATTTGTTTCGTGGGGACCTTGTTGGCCTTTTTAACAAGTTCCAGCTCCCAAGGCGACGGTACATACTTCTTTACATGCTCCGGTGCATGCTCCACCTCATGCTCCGATTCATGCTCCAAAGGCGACGGTTCAGGCTCCAAGGGCGACAGCTGCTTTGACATTTTGATTGTAGGTTGGATACTCGGCTTCGTATCCAAGGGTATTCAGTTATGTTTATAAAATAACCATCGAGACAAGCAACAGCAAAGATGAGGCGATGATGGCGTGCAAGGCAAGAAGCCAAATTGCTGAGGCTGAGACAAGGTAAGAAAAAGGTCGATCGAGTGTAGAGAAGCAGGGACAGGGCCAAATGATAGTCGCGAGGGTCGATCCTAGTGAGCGCTTTTCAGTTTGGGGGACGGCTGAGCCCTATATGAAAGAATTCTTCAGGATATCGCGACGTGTTCCACTTTCATCTACGGCGCTTCTGGAACAATCTCAAGGAAACGGCAGTATGATAGAAGATGAGAGGGCAAGCTAATGGGTTGAATACGGGTCAAAAAATATCGCAGTGACTTCCAAAGAGAAGATGTTGATGTTGATGCACCTAGCGCCGATGGAACTCGGCCACTGCCTACCAAATGGATAGGGGATTTTCTTTGTAACTTCCTGCCCATACAACTTGTGGCGCCTAATCATTTTTGTTCTTCTCGCTAGTCTGGATATGCTAATTATAGCATGTGCACACAAAACGGCTATAAATCCCTTTCAATTATCATCCTCTCCTTAACATCAGCTGCCTAATCCCAACATTCAGCTCGAATTCCCTCAAAGATCACGGTCAACGCCTTTTCCGCGCGTCAGCACTCCCGCACTTCCGAAGCCGGCGGATTGGATGGAGATATCACAGCTGAATCCAGGCTCGTATCTGATTGGTATAGATTTGTGATTAATTCCAGCAATCGGCTTAAACCTTTACGCTCCTTTGCCGGATTTGGAATCTATATCCTCTTCCATCTCGATCAAAGGCATCAAGACTGTCACACGCCAATGAGCTCATTAATATGTAGGAAGAACTATGATTTTGGCGTCAAGATCACGTTGTACATCATGGTTTCCCGCCACACGCCGCGGATCTCACACTCCATGGCGGCCATTCACGTTCAATAAAGAACGGCTCGGCATGAAGGGGACTGGGTCTTTAAACTTAAGGGGATCTCTTTCGATCGAGGATTCCACGAATGCAGGGGCGGACAGGCCTGATCGAGCGTTCTCATTAATAGTGTCTTTCTTTTGCAAAATAAAACGCAACGGTCATCAACTTCTGTCATTCCTTGTTTCAATGTCTCTCATCCTTTGTGGCATTAATCAACAGCTCCGACTGTGGACATATTCAAACCCGGAAGATTCTTACAAAAAGATATAAGAAAAAGGAGAACGAGAGAAGGGTCGAGCCATATTCGCAACAACTCATAGACAAAACAAATTCAGGGGAAATCTCTATCTTAAGAAGCAAACTGAACTCGAAATAGATTTTTTCTAAGTAGAGGAAAAGTGCGTCCTTCCTAACGACTCGTCAAGTTGTCGTCCACCGACTTGATTCATCCCAGTCACCAACCATATTCCATCTACAAAGCGATAGCAGCAAACCCAACCGCTCCAGCGCCTAGAGCAGCGACAACAAACTCAAAATGGCCACCCATAGTCGGAGCTGCACCGGTAGCCGACGACGCTGCCGAGGCGACACCACCTGTTGCACTCGACAACACGCTTGAGAGAGCGTTCCCGGATCCAGTCGCTGTGCCAGAGTTCGTGACGATACCGCTATTGCCAGTCCTTGTTGCAGATACACTGTTTCCGCTGGTGGATGACCTTGAAGAGAGGGAGGAGAGTTCCGAGCTGAGGGAAGACCTGATGGAAGAGGCGGAGCTGGCGAGGCCTCCCTGGGACGATGAGCCGGCCATGGTCATGGTGCTGGTCATTGAGGTTGTGGACTGGGCAAAGGCGACTTGCGCAGAGAGGAGAACGGCCAAGGCCGTGGAGGTGAAGACCACCATGATTGCAGGTTTTGAAAAAAAGAGAGTTGATTGGTTGTGATGTTGTGTGGTGCGTTGTGTGAGAGTAAAATTCGTCGTTCGTCCGGCAGGATGAGGTTATTCGAGCTATACTTATAGGCACAATTTGCTCCTGATTGCCTGCCATTAATCAGACCATTCCAGCTCGAGGAATCGACTGGTACAGATTATCTACCTCATGCGTCACTATGGCTCTATCATTCCTAACGGTCTCGCCGTTTCGACCAACAAAATTCAAGAACGTCGCCAATTGGTGTTCATCAAATGGCTAGAGTAGATAACCATTCACCACGAAGCCATATTTAGCAAGTGGCATTTCGGACAAGCACGCGATCTATTTGTAAGGACCTCAAGGAACCAAAAGATCGTGTTCGAAGCTGTTGAAAGGATGCTGACTTCACTGGATGCAGGAAGGGTCTTTTGTGACGTAACTAGCTTCGGGCAATTGAAAGTACGGACAGGCTGTTTGCGGGATCTGAGCAAACAATTGCTGAACGTTGACAGGAAAAGGGCTCGAAGATCTGGTCTGAAGCTTGTACTTGTGTTGGAGTGAATGAAAAATCGATGTCAACTATCTTGTAGAGGTTGAGAATGTAGACTAGATGAGTAAAGGGCTACGTCTTTACAGTTTCTTGACCAGAGATTGGCCTTCGGTGATGTACTTGATATCTGGAACGCCGAATGGTGAAGCCCTTCAGGCGAATTGTCGTTGTGGTTTGGTAGCTGTAGAGAATATTCGCCGACGAGTTCAACCTTGAAATGAACTTCTATGTTTAGTGTTACCTGTGGACGATAAGATTTCAGTATCTTCAAGCATGTTGAGCTACTGTACTCGGAACCTGGAGATTGCTGCGGTAATGAAATATTCAGCTTTTCTTCAATGTTTAAGTCAAATGTAAGCAGCACCTGTATCACGTCTTTAGGTAATAGACCTCGAATTTGAAGAATTGTGCTCGATGCCATGGGGTTTAAATGGCAAGAACGTGTGAAATTATAACAAAGGTTGTAGGAAGACATGTTGGATTATGCTGTGCAGAGAAGATTTCTAGGCTAGTATTTTGCCCGAGAAGATAATGGAGTACTGAAGTTCGTTCAAGTAATGTTTTAAAACCACTTTCCGCAACCCGCTTTGACATGAGAGAGCTGAGGAACGATGAAAACCATGGAGATTGACCTAGATCATTGATCATTGCGAGCGTCTTATCGAATGGACAGAATTTTATCAAGAGTGCTACTTAGTCACGACAACAACAGAAACACCCACAAAGTCCTTTCACTTCCCTTTCAGCGATTACCCATGTCAATTCGAAGCTGGGGTTCAGCGCCAACTCACCACAAAATCATTCTACGTCATCGCGTACTTCACCAAGCGCTCTTCCAAAATCATAACTCTAGGCTATCAAATAAACACTCAGACAAGCGCGATACCAGCCAAGATAGTCGTCGCTACTCCAAAGCTTAACAAACCCTGATTATCCACCCCACCACTTAGCGCAGGCTACCAAATCGAGCAAACATCATGTCGAGCGAGCAGCCATCCGCTACAGCGACACATCGGCCACGACATTTTCGCGACGATACCAAGGAACCGAGGTCAAGAGATGCGTTCAAGCAGTTGATGGCCTCTCTGAAGCGGTTGGTTAACGACTATCCGCCCGAATCTGTAGAACCAGGAGGAGGCCTCTATTACGGTCCCGGTGAGCACGATATTATCAATCAGACGACATAATCAACTAATTTGGTACCCAAAGTGAGCATCGCATATCTATTTTTCGTACTCCAACGAGTTTACGAAGAACTGGAGATCGAAGGCTATAAGCTCGGAATTTGGGCCGCACAATATCTCAGACATGCCCAAAACCACATGAAAGAATACCCAGGACCAGACACACACCGGTGTGGAGTAAGCGACGATATCATGGCCATGATTGCCATCGATGCAGCTTCCACCCGTGATGCCGAACTTGTCAAAGAACTTTGCGACTTTGCCGATGTCACTACTGACGAAGAATCTGGCAACGAATGGCTGTACGGACGCGCAGGATATCTCTACTTACTTCGATTCGTGAAGGTCTGCTTCGCAGATGATCCTGAAGTGAAACAACTGATTGACGACACGGCGGACGATGTTATCGATGCAATTATGGCGACACCGAGACCGTGGAAATGGCATGGCAAGGCGTACCTAGGCGCGGTTCACGGCATGATTGGCATTGTCACACAAATCGTACTGACAGATTCTTCCATGGCGCCAAAATTGGAAGGAGATTTGGGTGCCTTGTTGAGCTATCAGTACGACAGTGGTAACTGGCCTTCCTCGATTCCTCCAGGACGCGACAGGCTTGTGCAAGTGTGTCATGGGGCTCCTGGTGTCATCAACTCCCTTCTGTCTATCAAGAAGTTCTTTCCAAAATTGGAAGATAAGATTGATAGATGCATCAAGAAAGGGAGAGAATGCATCAAAGAACGTGGACTTTTGACCAAGGAAGCATGTCTTTGTCACGGCATTTCCGGTAATGCTCTGGCTTTGGAAGATGATGACTTCGAGCATTTCTTGTCATTCAGTAAGTCTTCACCTAATTTTCATATCTTCCTACTAAAATTTGCTCCAGCAACCGGCCATGAGATGAAGGCATTGGACAAGGATGGCTTGATGGAACATTCTGATGACCCAGCGTCGCTCTGGACCGGAGAGGCAGGTCGAGCATGGGCATGGGCAGTTGCTGATAAGGGTCTGGAAAAACGATTGCTCGGATACAATGATGTGTAACCAGATCCTGGACGAGGATCCAAACATCACGACGATCACGACCTTATGATGTTCAAGAGGCTCTTTTGATGTTTTCGCGTTTGGTTTGGTGGAATGCCGGCGTCCGTGTCACAGCCCACCAGGTGGCGCAAGGCGGGTAACGGGGAGATTGGAGTCAATTGCGTGGCATGAACATGGCATTGTAGGCGAAGAACGGGGCCTTTTGCGGATTATTGGTAGATATAGGCTTGGGAACAAACAAGATGTTTGAAGAGAAGTAAAACTACATGATGCATTGACACCCGCTGGCAACCTGACGGTGACGGACTTCCAAAGCGTCCACCCAATTGAAACGCCTGACCCGTTAAAAGCTCCGAAGGCATTCTAGCGGCGATGATTGTGGCGGAGATTCGAGGGTGTGATTGGATCCAGTTCTAAAATGGGCCTCGTTCAATCTTAGGAGGTAATTTCCAGACAGTTCACGGACTCTTGCCCTTGCCAGACTCTTCCCTTCACTCAACAAGACGGTTGTCGTTGTGTCTACTCGTTGATATTGCAGCCACTCTTTTCTGCATTGATTCTGATATTGTTAGCCGGCTTGAACAACAGTCGACGTCCATTCATTTTTCCTGGTTCGTGTATCACTAACCCTGCACCATCAGGTACCGCATGCTTACTAGTGAAGGTTCCCTCTACCGTCCGTTTCCTTCACTTCCAAGTCCAACTCTCTGGATCGCTCCTTCGACTTCATCATCAACACAACGCTCCTTTACACACAACACCGCCCGCTCTAATACTATCCACACCCACCACACCACCTCAACCATCACGACTCGAATCTTCTCTATGCGATGAGGCATCTATTCGCGTTGCTCAGCTCCACGGAGCTGGCAACGATAATCCTCGCCGCGTCGTCGTACCTAACGACAGCCCGAGCCTTCTCATTTCAACGAGTCCCAGCCGCCAACCTCGACATATCGCAATTGGGCCACGTAGGTGTCGTGGGTGACTTCGATGGCGTATCTTTATATCAGTTTGCTGGCCAGACGCAAAACCCGGGCAACACCAATGGCTCCATGTCGCTGCTTTCGCGATATCCAACCGGCGCCTTTGCGACACTCCAATCCTCGGACGCCTCGATACAGGCAATGTGCCCGTTTGTGCTGAAGGACGGGACTTTGGCCGGAGTGGTGGTCGGAGGGAATTTCACAAGTCTGGGAGGAGTGCAAGCCAACGGCATCGCATTGTTCAACGTCACGACATCGCAGATAGTGCCGCTCCCTGGACTCAGCGGGAGAGTTTCTGCGTTGTACTGTGATCAGAACGCGAGCATGGTTTACGTTGGCGGGTCTTTCACGGGCGGCAATTCCTCGAATGCGATCGCATGGACGACTGGATGGACAAACCTCCCGTTTGAAGGATTCAATGGTCCAGTCAATTCGATCACCAAGGCTTCGAACGGAAACATCGTCTTTGGAGGGAATTTTCAAGGACTGGGGAATGCGACGACAACACCAACAGTGAAAGACATTCAGGTCATTCCTATAGCTTCGGGAAACATCACTTCAGAGCCAACTTCAACTGCAGCTGGCTTCAGCGACCCACGAAACATCATCTGCAAGACCGCCGCGCAGGACGGAGCAGGCAACACGTGGGAACTGCCAGACAACACCCCCGGATCATGGTCAGCTGCCTTCCAATTCGGGTTTGTGCCCACCAAGCTGCGACTCTACAACACCAACCAGGATGGCCGTGGTACCAAAACGTGGCGATACACCGCACTCCCGCTCAATGGCATCATGAATTTCAGCTACATTGATCCTACCGGTGTACAACAATACTGCGATGCGCGATGTCCATTGCCGCAAAACAATCAAACGGAACAAGACTTTACCTTTGTTAACCAGGTTGGAATGAATGCATTCCGCATCGACATCTCTGATTGGTATGGCGCTGGGGCTGGACTTGCTGGAATTGAACTCTTCCAAAATGACATCTACTCCTTCGCCATCAACGACTTCAATGAGCCTGCCTGTGATGGAATCACCAGCGGATCTGCCTCTTCCACCCGTACAGGCCCTTGGGCAGTGACTCCATCTCACCAAAGCTCCTCGGAGTATTTGACGGCCAACCTCACCGGCGACAACATTTCTCCTGGAACTGCTTCTGTGACCTTCATGCCGAATATCAAGCAATCTGGAAACTACTCGGTTACCATGTTCACCCCCGGATGTATCCAAGACAACACCTGTGGTACTCGAGGACGTGTTAACGTCACCGGTACCATGACCAGCGGAGGGTCAACCCAGCCATTCAGTGTGGAGCTCTACCAGTCCAACTACTACGACAAATATGACGAAATTTTCAACGGCCGAGTTGACGCGTCAAGTGGTAGTTTCAAACCGTCAATCACATTACAACCAAGCTCGGGTCAAAATGGTCCACTCACGATTGTTGCACAACGCGTTCGCGCTGACCTCAAAACCAATACCACCGGCGGCTTGAATGGCATTTACGAGTACAATCCGAATCTGGCAACGGTGCAAACAGACTTCACCAAATCCGCTATCGATGTTGCTGGAACAGATCTCGGCGAAGACGCTACTATCAACGCAGTCATTGCTAGTGGCAACAATGTCTACGTCGCAGGCAGTTTCCAGAATTCCAAAGCATCCATATCCAGCGTGTTCTCTGTCAGCGACTCCGTCAAAGACCTTGGCGAGGGTGGATTGAATGGACCTGTACAAGCAATGACGCTCAACAACTCCGTTCTATACTTTGGAGGAAGCTTCAATGCAACCAAGCAAGGCACAACCACTGGCTTAAAGGGTGTGGCATCTTATAACATCTCTACAAGCAAATGGTCTCCACTCGGCGCTGGCATTAATGGAGTTGCTATGTACCTGGTTCCTTTCAACATCAACCTGACCAGCTCCAACAAACCAGAACTTGCAATCGCTGTCAGTGGATCATTCGACTCTGTCCTCGCATTTGGCAACAATAAAGCGTTCACTGCCACCAACTTCGCTGTCTGGATCCCTGGACGAGGCAATTGGCTGCAAAATCTCAACATCCCAGGCATCTCCCTGAAGGGCACTTTGACAGCCGGGACTGCTGTTCCTAACAACCCCCCTCTCCTTGCTGGCAGCGTTTCATCCCAAGATCTCGGTGCAAGCGGTGCTGTTGAGCTTACTGGAACTGGCACAACTCTACAACAATTCCCAATCTCCATTCAACATACTTCGTCAACTGGCACTCGTAAGAGAGCTGTTGCAAATGCCAACACCAACGGAGTTGTTACTGGTACATTCTACAACCAACACGACCTCAACTTGACCATCTACGGCGGACACTTCACCGCGGCTGCTTCCAACGGATCCGTCATCAACAATCTACTTATCATCAATGGCACGAACGGGGATTCAATCACGGGGCTTGCTGGTGGTGTTAGCAGCGATTCTACCATCCAGACATTCGGCTACCAAGATACATCATTGTTCACCGGAGGCAGAATAACAGGCAACGTGAATGGCAAAGACGTCAAAGGTTTGGTCGTTTACGATCTTCGTGCCGCGAATTATGCAGCTATTCAGCCTGCTGCCCTTCAAGGTAGCAGTGTGGTGGTTAATGCCATTGCACCACAGCCCAGTTCAAGTCTCGTCTACGTGGGAGGTAGCTTCGATTCGGCCGGGTCATTCAGCTGTCCTTCTCTTTGCGTCTATGATACCAGCCGCGCCCAATGGAACAGTCCAGGCAATGGTCTCACAGGAGCAGTCGCTGCCATGGTCTGGGTCGACAACACTCATTTGGTCATGGTGGGCAATCTCTCCGTGAACGGAAACAGCAGCACCGTCGTCAGATATGACTCAAAGGCATCGTCATTCACGGCTATTGGTGGACCTGGTGGCAGCATCACAACTCTCACTCCAGCCAGCTCAGATGGAACTCAACTCTGGGTAACTGGCTCCAACACCGATGGCACTCCGCTCCTTCAAAAGTACGACGGCTCAAAATGGATGGCGGTCTCACCAGCTCTCGGCGCAGGCACTACTATTCAAGGGTTACAAGTTTTCATAACCACACAAGACCATGCAGCCAGCACCTTGCTCGACAAAAACAACGCTCTTCTCGTACTCGGCCAGCTCAATGTTCCCAACTTTGGCAATGCATCTGGTGCCTTGTTCAATGGCACAGCCTGGACGCCGTACCTGCTTTCTGTCAGTGGTACTGGCTCTGGAAGCATGTCTCAAGTGTTTGTAGAGAAGCCTGCCGGTTTCTTCAAGAGCGGTGGTAAGTTATGATGACAGTTTCAAACTGACCATCTGCTAATATCCCAATAATAGGTCACCACCTCGCTGTTGGCTTGGTCGTTCTCGTCGCATTGGCAATCGCACTCGCCATCATATTCCTCCTCGTTGTCATTGGTATCATCGCCGAACGCTATCGACGCAATAAAGACGGGTTCCAGCAATTACCTCAAATTCCACCTAAAGGAAACGAAAACATGAGTCGAATACCACCTGAGCACCTCTTTGGTAATATCGGGCCTGGTGGAAGAGGCGGCGGTGGGATATGACGAGTTTTGCGGGGCGTGTTTGAATTCACAATCCAGAAAAGGTACGTTCACAAATAAACATCCTGGATCCGCGAAGCCGAAGTCGATGAGCGAGCACGAGCACGAACCGATATTGGGAACCTTCGACAAACTCTGGGGAAATGGATCATCCGATCTGGGACACTTCTTCGGGAGTCTCGCTTCACAGCGTGGGGCGCTTCTGGGTTTTGAGAGCATTTGCGTGGAGTTTTTACTTGTTTTCGGGGGAGGAAAGTGGGTGCTTCGTTTCTGATGGAATACGACTGGAGCTCGTTTCTCCTCGGTTGCATCTTTGCATTTATTCGGTACTCTTTCTAGCGACTCTAGAATTTTCCCTTTTGCAGTTTATTTTCTGTTTTGAGCGCAGTTTTCCTCTTCGAGTGGATGGATGGATGGGTGGTCTTCTTCTTTTTTTTCAAAGTACTTTGCTATAGTTGCCGGACTCCTTGCTTGGTATGCTGAGAAGGGGTCGAAATTCTGGCAACTCTAATGTGTATTGTTTGTGTACTGGATACAATGGGTGGAAGACGGATGTTTGCGGCCTTCGCTGCTCGCTGGTGGGAAGATTTCATGGTGTAGGCACAGCGATTCTGCGAGGATTCTATCAAAGAACAACAGGAGAGATCGTTGGAAGATGGGATGGCGATTGATACCCTGTTTGTGTATTCGGAAGAAGGAAACAATTGTAAATAATACGGAATTCGAGCTCTTCAAATTGACTTGTGAGGGCTTGGAGTGAAATTCTCGAATGGAAGCCGGAATACTTCTACCTGTTGAGGAATGCGAGCGTTGAATTTCACAATTCCAGTGTTATATGGAATGCTGGATAATCATGGGCGCAGCCTTGTCCATGTCCATGCACATAGACCCTGGCCCGGGGTTCATACGCCTCGAACATTTGCGACAGGTGTCCTAACAGAATCATTTGAAAGAACCACACAACAACGACCCTCCTTTAATTCTTCTCAAATGTCTTCAAGCTACCCATAGGAATTACTGTCTGGCACTTTCCACCGGCAGTCCTATTCAATTCCTCGTCAGCTCCACCATTCTTTACCCAAACGTCGCCTTTCTTTCCATACCTCGACTTTCTAACTACGACTCGATCAATTAATACCGCACCTGAGTGCTACACTCAATTATCACCAACATGTCTCTTAAACGCTTCACTCGCATCGACGCCTTCACCAAAACAGTCGAGGACGCCCGAGTCCGCACTACTTCTGGTGGAATCGTCACAATCACCTCCCTCCTCGTAATACTATGGCTAGTCTTTGGCGAATGGGCCGACTATCGCCGCGTCATTGTTAAGCCAGAGCTCATCGTCGACAAGGGACGAGGAGAGAAGATGGAGATTCACATGAACATTACGTTTCCACGGGTACCATGCGAGCTTCTTACACTGGATGTCATGGATGTGAGTGGAGAAGTACAGACGGGTGTTATGCATGGTGTTAGTAAGGTGAGACTTGCGAATGAGGCCGAGGGAGGTGGTGTTATTGAGGTTAAGAGTTTGGATTTGTATGCGATCCCTTCTTCCTACTCCAGCAGGAGACAATACTAATCGAAATGAATAGACACCAAGACGACGCACAACATCTCGATCCCAAATACTGCGGTGAATGCTACGGCGCTCCCGCCCCAGAAAACGCCATTAAAAAAGACTGCTGCAACACCTGCGACGAAGTCCGCGAAGCCTACGCCTCCATCTCCTGGTCCTTCGGCCGCGGCGAGGGCGTAGAACAATGCCAGCGCGAACACTACGCCGAACACCTCGACGCCCAACGCCGGGAAGGATGCCGCATCGAAGGTGGGATCCGGGTAAACAAAGTCGTGGGAAACTTCCACTTCGCACCGGGCAAGAGTTTCTCAAACGGAAACATGCACGTCCACGATTTGGAAAACTACTTCAAGGATGAGGCAAAACATGATTTTTCGCATGAGATTCACCAGTTGCGATTTGGACCTGAGGTTCCCGAGAGTGCGATGAAGGCGATTGGGAATCTTGGCGGCGTGTGGACTTCTCACCATGTCAATCCTTTGGATGGGACGAGTCAGCATACGGATGAAAAGGCATTCAATTACATGTACTTTGTCAAAGTCGTGTCGACTGCTTACCTACCCTTGGGATGGGAGAAGCTCAAGGGAAAAGGCAACATCGAGACTGGAGCCAACTCTCTTCCTCACGAATGGATTGGCATTGGTGGACTCGGACACGGCGAACACGGCAGCATTGAAACGCATCAGTACAGTGTTACCAGCCATCGACGAAGCGTGCACGGGGGCACTGATGAGAAGGAGGGCCATAAGGAGAGGTTGCATGCTAGAGGTGGTATTCCAGGTGTTTTCTTCAGTTATGTGAGTACCACCCTCCTTTGCTTTCACTTACTTCCCAGGACGAGAGCTAATAATTGATAGGATATCTCCCCCATGAAAGTCATCAACCGCGAGACTCGTACCAAAACCTTCTCAGGTTTCTTAGTCGGTGTTTGCGCCGTTATTGGTGGGACGTTGACGGTTGCTGCTGCTGTCGATAGGGCGCTCTATGAGGGTCATGCGAGGATTAAGAAGTTGCATCAGGGGTGAGAGAAAGGTCGTAAAGGCGGGGAGGAGTCGGGTATCTGTATGTGATGGATTTTGGGCATTGGCATGGCGTTTTGGGGGAGTTAGTTTCTGTATTGCTGTTCTGGAGTTCATACGGGAATGAAGAATGGCGTGGGAGGGTGAGATAAAGGAAGGCCCTATTTCTTCGATATCGAATGTATGATCAGAGCATGGATGTGTATCTAGCTAGAAGAATGAAAAGAGGAAGAAAGAGGCATGGAAAGTAGATCGATCCATTCATATGAAGCGCTCGAATTTTGTCATGGTTCTATCTAATTATTTCGTTCTTGGATTTGGGTTGAATCGGTCTGGGGAGTATTTTGCCTACTGTTGGTGTAGGTCGTGCCTTTCTCCTTCAGCAGAGGCACACGAGCAAGCAAGAAAAATGCCGCGCCCTCCTTGTAGGTGTATCATCGCTAATAGCAGAGAAAAATGTTCGTATCCACCGTCATCGCATCGCATCGCATCGTCTTCGCATTTATAGCATAAAGACCCGTCATCGTTCGTTTGTCCATGCTTTTCACACAACGCTTTTGTTCCTTCCAATGGGAATTGTATCGATCTCAGGGACAGTTCCCCCTCTTCTCATCCCATCATCCAACGCTACTAGGCGGCGTCCCAGGACTTCTCTGTCCATTCTCATACATCTCCGTTTCATTCGAGAAGCCGGAGAAGGCACTAGTACTTGTCACCCTAGACAGAGAACTCGGTCCTCGATTGCCTCCTCCTCCTCCTCCTCCTCCTCCTCCTCGGGTATGAGTTTGCGGCTCCTCCATCTCCATATCCATCGGTTCCCCTGGATCTGCGTCCATCCTGCCGTATACCGATGATGAGCCCGTGATACTAGAACTATTGGATTGACGATCTTCTTGTCCGTAATTCTGCACTGTTCGTTGCGTTTGGTAGGAGGAGGTAGAGTGAGCACGGTGGTGCGTTATACTCGAATCCGGAACGCCTACACGACTCACTTTTGTATCGGCGAGAGATGGTTTTTCGGCTAGGTTTTTGAGCATATCCCGCGATGTATCTAGCATCTCGACTGCGAACCGCAAGAATCCTGCTCGTTCGGCTGAGACGGATAGTGTCCACCTGTATTCCCTCAATCTGAGTCTGTAGAATTCTGCTTCCTCTTTTGCGGGTGCCGTGGCCCATAGGAGGCCTCCAAATGTGCCGATGAGGGTGAAGTTTGTCTTGGAGGGGAAGTACCAGAATGCGCGCAGGTGTTCGGGTCGGAGTCGGTTTACAAAATCCATGGCGGAGATGAGACGAGTCTTCGCCGCTGATCGGCATATGTAGAGGAGGTATGGGTCTGGTGGTGACGAGTGGGAGTTGGAAGATGGAGTGGTGGAGGAGGTCAAAGGATTGTTCAAGGATTGGATTATGCGCCGATGGAGAGTTATTTCTGTGGCGAAGTAGGCGAGGTGGAGGAAGCCTGTTGCGGAAAATTAGATTTGAAACTATGCTCGATCGAATAAAGTAAGAACGTACCAGTGGAAGAAAGCTGATTGGGAACCACATTGTCCATGCGGACTGATGCAGGTAGCTTTGAGAACCACTCCTTCAATTTGATCTGTACTGGCTTTGCTCGCTCCAATATTAGCCTCGTTGAGTTCTTGCCCGCAGCTGCGAAATCTTGTATCGCTATCTGTGTGTAGAAGGTGTCCATGATCTCAGACATAATCCCTGTGAGTGAGATCATCTGCGCGAAAATGATTTGTCCTTTCTCTCCCTCGGCTTTCTCCTCTTCAGTCTCGGCGGCGAAGTTGGGGTTCACCAGAGCCTCTTCGGTGATGTCGTCCTTAGACATATCCTTGACAGCCCAGTTGGCGCCGAAGATGTGTGATGGACGTCCATGAATGAGTGAGCTCCACTTGTCCTGCATGTAGAGAGCCCACGCTATGCGTTTCCGAAGCCCTCGCTCCCACAAAGGTATCGACCAGGCTGATGAATCCAAGTGTAGTCCCAATTCCTGACCAATGGCGACAAGTTGCGTGGTCAGACTCCATGAGTCTGCTTCAGGACGCTGTAGTAGAAGGAGGCCAGCCTGTACTGTGGAAAGCTTCGGCCTTTGCATGGCAGCGGCCAGAGTCTTGGACGCGATGGCATCGAGCGCGCTGATATCTGGTCGTTGGTGTTGAGATAATTCAGAATCATGTGACCACCAATTCAATGCTAAAATGTACATTCCCGCGATCAGGGGAGGTGAAACATTTTGTCCGCTAGTTCGGTAGCGTTCCAAAAAGACATGCTTCTGGATGATGGGAAAGCTGGGATGCACGATGCGGAAGTAGATGTCAATCAGTGCTGGGCCATGCGGTGCAACAATTCGATTTATTTCGTCAATCGCTTCGGAGTCGCTGCCGTATTCTGGGGTGTTGGTGTGGTCGTCTGAGAACATTATGAACGTCTCATGATCATTCACTCTTCGCAGTGTACCGACGTTGAGGTTGGACTCGCCACGAGAGTCAAAATGAGAGAGGCCGACCAGTACTGGGTCAAAAGGAGACGTCAGACCGATGTATCGACTGTGTTTGCTACGTTGAAGTCCCAAAGTTTCTCCGAGGACATGGTTCTCAATCTGAGCTTGAGGGCCCTGGGCTGGACTGATGGACAGCCTTGTAGGCGCTGCCCTTTGCGCAGGCTTTGGTGGCGATGCACAAGATGGATCTACAGATCTAATTGACAGCATTAGTCTCACGTGCGGCAATTAAATTTTCTGCGGACCACGTCCGCATGGACATACCTTTTCTTGGGAGTGCAATCTTTCTTCTCGGCGTCACCCGCAACTTTCCTCTTTCGTGGTTGAGGGTCTTGGACAAATGTGCACTCTTGTTTATGAAACTCGCAGAGCACACACAACACAGCTCCTTCGTGAATCACGCAGCGAGATTTTCGACGACGGCACGCGTCACACGGTCTTTCCCTTCTGGTTCGGGCGTTGGTTACTCCAGGGCAGGATGCAGCTTTGCTTAATGACTGGGGTAGGTTTTCCTTTCCAGACATTCGCCTCTTCGGGGGTTGTGGTCGGGCAGCGGCGATGGGAACAGGACTGACAGAGTGATGAGGCATAGCGGGCTGAATAGCTACGGCCATGGTATTGGCTAGAGGCAAAAGACCTCAGTGGGATTTGCTTCTGCCCGGGAACAGCGTGACAAGTCCGCGGGTGGCTAGGGTGAGATAACAAGCGGGCAGATCTATGGGTAAAGGAAGAAGGCTGCAGGTGTTGAGCACCCTGGTTGCAAAGCTATGCAGGAATACCCGTTGGCAGTGTGGGCGTTGAGCGTGTCGAGGCTGACAATCGGATCGAGATAGCGCCCACAGAGTGTCGGGTGCAGCTGCGGATTGGTCCGGATGCAGCAAGGCTCAGATAGGGTAGAAAGGTCTTATCGGACTGGCTGAGTTGATGTATTCGAGTAACGAGCAACGTCGCCAGGCCGCATCAATCAGACTCGGAATAAAAGAAAATGTCGATCTGAGAGATTTAGGTAATGATGCAGACTTTGAGGTATGAATAATGATGAGAATAAAGTTGGTTAGGGACCGCCAATACTACCGGCGAGGGCCTGGAGGAGGAGGAGGTAGTGGATTGCCTTTGGGGTCATTGAGGTGCCGGTTCGAGGTCGTTTGCAGTCAGTGCAAAAGGGGAGCTGGAGGAGACTGTCAATGTTGTAGAACTGGACCGTTCTTTCAAATGAACATGACGGAGAACGTGAACTTGGGCGCAACTGTTCAAATAAAGTGAAGGGGACCAAGGCAAGGGTAATGCTTTTGAGGCTGGTGTCTGTTGCGCAAAGGTTGCGGTTGAGTTTCTCTCGCGTAATAGAATAGATAAGGGAAATCCTCGCCTGGTTAGACAAATCACAGGCCGAATATAAATCTTTAGAAATGGCATCCCCAAATACCAAACGTAAGCAGGGACAGGCTAATGCCGAAAGCGGTGTATGATCTCTAGCAACAACATTATCCTGCGACACCAGTACGACAATCTCGGTGAATCGAATCAGCGCTGCTGGCACGAGAGAGCGTTGTGTGAAGATCCAGGGCAGCAGAGTCGGACAGAAGACCGTATCGACCCGGCAATTGGCATCAGGCGGTCTCGTGCCGACGTGCTGACGGATTCCGACGAGCAGCTGGACGTGATAGGGAATGTGTACCTGCGCTTGGTACTCTCCGTTTTGGTGAGGGCACGCATAGCAGCCAGCGTTCCAGGGTACTGCTATCCGATGTGTATCGCTGTGAAACCGGTCGACCCCACGTAATCGACAGGGCTGGCCATGCGGGAAATATCGGTTCGTTTGTGTGCTGTGCCCAAGAATATGGTCGATATTGGTAATGTTGCACGTGAGAGGGTGACAGATGTCTGGGGATGGTGAAGTTACTGACGAACGCGATATGATATCCCCACAGATGGATGTCCGATTTGAGGATGCTGAGACACGCTTCTCCACGTTCACATGTCTATTTTGGGCATCACGGTCACGTGGAGTCGTGAAATGTGAGCTGGCCTAATCGGTCGATGGTAAGGACAGTTCTACCTTCAAGAAGGACTATAACATTAGCCCGAAAGAATCTTGAGGAATTCAATCTTCAACATCTACTGGCAGAATTGGACACAGTAATCGCATTACTTAAGAAGTTCTAACACAAAGCCAACAACAAGATGTGGATCGTCAACTGGTTTTGGGGTATGATGGGATGGATAGCAGTTGAATGAAACTTATACTGACGCCCACCGCAGACGTTCTTGCCTCACTTGGTCTCACCAACAAGAATGCCAAACTCCTCTTCCTTGGTCTTGACAACGCAGGCAAAACAACCTTGTTGCACATGCTCAAGAACGACAGAGTTGCCGTGCTCCAACCTACCCTCCATCCAACCTCCGAAGAACTAAGCATCGGCAACGTCAAATTCACAACCTTCGATCTGGGAGGACACGCACAGGCGCGCAGACTATGGAGAGACGTCAGTTGGGGAAACATCCCCGGCATCAAGAAAGGTTCTAACGGTCGTCTGCAGTATTTCCCAGAGGTTAGCGGAATCGTATTCCTAGTCGACAGCAAAGACCACGAGCGGTTTGCAGAGAGCAGGGCTGAGCTAGATGCTCTGCTTGCGATGGAGCCATTGGCGAAAACACCGTTCCTTATCTTAGGAAACAAGATCGATCGTAGGTGGACAGCATCCTGTCACAGTAGGCATTTCAGCTGATATATGAACTAGATCCGGACTCTGTCTCGGAAGAGCAACTACGAAATGAACTCGGCATATATCAGACGACAGGCAAGGGCAAAATCGATCTTGAGAACATTCGACCAATTGAGGTTTTCATGTGCTCGGTTGTGATGAGACAAGGCTATGGTGAGGGCATTCGCTGGTTAAGTCATTACGTCTGAGAGAATGACAGCCATGAGAATGCGAGATTTTAAGATACCCGAAGGCATACTGGTGTGACATTATGGCATTTGGATAGACTATGTCGAATATGTAGAGACAACTGGATATACAGTGAGACTCACGTCCTCTCAATTCTGAACACTTCTCCTTTGACTTCCTTATTGGTTGAAACAGAGCGAATCCAATTGCACCATCTCCGATATTGAATTCTATAATGCATTTCAATAATCCCTATCTTAAAAATAAACACAAAATAGACCCCAACGAACCAAAATCTCCACAAGCAAATCCCTCTCACAATCACAATCCCGCTCCACAAAGCCCAAAAACCAACCCCACGCGACACGTCTGCACAACATGCAAGCCATTCCCAAAAAATACATAAAAATTAATAACACGACATCATCATACATGGCCAAGCACCTCGTACATGTACACAGCACACAAAAGAATCTCACCGAGCCCGAAATAAAAAGTGGAACCACCAACGATTCAAGTAAGGAGGCCTGAATTCTAGATTACAACCGTCTGGATCGCTGAGGCTAGATTCCCTTCTCCAGATTTTCTTTGCACATGGCAATCAGGAGCGTCACGTTCGTCACTGGATTGGTTGCGGAGATGCTCCGTTGAGAGTGGAGTTATCGTATGATGTTCGGGCCCTTTTGGGCTTGGGAATTTTGATATCGATTGCTGATGTCAAGGTTGACCTGGTTGAGTGAAAGTGCGATATCGGTAGTCAATTCGCATGGTTGTGTTGGCATTATCAAATCTGTATTATTATGGTCTGAGGTTTATGCTTGAAAAGTTTCAGGCTGCAGCTTGGTGCAGATTCGGGCTCTCCCTCACAGTTAAGGTTAGTAATCTGGGAATATATGAAAAGGTCGTGCATTTTTGGTGAAGAGTGTTTAATCCTTACTAATTGAGACCCAATATATCGTTCCCAGCCTATTCCTAGGAGAAATGAGGGACAATTACCTAAGAGCTTGACCTTCATCCTATCCTTCATCGATATATTCATTTTCACCAACCTGCTAGAGGAGCATGACTTGAAACTATTCCTCTCACCACAGCATCAAACCTCGCAGTCTTAGCAACAGTCACAGCACAAAAAGCAGAAATTGAGTACAATGCTCTGCGAAAAGAAAAGGACCTTGAATCTTTCCACCAAACCACAATCCCTCTCCACTCTCCGCACCAACATAGCCGTCACCAATAATTACCGAGGGCCTGACTCTGCCATCGTCCGACACTCAGCAACGACCACGCACACCCACTTCTCAAAGTCTTTTGTACTCGAGTACTGACCTCGACATGCTTGCGAAGCGAAGTAGGCCAACAGCGAATACCCTCATTTTCTACAATCTCGACAAATTCGGCGCTCTCTGAGTGAGAATCCCAGACTTCCCATTTCGGCTGGGGATTGCTGGCTTGAAATTCCTTCCGCAACGACTCCAAAGAACTGTCTCCGCCAATTTTCACTGCAATCCGAGTCACGCTGTTTATATAACCGTCGTACCAGATGTTGATGACAAGACGCCGTCCGGCCACATGCTCCGGTGCTCCTTGATACGAATATGAGAACAGAGCGCAGTGAGATCCGAAACTGCATTCGACCTGAAAAAATTGTTCTCGTTCTCGCCAGTTCGAGGGAGGGAGAATATCTTGCAGCTTCCATTTGCTTGTTAAGCTTGATCCAATATATTTCGGCACCACGATGAAAGAGTTTTTTCTGATAGATTCCAGGACGGAGTACCCGCTAGGCGGCGCCTTCTCAGAGCTCTTGACGTGGACTGTTGCTTCCACAGTATACGAGAGCAACCGTAATGGAACTTCCATCGGATTCGAATGTGTGCGAGAATACTGGCCGCCGACGCCATGCTGAAGCCATATCCCTACCTGGCTGTTCCGATCACTGCCAAAGGTGCAATTCAGTAAGGCTATACATTCGCTGGAGGTCTCGATGGAATCCATCGGAGGCCGGCTGATGAAGAAACTTGACAATTGAACTCCTTTGTTCGTCATGGACATTGATCCCATCTTTGAATCCCGCTCCAAGGTACGGACATGTCCAAAGTTGACAAATTGTACTGGCCACTCAGCCAGTAACCCTGATCCGCCTGTTGTATGCCCGTAATAAGTTGATGGAGGTTCCAGGAACTTTTCCCAATCATGCGGTGCATTGCTATGGAGTTGGGGGGCCAACTTGGCCCCAACAAAATAATGTTTGATATTCCGAGGATTTGAGGAGTTTCTCCTTTAGGCGAGAAATTGCTTTTACACCTCCTTCCCCATAGAGCAATAGCATATTGATATCAAAAATACCCATCAAGCAGTAAGCAAGATCTTCTGATCTTGTTGTGATTCTTTACGACGCCCACGACATTCTCTGTGCGATGGAAAACCCTTGCGTATGTATATCTGAGGTTGATAAGGCAGAACTTGCGATTCCCGTAATTTCGACCAGTAGAGGTACTAGTTCGGTCTTGATACCCAGGGGAGTCCAGTCTTGGAAGTAGAATAGTACGTTCGAAGGCGCGATAAGCCCTTGCAACGTCCATCCTATCGTAAACCAATGACTTTTATGCAGGGCGTGGTTTAGATCTGTAACGTTTTTAGGCACATTGGCAAGACATGCGTAGCAAACGACAGCTTTTTGGTACCATTTGTACATGGAATTGATCGATTCGGACAGCTCTGCACTACTGGATTTATCGATGCCTTACTTCGGTCAGTAATCAGCTGTAACATATCGATGCTGGTCTTACAGCAAGTATCTACCCAGGCGAATTGATAACCGTCTTTGCGAGCCTGCCTACAACAGTATTATATCTTACGATACTCGTTTTTCTTAACGTCCATCGAGCCGGCGTGTTTCTCGTGAAACGAAATCTCCTCCGAGCCCCATGTATGCGAAAGGATTGCGTAAGGCTTAGCATTGTGTTCGAAAACCTCTGTGAGCTTGATGGTTGTTGTGTCGATAAGCCTCATGACGACGACAAGCGAAGCGTCCCGTCAACTCTTTCGAGACAGCAGTTCCCAAGGAACCTGGCGTGTGGCAAGGAACTACGAGGATGATGAGTATATTGTTGCGCTGGAGTGCGAAGGTGGGGCAAACTCTCTCCACTTACGGGAGTCCACTAAACAAGGTCCGGATACATTTGATCGATCAAACTTGTTCTCTTGCTAGGTGGTAATAGCCAGTGATTATAACTTCCAAAAAGTGGAGAGCGAAGTCAGTGATAGAGAGTCGATCGTTTATTAAATATTATGTCAGTATATATTAGTACAAAGCGAAGCCCAAACAATGGTTCCACGTCTAAAGGTATTTCCCCATCCATTTCATTTCCAACGCCTCATAATTCCCAGTTCCGATGTCTAGCAAAAAACAACTAGATCACTCAAGATCCGTATCTTTTGCATCATCCATAACCTTAGTCTCTTCGTCGGCAGGCTTTGCAGTATGCTTGAAACCTTGCTCTGTCTCGTGCTCGCGATCAAGGGGTAGTGCCTTTGTCCAAAGACTGGCGATGAATGCAACACCAGCAAGCACGCAGCAGAAGATCCAGATGTAGCGAGCTGCGTCAACATATGCAAGCTTGAGTTGAGCTTTCGCCAGCCCCTCAGGCATTTGCTTGATGATCTGGACGAGACCACTTGCGTCTCTGGAGTACTCTGTCGCTTTATCGGCCAAAAGGGGGTATGTGAGTAGCTTCTTCTTCATTTGGTTTTGGAATCTGTGTGACATGTTAGCGGACGTAACTTGACGTCGTCAGGAATGGGAGAAACTCACATAGTGCCACCGACAGCAACGCCAACTGTTTGGCCCAAGGCTCTGAACAAGGCGAAGCTTGTCACAGCGTGAGCTTGATCTTCATTCGATGCCGATGCTTGTACGGTAATCGCCATCGCACTGAAGAGGACACCAGTGCCAATACCAGGTACAAGGTTGAGAAAGATCCAGGCCGGGGTTGAGGTATCGACTTTCAATAAGAGCATTAAACCCATGCCCAAAGTCGTAATTGCCCAACCTCCCCAGGTAAACCACGTATATTTCCCAGTAATGGCAATGATAACACCAGCAACCACACTGGCTGGAGCAACAGTGAAGGTTTGCGGGAAGAGCGCAACACCGGCAAGGATTGGAGAGAATCCTTTAACTGCCTCGTAATAGAGTGGCAGATAGTACAGGATACTCCACAGAATGATGCCGTGGATAAAGGTGGTAAAGAAGGTGACTCCAGCTGTTATGTTGTTCATGACGCTGAGTCTGATGACGGGCTCCAAGCCTTTCTTTTGCAACCATGCTTCATAGAAGACGAATGCGACCAAAGCGGCCGCGCAAAGTACCAGAGGAACAAGAGTGCGCCATGAGTCCCAGGGGTACATGACACCGCCCCATGTGATCTGTTTATATTAGTACAGGTTAATTTGGAGAGCTTTTTTTAACATACCGGAATGAGAAAGCCAGTCGTTGCGCCAACAAATACGATCGATCCAATCCAATCAACACGCTTGAGCTTCGCAACAAAGGAACTTGTCTTGTAGTTCAGCTTGAGGAAGAGAATGATCATCGCGGTGCCAACACCAATAAAGGGCAGGTTAATCCAGAAAATCCAAGTCCAGGAGACATTTTGTGCGAATCCACCGCCGAGGAGGGGGCCAGCGACTGTACCTAGGGCCCACATCGAACTGATGAAGCCGAACCACTTGCCTCGTTCTCGCAGAGGCACCATGTCAGTGGCCACGATCTCTGTCATGACGATGACTCCACCTCCACCAATCCCCTGAATAGAACGACCGACAAGGATAGTTGCGAAATCCTTTGCAACCGCTGCAACGATAGCACCAACACCAAAGAGTGTTAAGCTAAAAAATATCAATGGCTTTCGTCCGAAGATGTTTGAGAAGTTCCCTAAACGATTAATCAGCTTCTATCTGATGGAAATGAAGCTTGGGAGAACTACCTAGCACTGGTTGAAAGACGGTGGATGTAAGTAGGAAAGCAGTTCCAGCCCAGAAGGCCTCGATTGCTGTGCCTTTCAAAACTTTTGCCATTATGGGGAGGGCCACAGAAATTGAAGTTGCATCGAGGGCGGCCATCAAGGTGATGACGGACAGAGAGCTGAAGGCAACAACAAATCTCCAATCGGGGTTGAAGGCATTTGCTGCATTGTGAGAGCTGGTGCTGGAGACTTGTGATGCAGGTCTCGAAGGGGAGTCTTCCATAGCTTCTTTGTTGTAATCAGGGCTAAGATGCGCCTCCGTGGGAGGACTTATTGTCGTCATTAAGATCTAAAGAGGTTGTTGAAAGGAGGGGAGAAACTTGAAAGGTCAAAAATAATTAAACAGTAGCAATGGTATTCTGCTGAGAGGAGGTAATGTTATTTGAGACTGTTAGTCGAGAGATGATAATTACTACAGCTGAGGAAAGCTATCTCTTATGTACCTTGGGCCATGAAGCTGAATTATGACCCGTAGACAGGTCGCAGAGCCAATGGACAAGAGTCAGTCCGAGCATCTCGTTTGAGAATGTTGAGTAATTGGAGAACCATGCTCAAGAACGAACAATTTGCTCCATGCTTTGGGGCCTGCCTAAAGTCTCTCCGATAGAATGATCGTAACCGTGTCTCCATCGCTTCGCATAGGAGTTGGTGCGGTGAAGCTGTTCGAAATTAAGCGAACAGACCAATCCTAGATCGTCCTGACGCGGAGGAATAAAAAGCCATCCCTTGTCTGGCGGTAGCGTGGTTGAATGCTCGTTTGGCTGAAGTCAGCAAAATGGTGAAGACGGACTGTTGGTTCATCCGGCTTCCTTCTGCATCGGATGAATATAAGCGCAGTCCTTAACTGACAACAAACACCACATAACTCAGCTTCTGGATTTAAAGAATATCTCCATCTCATGCTCCGATCCAGACAGTCATCGTCTCAACCATAATCGTCCTTTGTTTGGTCCGCTCACAGTAGTCTCATCAATTCACGTACCCTGCCAGCCGAGTCGCCAAGCCATAAAGCTTTTTAACAACAACTATCCAACATAAAAAGAATATCGATCTATAAAATCCTGGCGATATTTCATTTTCAATGGCTAGTAATTCGATAATGTCCATATTGAGGGGGACATGTTGTATTAATTTTGGCTTCTCGCGGAGGAATATGAATTGGTGAACCAGCTGGGCGCTCCTAATGGGACCTCGAACTAAACATCTTGTCTGATTAACCATATGAGTAAGCGATCAATGGATGAACGATGGCGCAATATATACAGCAATCTCTAGCTTAGGGAATTGCAAGAGTCTTCATCACCCTCGAAGACATAGCAACACTCCAATATGGCGGCCTTTGTTGCCAATCAAAGCTCCCAGCCAAAATACAGCCCTCATACTGTTAAGAGAACGACCTTACCAACTCTAGAGAGTGCTTCTCTATCGACGGTAGGATGTCCGATGAGTCGATGCTATAATTAGGTATCGAATTACTTCTTCAAGTGCTGGCTTGCTTGGTGTCAGTGTGCAGCTCGACCGACAATCGTGAATGGTTGCAACGTCGATTCACAATCCATATTCATCGCGAACAGCAAATAAAAATATTCAGGGTAGATTCAAGGACTCAAGAATTTTACCCGAGACGGTTTATCCCGCTCTGGGCGTGTGGACCTCGAGAGGTTGTTGTTCAAGCACCTGGCTGACGCAAGGGAGACCCAAGGGAGGATAGTGTTTAACGGTCTTTTCCAACCTCTGTGATTCGTTCCACTCACAAGTATCCAGTTCACGGTCACCTATTCCCGTAATCTGCCCGCCATTTATGGTATAGGTCGACGTTTTCAAGCCCTCGATTACTGCACCAAGCTATTGTTAGTCGCTATCAATATTTCCTTACTGCCGTCAACTTCCAAATTTGGTCTAATTTGGTCGAACCTACCATTCCATGATTCTTCTGTGCATTGGAGCAACGCATTAGTCGGTCGATATATATCACACGCTGATCTGTGCATATCGAAATGCATGATACTATAACCCTCATCATCGCCTAGAAGTTAAAGTTGGCTTTCTCCCTGCGGTAATCAAGGCTTCGTTACATCTGAAGATTGCAATACTCCTTTTCGTTCTAAAAACTCTTTGGATACTCCTACTCCGAGCTATTAACATACCTTGACCGGGTACATCCGAAGACCTTGTTGATAAACCCTTGGTCAATTGCGAGTCTCCCCAACCATTATATAGTTGGCGTTCACTGGAACTCCTCAGCGATATATCATCACACTCCCCTATTCCCAAATCACTCGCTCAGATGTCAATAATGAACTCTGTTCAGGTTCAAGAGGCGACGAGGCTACCGAAGTTCACTATGCCTCCACGACGTACCTCCAGTCTATACTCAAGGTCCAACAGCAAATCTCAGGTATCAAAGATCCGATCCATACGACGAGAGAAACTGCGCCGATCACTGTCAGTAAACGAGAAGAGCGAGAACCATACTCCTTGGTCGTCACCAGTCTCACCAACCTCACCAACCAGATTCTCAGCTCCATCATCACCTATCGAGTGCCCAATCTACTTCTCTGTCGATGAAATCTCCAACCATTTCTCATATTGGTCTAGTCAGGATCAAGATTGGCCTTCGACAGTGCCCCGTCTCTCCATACCGACTCCAGGCCCACGTTTGCCAGGCCAGTGTAACTTTCTGAGGCTACAAGTACCACAACAAACCTCGGATGATTATGTCCTCTCTCCACATTCTCCACTGGCGTACACTCCACTCGTTTCTGACCATAAATTTTTCACGGCTATTCCCATATCCCACCACAACGGATCCGACGACAAGTCACCGCTTCCAGAAACAGCCGATACGATTCCAAAAAGGCTATTCAGTCTCTCCAAGAAGGGAGTGAAAAGAACACCTTCAACTCGCAGCAAAGGACACAAGCGCGGAAAGACACCACTATCCCAAGCAGCCACCGAAATTCTCGAAACCCAAGTCCAAAACCTGAACGTCCTCTCAGGCAGCGAATTATGCAGTGAAAGCCCACCCCTTTCGCAAGACCATACAGCAAAGGACTCGCGACCCCGAAAAGACTCCCTAGGCAGCCTCCTCAGACCAGCGCGAAGCATCAGCCGACGCCGAAAAGATGGAAACTTCCTACCCCTCCGAGCGCCCACACCTTCCTTCCTCCAACCCTTAGCAGAAGAACCAACAGCTCTCGAGCGCAAAAAGATGCCCCTCGTGACCGCCATCGTCGTTGCTCCTGGTCCCACCAAAATTACAAAAACACCGGGTCCCCTCCGTCGCTTCAGCACACGCCGTCGCCGCCGAATGGAAGCTATGCAAAAGCCCCTCCCTGCTTTACCAACTCAGGAACCAGAGCCTACCCGATATTCGATGCAGTCAGACTCGACAGTTGCTGCTCTGTCAACTGTGGGATCGAGACCAATGTCCCCTGCTGAGTTTGAAGAAGCGAATACCTCTCCATCATTTCCTGGCTCATCATTCGGTCCTAAACCGACGAGTCCATGGTCTCAACTCTTCAAGCGGGCGAAGAGTCCTTCTGCCAAAGATGAGAAGTCACCAGGTTTCCTTGGAATGTTGAGGGGGAGGCCAAAAGAGAGGGATACCGATGAAGACGAGGTGAGAGAGAAGTGGAGGGGTGAGATGAGGGGGAAGATTAGGGTGGTGGGAACTGTGAATATGAGTAGTGCTTTTGAAGATTGAATAGCGGCTATGGCTGGATCATTATTGAGTTAGCGACTGGACTTGTTCAATCTGAATTTGGGAATTTCCTTTCTTTGAGCCTTGACGTTTGATGAGGGAGATGGGTATACATATTTCGGTAATTCGTTCTCGTCGGAAAATTTAATTCGTGATTATCCTACATTGAATATGTCCCGTTTTTCTTGATGAACCTTGTCTTGCCATAATTTCTCTCTTTGAAATCTTCCGAATTGCGAATACCAAATCATCTGACTAGTCGCTGAAAACTCCATAACCCGAAAGTCGCTCAAAACATGTCAAAATGTAACTATTGAGAAGGACATCAACGTCCATGTTCCTTATTCTCAATCTCCAACTCATCCCTCTTCAACCTTGCGGCAGCAATAGCCTCCGTAGTCCCAACCATTGTAGCCTCCTCAGCAATCTCATATTCCTCCGCTCGCGGCGTGGGTGGTATATCGACAAGCACAGCTGGATCATTCGCTCTCTCAGCAAGGAGTTTTTTTCGATTCTATAACGGCCAAGATTAGCAAGTCCCCTCTTCACCATACTACTAGAATAGTGGATATACATACCTCCCTCACAACCTCATTCTCCCCCTTCTCCCCCGTCAACTCTTCGTATGCCTCCTCATCCTCTTCTGGACTGATGCTCTTCGATTTTCTGAGCGAGGCTTCTGGTCTACGGAGGATGGGTGAGACGGGAGTGGAGTCTAGTTCGACGGCTACGGAGTTTATAGGTGTGATTGTTGTATCTATGAATGCGTGGGTAGGAGTCGCATTGGTCGTTGTGTGTTTCACGGACCCAGAAATCGGCGTTGTCATTTTATCTTGTAGCTGTGGTCGTCACTCTGGAGAAGGCGGCCTTGAGGTTCGAGTGTAGTATTGGAAGGCGAGAGGTAGGCTGTAAGTTGAGGCGGAGGGCGGTTATGGTGGGGCTGTTTACTGGGGAGGACTTTGGGGGCTGCAAGCGGGGAGGTGTACGCCGTAGGTTACAGTGGGTAGAATTGGAGAATTCCTTGAATTTTGTTTATTGAAGCCTAGTCTTAATATATCGTGGACCGGTGGGGTGTCGCTACTTATAGCTCAATAGTAGCAAGCAAGGCGGCTGGAGATGCGGAGTTGATTCGTAAGAGGCTGCGTGGCAGGCAACGGTATATCTCTTCTGTTCAGAATGGAGGCTCAGATGATGTAAGTAAGCGAGACAGTGTTCGATAGAAGGTTATTGTAGTGAAGAGGATTGTTGGCACTTCATCTAGCCTGAGCCTTATTGACGGTAAATCAGATGAAAGCAGGGTCCGGAGCAAAGTGGGCTGGATTCAGGGTTTCAGTATGACGAGGGAGGCCTATTAATGGCAACAAAGACGACCGTTTTCAAGTCTTACTGTATAGCTGTTGATATCTTTGTAATAGTCTGCCTTTGGAAAGCAGATTTTTCAATATGTTTGAAGGATTCCAACCTAGAGGTCACATGCTTGTCCTAAAATGGTAACTGCTTGTAATTGATAGTGATGGTGCTAGACGGCAACGCAATGGACGGCCATACTAACAATTTTTATCAACAAAATACTGTTGACTGTAAAGCTAATCAAGAGTACAATCAGAGGCATTTCCCAACGCTTGGTTGGACGCTTTCCACTTTCTCGTTCTCGAATTCTGGAGCAGAGATCACTTATTGTGGACGTGCAATTTTAGCGCAGGGCATCCAAACCGTTGCATTACTCTACCTACTCATACCTCATAACCGTGACTTGCAATATTGGTATACCATATATTCTTTTCAAAAGCCCGCCGTTTCCCAAAACTCCACAACTCCATGGCATCAACTCCATAACTGCATCAGAAGCAGGAGCTTGAACACAAGACCACAAACAGCCGCACCCAAGAGGCCTCTATGCATTAGATATTGCACCTCTCACTAGCCTCGAGTTGACACCTCGTGCAAAGCGCCTACTCAGGGTCTGGTCAAGATGGCCCCTGTTGGTTCTGGCGTGTCGGATCTTGTCAGCCTCCATTTCGACCATCCAATTAGCCCTCTCCACCGCTTTCATAACAGGGACATGTGCTTCGTTCAGGAACTTGATGTTGATGCCATGAAAGATGGACGCAGATGGCATAGTAAGCCAGTACGGACAAGGTGGCTGGAACATGGTCATGCACTTCCATTCTTTAGGGCAATGCAGAATGAGTTTTCGTACGGATTGCGGTGAGATCTTGAGCGAAGCTGGAGTCGACTTGCCATCTCCAGTGGCATCGTCTTTGCATCCGATGTTGTGGAAGAAGTCCTCGAACAGAGGGTTGTACTCTCGAATAGGCCGAGACAGGTCGACTCGCTTGAACAGAATTCTTTGCAAGCTCGGCGAGCTCCCAATGAGACGATACCAATTCCGACATACCCTCTTAGCGAGCAGTACGCGGTCGATCGAAAGGTAGACTAGGATTTCCTCAAGCAACTCATCTATGGCGAAGACACGTGAAGCAGCGCTCTCTGCGGCCATAGTTGGTGGACGTGATGCGTCTTTGACCTGCCTCCACTGATCTCTTCGATACCAGTGAGGCAAGGAGGTAAGACTTCCGAAATTCGAGGTTGACCAAGAGATTGTCACAGAAGTTGTTTTTGACAATGAAGTTGGTTGGTCGAGCGAGCGAATAGGCGAATGCAAGATACGGCAGCCTCTTTCGAAAGCCTGGAGAGAGGATTCGGAGTTAAATAGAATACTCGTGCAGCTCGATATCCCACGGAATTAAGCTAGAATTCAGGAAGATGTTGATTGTTGACGGCCTCCCATTCACGACGCGACGAGTGACTCCGGAAGCGGATCGTCATCCAAGATGGTTAGCTTATCTTTACCAGGGTGGAGGTCATGTGTCAGAACACACACATCCTTGAGATCAAATCACCTAGTCCCCTTTGGTTAGCATGCATGTAGGAGCATTGATGCATGAACAGATTGAATGCACCTACTTTTCGATGGGGTCTCGTATTAACATGATTCAATGAGCATTTAAGGTTAGGTATACGCTCCAGGCCTCTCCACCAGTCGGCTGTCTGCCCTCATGTATCAGCTCTCAAGTTTCATCTCGCAATAGACGATTCGCCATCTCGCCAGGCGGGAACTTCTCCACACAAGAATACGGGCTACATCACTGCCTCCGACCCTTGTCTGGCTGCTGAATCACATCTTGACAGGGCCACGCCTCCAAATCGCTGTAGTATTCACCACCAACATGAACTTTCAAGCTGCCATTCTCCTGGATCCCGACACTCGTTTCAAGTCCAACTACCTAAGTGGGATGGACTTCCAAAATAGCCTTTGGAATGGCCAATTTGCCTCTGATCAGCAATGGGTGTGGCCTCCAGGCACCGACAACTACGAACCTGTGCGCGCCAATCCTCCGGGCACAGTCTTCGAATTACCTGAACACGATGCGTCAAGAGGCGTCGAACAATATTCCATCGAAGACACAATTAATAGCATCTCTCCGAACTCATCCGGGCCGTTCTCCGAGCCAGAGGGCGTTGCTGCGCGAGTTCGAAACAAACCGATACCCCGAAAAGGCCACACCAAATCTCGTAGAGGCTGCTTCAACTGCAAAAGGCGGAAGATCAAGTGTCAGGAAACCCAACCAGCATGTGGAAATTGCGAGAAAGCAGGGATTATCTGCGAATATCCCAAAATTGTTCAACAACAACAACAACACCCGGAAAGCTCAATCATACGTCAACCTCAAGCAACGAATGCTTCTTTTTCTATGACTGACATGCGTCTTTTTCATCATTTCATAGTTCGAGCATATCCACACCTTCCTGTTGGAGCAGACGCCGTATGGACGCTCGAAGTGCCTGCTTTTGCGCATGAGGTATGTTTCTATATTTTGAAATTCAATGCTCCACCGCTGATGAATACAGTACGAATATCTCATGCGTGCAATGCTGGCCCTAGGCGCCTCCCATTTGAGTATCACGACAGAGTCAGATCTCAACTCTCAAGCCCTGGCGCATCGAGTCGAGGCCGTGAACTTGCTGAACAAAGCTTTAGCTCGACCTGCTATCAGCAAGGAGGAAGCCGATGCCAGATTTGCAGCTTTCATGATTCTCACATTCCAAAGCAGCTGTATGGCCGATGGAATTTTTGATTTCTTGACTATGCTACGCGGTTGCATGTTTCAAGGCAAGCACGTTCGGCTGTCCAACTCTGCATTTTCTGCCTTTGTTGGCGAAAATAATCACCTGAGCACAATGGATGAGAGATTTTCAGATGCTCAACTGGAGACTTTGGATACCAAGACATTGGGCGAGGCCGTGGCTTCGCTTGCTGGCATACTCCCTCTATGTGAGACAGAGGTGGAATTACGCTACCATAAATTATTGACCAACATTGTCACCTATGCTTATACCTCCCCAAAGGCTGGTAAGTACTACTTGGTCTTTTTGTTTAATTTGGACCCTGCTCATAATTTCCAGCGTACAAGTCATTCATCGAATTATACAACGTTGTTGGATTGGTCTCACATGCAGACTTCCAACGTATGGTCGATCGCACCAATGGAGTCTCTCAACTTCTTCTGAGCCATTTCATGGCATCGCACGTGCTTCTGCATCATTTAACTATTTACGAGGGCCAACAAAGGGAAAATGAGAGTGTACCTCTTTACAGAGTTTTCAAAGGATGGATGAGGGGCATCAAAGAAGGCCTTAAACCGTCTTTGAGGAAGTTCAACGAGTGGCCCTTCTCATTCGTGGTCAAATTTGGACTTGGTATTAGCGGCGAGGCAGACGCGGAGGCTCGCATGGCCACAGTAAAATTCGGAAGATGAAAGGATTGGTTCAACTATGAGGGAGTGGAGCTCGCTGGCTTAAGATTAGAATTGGAATTACGCAAAGTAACGCACGCAACGAAACGGGAACGAGCAAGAGCGCGGAACATCCGCGAGACCACATCAACTCCATCGTACGCAAAAATCCTTCCTCAACTCGCCAATTATCTTCTTCATCATGGTTGCAACCTTGATGCATTGGCATATCATGCCTTCTCCACATCTGCCCTAGTGGCTCTTTTGGATCGCATTTTGCATCTCGATGGCCCCTTCACCCTCGCCGCCACCTTTCTTTCTCGGCAGGATTCGTCCAGGATACCAGACACAGAAAATCGCAATTGCTGGCAACATGGGCAAACACTCAAACATGTAGAACGGCCACTCATGAGAGAACGGATACCCGCCGACTCCGAGCGAGAACTCGATCAAGCGGTAGATCGACCGAATCTGTCACCATTTCATTAGCAACAACGGTCTTTTCGACATGTGGGGTCAAGAACTCACCACAATAAAGACACAAGAAGCGATCACTGCCACGAAAACCTTCTTCCACTCTGCAGGCGCGTTCTGCATCCTCTCATCTTTTCGACCTGTTCTCTGTCCAAACCTTGCCAGAATACCCAGGAATATCAACATGGTGGCCAGCTGCGTAGCCAGTCCCACGATGAGGATGTTGACTCCAATGTTCTTGGTACGTCCCTGCCAGTTGTTCGAGGATGCGATGCCCGAACCAGACACCTGAATCATGAAGGAAATGATATCCCATCCAACAAAGATCTTAGTGAGCTTGGTCGCGGAGATGCGAAAGATCCTCGGGATCGGAGTCGAGGCGGTGGATGGCATGACGCAAAGCAGCAATCTACCAAGTACGAGGTAATTGTTCGCGGCCAGAAAGAGAGGGGCTATGACGATAAGGGAAGTGGATGTGGCATATTTGGACTGGGTTTAGTGTCAGAAAGAGGCTCAGGTGCTGAATACGATTTCGACGGCCAAAACCTACCACGTCGCTTGGGCTCTTGACACTGAGACTGCGAGCGATGTACCCAGTACCCTCAAGGATGCCCGCGATTGGGATGAGAACTAGATACCAGGTTTTGTGCTGACAAGTTCGGTAGACTAGTATGGTAGTTGGCCAGAAGAACAATACTGTGGCCACAACAGTCAGTGGAAAGTTGGGCTTGTAGAAATAGATGCTGTTATCGCTGTTGGGCATCGCGGCGATTAAAAACAATGTATGGATGGAGGTGCGATATGGTACTAAGAGAGTCAAAGACACAATAGATAGATTGGACAGAGGAATGATCTTGAAAGAGTGGTATATATAAGATATTGAACCGAGCTAACCCTAGCTATGAGTATGCATTCCTTCCCCCTTCATACTTCATTCTCCAATAAAGAGCTTTTTGCGACACACCTCGAATGCGAGACTGACCAACGATTATCTGTGATATCTCGCATTGCTTCACACGGCTAGAATAACAACAGCCTTACAGACAACTCACAGCCACCGCAGTACGAAGCACTGCGGTATAGAATTTGATTGGACGACATCTGCGGTAGCTACTTTCATTGGATCAGGTTGCGACTCACACCGGTTTTTGGTGTCGCACATTTGATTCGACGCCAGAAATATCTCCAAAAGCATTGAATCCCCATATCGGAGCCTGTGATATTCTCGTATCCAAAAATCAAGATAACCGGTTGACTATTGCGGCTATGCACGCGTCACAAATCTTTTCATGTCGAATCAGCCTTTACAGAGTGAGAGATGGGGGGGAAATCAGCCTCGTGTTAGTGGGGCTTACGTACTTCGCTTTTATCGCATTCTGGATTCGTAGTTGATCTTCTTGTCGCATTCATTTTTGCTTTGGATTGTGATGTCTTAGCGGTTTGCGATGTGTGCAATTATTTTTGTCATTGAGTAGTTATCATATTGGACGATGAATTCCTAGCATGATTTATTCTTATTTCTTGAATTCCAACTACTTGGTAGAGGGGTTTGATAAGTTTTTAAACAATTACTCAGCTGTCAGCTGCTCAGTTCTGATCCTTAGAGGTTCAAAAACATGTTTGTTTAGGAAAATATCATAGTGGTACAGCTGGGCCATCGATTCTATTCCCCGTATGACGGCGTGATCGACGACATGCGCTTTTCATTGGCTGTCTCCCAGTCTCATAACGCAGTAGTAAAGTTTCTGGTGGCTTGAAAAGATCATTTTGCTAGAAATTCATCGCGCACTATCTGAATTCGAGAACGTGGTATTCAAATCGTAATTCTTTGTGCTGGGGAATGGAATGAATGGACCTCTTTTGGACGAGCTTCCTGACACCCTCCATTTCTAATGCGTGAGGTTACGGATATCGTGGATATCATGATAAATGGACTGAGACGTTCAGATGATCTGAAAAGCAACGTCAGTATTCTAAAGTTTCCAGACACTATGCTTGGACACTTATAGCCATAAATCGTTGGAAGACTTACCCAAATCCTTACACCCATAGGAGGTAGCGACTCAAAAACAGGCAGCGACTTCCCACTTTGATCCAACTTAACGCGGTCGGATTTGAATTGATCGGGGTTCGTTTCCAAAGCTCGTCGAAATCGCTGCTTTTGTGAGCAAAGCCATTCGATCGTAAGCATCATCTAACATACCTGACCCATTGAAGTCATCATCCCGCCCAAGCTCCTTCTATTGTCCTTTTTCTGATGGCTCGAGTGTACCTTACTCCATTCCACAGTACGTAAGTACCCCTTTACAAGTCCAACCCTTCTGTAAGTGTCAAGACGGCCAGGCACAGCCTTCAGAAGGAGCCCTACTGGTCGTATACCTTGAGCGTAGATATTAGACCGCCCAAGGGCAACGAGATGTGCAACAATAAGCCACGCAAGTTGTTCCCCATCCACCAATTCACTATCAGCGCGGCCTTGGATATCCAGGGAGGCATCGCCCAACGCGCTGGCGCCAGATGTTGGGTCAAATACTCGCGACACTGATCGATCTCCTTGTGCGAAGGTCCTGAGGATGACTGGTATCAGATCACCTTCCACGTAAAGCTCACCAGTGCCTGGACCATACACATTCTGCGTGGATAGAGTACAAGCTGCGTCCAGGAGATTCAATCGGGGCTCTAGCTGGGTGGCTCTTTGCTGCTCATCGGTAATTTCGTCGTAATATGTGATGGCGCCAGTGACAGAGGCCCATGACCAACTGGGCGCATACAAGTGGTCGAAGCGTTCACTGGTCTTGAAATTGACGTCGTTGAAGATGTCAAGCTCTCCTCCTGCAACATGCCAAAGCAGGTTCCTCACGAGCTCGGCTTTCCAGATCCCGAAAAGATAGTCGCTAGCATGGTAGCAGGTAGTGTCATGCTCTGACATCGCGGATGCGAGTCCGGAGATCGCAGCTAGACGATCTTTGTTGTATGTGAGATTTCGTTGGGTGTACTCAACCACAACGCTCCGCCATCGAAGCTGGGGGCGTGGATTTGTGCTTGTCAAGACTGGGCCATAGACTGCGTGTCTTCGGGGATTGAACACACTCTGGTAACCGGGCTGCCAAGAGAACCTTTTGGAATCGAGAAGACGGCGGGATTGGGCGCGGTTGATGGGAGCGCGTTCATCGTCGTCTTCTGACAACTGGCTCATAAACTTTTGTTTGAATGGTGAGTAATTGAGAATTGTGGCGTCCTTGACTGCCACTTGACATTCACATCTTGTGTCCACAGCACATTCCCACACCAATTCAGAAGCGGTGTAGTGGAGCGTCCTAGGCGCAAGTAACCGCTCTTGCATTGTCCATGCCCGAGTGTCAATGACAGGCCTAGTCAAAGTTTGTGCCGCATGTGATCCGTTGCTTTCGTTCCTGACACCAGGTTTCCGAACGTAGATGAAGCTGTCCCCTTCCCACCCGATGATTTTTCCGCTCGCATCCTTCTTTGAAGGACCCGGACAAGGTATTCTGAGGATTGTCGTATTACGATGCTGACCTGCGACGAAGCAGCCTTCGTGACAGTGTGCGGCTCCATCTGCAGCGATCGTAACTGTGGAATTTGCGAAGATGGAGCTCATGACGGAGGATTCCTGATCCCAGTCTTCGGGAGAATCCTGTATTATACAGAGGGCATCGATCCATAGAAAATTTATTGACAATTCTCGAGTGATGCGGATCGCCTGTTGGAGTGTCCGAGGCATTGTGTAATAAGAAATACGATTTTTCCTTTGACCATAGTTCGATTTTAGCGTTCTCATTGGACCTGACTCTGATCCCCCGGTGCCCCAGCAATATGTGAGTGCTGCGTAGCGACATGGCACGTTGGTAACTGTCTCATACAAAAACACGTCCCATTTCTCACGACCGACATCTAAGACTCGTGTGGGGGAACGACTGGCGTTTGCTTTGGTGTTCTGGCATGCAGTATGGGCTTTAAGGCAATGTGCAAGCCAACCACTGGCCAAAGCCATTGCTGTTGGAGATGAAGAGTCCGCTGAGACACGCCCAGCTGGTCCAATTGCAGGCCACATTGACGCTTGTCCTAATGATTGTAGCAGTTAGTTACATCGACCTGACAACGAAGAAATAGGGGCGCACCTGGAATTGTATGAAATTCGAACGCAGAAGATTCCTCAGATGCCTCTGACCATATAAGCACGTCAAGAGGTCCATTGAGATTGTCGTCAAAGTAGACCCTGACAAAAGTGGCATCTCGCTGCAGTTCTTCCGCTGCGAATGCTAACATCGAACACGTAGGGCATCCATCCCGACTTCCTTGCTTCAAATCATTGACGCTTATTTCCTTGAGCTTTCTTCCCGCTTTCGTGTCCCAGCCCCCAAGGCTGAGGCATATAAAACAATTAAATGGTACAAGGGATGCCATAGCGCATGTCGATGATCTTTAGCTTGGCCTCTCACCAGGCCAAAGTTTATCACGAGCCATCGAGGCCCAGGTAGGAAATTGACAAAGAACAAGGTTGTTTATGGCTGGAAAGAAGCAAATCGGAGATTACAGATTAGTTGGTTCCCCGCGCGCTTGGCATTCTCGTATCAAAACGTGACCAAAATGAGTGCTAAAATCCTAACCAAGGATTGGTACGCAAGTTTGGTAGGGACGGCCTAAAATGCTTCAATTATTCATGTAAATAGGCCTTACACTCTCAATCCACGTCACTTTCGTCCTCGTCATCATCGTCTTCCTCTTCGTCGCCATCTTCTCCGTCGGAGACCGTCTCGCCTAGATCCTTCAGTCGTTTCTACAAAGCGTATTAGCAACTTGTCATGAGCCTGAAATCAGAAAAATGCTTACCTTATCCCTCGTGCGCTTCTCCTCCAGATCACCTAGAATCATCATGAAGTCATCGAGCTCAGTCTGTGCCGCGTTACGAGCTTCTTCCTTTTCTGCCAGCGCCTTCTCTCCTGCCTTGATTTTCTCTGCGTGTTGCTTCAAGGTGGAATCGAAATCCGAGACTTCCTTCTCGAGCATGGTGACTTTGGTTTTCTCATCTTCCAAAGATTCTCTGAGCTGTGTCTCAATCGCTCGGAGCTCTGTGATCTGCTGATCCCGTTTCTTCAATCCCTGCTCCAATTCCTCAATCTTCTTCTTTGAGGCTTGGAGCTCGTTTTGGCTCTCTTTTAGCGATTGCTGAGCTTTGGATACTTCCTGACTGGACGACTCGACATTTCGCACGGCCTCAGCAAGCCTGTTATCCAGCCCAGTCTTCGCATTGCGAAGTTGATTGATGGCGCGCTCGAAGTACTCTTTGGTTCTTCCTGCCTCGTCAGCTGAGGACTGCTTGTTGCTTTCAATCTGTTTTTTCAGCTCTGCTATCTGCTGGGAAGTTGACGATTCTAGAGCTTGATATGCCGTGGCATATTTCTGCTCTTGCTTCTGCGTCTCGAGTGCGTGATTCTTTTGCAGAGCTTCATTGATCTGCTTGATCCTATTGACTTCTGCGAATGATGTCTCCTGCTCTTTTCTGTGAGCGGCTTGGTCATGATCGAGTCGCCGCTCAAGATCCAGCCGATCCGTCTCAACTTTCTGCAACACCTGTGCCTTGTCGTCTAGCTGAGCGCGGAGTGAGTCAACCAGGTCTCGGTCAATACCTTCTTCCCGGGACGGTATTTGAGCTTCTATTCCTGGATCACGATCAATTGCTCGACTCAGTCGACTGAAATTGTCCTTGAGAAAGTCAATAAAGGTCGCATCGAAGTAAGCATAGGGAGGTAGCTCATGGCCGGCAGCAGCTGGAGGAGCACCCTGAGGCACGACCTCAAAATCTCGAACAAGAGGATGTTGCCGCAATTGTGTTAATGCCTGAAGATATTGCTCTCTGCCCAGTTGTGCCGTGAGGATGGGCTGTAACTTGCGACGTGGTATAGGCGAATCCTTGGTAGAATACTCGTAGATGACTCCAAGCAATACGGCACAGAGACCTTTTACTAAAGCATTTTCGTGTCCGTTTGCCGCCATAGTCTGCTTCAAAACCTGCACGTTGCTGCCCTCACCCAGGAAATCGTTGACCGCTTCGGCGTCTTCAAACAACCAGCCGCAGAGAACAGTGAAATAGCCAATCAGGACTCTTTCGTCCTCCTGTTTTTGAATGCCCGCAACAAGCATTTCAGCGATACTTTGAATGCACGTTATCACTTCTTCACCATTACTGGCATCGCCTTCGGACACCTTGATCAGTAGGCCTTTAGCTTCTGGATCTTCCCATATCAAATGGAAGACGAGATCTGCCGCAAACCAAACTCGGTAGGGATCACCAGTCTTCAAATCTTCTCTGAGTAGTGTAGAGAGCACATTTGCCGTTTCATCCTCACCCGTCATGTGTCCTTCTATCGCGCGATTCAAGAAATGATGTCGAATTATGGTGTATTTGTGGTAGTAAGCTTTGATGCACTCGCATGCAGCCATGCGCACTTCAAATGGTGTCTCCACTGGCGCTGCAATCACCACGTCGAGGAGGGCTTCGATGATGTAGATTTTGTGTACGCCATTTGTCTGGCCGTTTGTTTGCTGAGAACCATGGTGAACGAGAGGCGCGACTTGAAGACCAGCGAAGCTTGTCTGAATCCCTGGATTTCCTCGGACCATGTCTGCGCAAGTATACAGCGCCTGGTTAGATGGTGTCAGCATGTATTCGGAGTTCAATGATCATGGATGGTCGCACCTCAGCTTTGATAGGCCCCTCCGCAGCTTCGCTGAAGACAAGCTCGAGGACCTGCTGCAACAAGCCATTCTTAAAGAAGGCTGCCTGGTTGTCCTGAGTTCCCAAGCCGCCCTCCGATAGAAACAGTCGAATGATGGAGAGCAGTCCCCATATGTTCTTGTCTTTCTGTGGACTCGGCCAAGATTCCTCATCACCCTCCTTCTCCTCTTTCTTGTGTACTTCTTGTAAAAGCTGCGCCAGCTGTAACACGCAGCCAGTTTCTCTAAAAAGTGATTGGTTCGAAGGATTATGGCGTACGAGGTTTGCGAGCAGCTCTAGACAATCTTGAACGACAATGCCTCCTTGACTTAAGGAGCCCTCAAGACGAATGAGATTGAATACACGATCAAATGCGTTTTCAAAGGCCACCAGCTTTTGTAGTTCCGTCGAGGACTGTACAATCTCGCTGAGCAATACCACTCCAGCATTTCGGACAGCATCTCGTGTATCCTCAAGCGTCGCAGCCAGCCTCGACGTGCCCAGTGGCGCACTCAAAATGCATTCCTGTGTTCGTTCAGGCCGTGAAGTAAAGATGCAGGTCAAGAGTCGAAGGGAATATAGGCGGGAGTAGAAGTCGGCAGTGTCAAGGAGGTCGAGGAGGATTTTGATATTGTCTTGTCTCTACCATAAGCTCAGTACATATTTTCCTAGTTTGTAGGATCCAACCTACTTGAGTAAACTCATCTGCAAGCCATAACGCAATATCTTCAGATGCTTCAGGCTACAGAACCACGGTCAACTCTTTCCCAAAATCTTGTCCAGCTCATCCTACTCACGCTTTGCGGACTCGGGTTGAAGAGCCCGAGAAGTGTCTCCAACACCGGTTTGACCGTATCTATATCATCCACATCGTTTGCCAGACATCCAATAAGAGCACGAAGTGATCCAGAGGCTACGGAAGCTGGGTAGTCCTTCGCGAAGGCCCGTAGCCCGTGTATAGCAGCACGTCGATCTTCTAGCAAAGTTGCACTGCTGAGTCGGCTACTGAGAGTGTCTATAGTGACACTGGCAGTCTGTTTGGCCGGAGCCTGAGCTTCCAGCATGCGCAACATTGCGGCCTATAGCTCATGAGGTATGCGCCCAATTGGGAAAGGGAGGGCGATTTGAATTATTATGAAGGCTGTTTGCAGGTCTGGCGAGACGAGTGTTGATGGGTTTGGCTGGTCGGGATAATTTCCATCTTCTCAGAGAGGATTTCACAGGCTGGCAAAGTCAATTGCCATTTGTCGGTCGAGTAAACAATTGGAGATCGATCAGGCCAGAATTAAGCTTACCCTGAGAGCTCGTCCCGTGATCGCGTTCTGATTTTATGACGCCCATCGTGGCGAGATTTCCTAACCACGATCAACTTTCAACTGTCGGTCATTTCAATGTAAAATCTATCATGTGCGGTCGCTACGCCTTCTACCAGGTCAGGATATCATGAATTAACGCGATTCTGGTGCTGACAGCGTCCAGCGACCTTCAGAGGTGCGGCGACAGTTCGAAGAGGCACATATGCCTGCTGATCAGTGCCCGGACGACGAATCATGCAGACAGACATACAACTTTCCGCCTGGTGCCTTCGGTCTGGTATATCGAGCAGACGTGCCCGATTACGGCGCAGGACCTCGAAAGGACCAAGACAAGGAACATGATCAAGCCGATGGTAAGGCTGTGGAATCATCACAGAACGAAGAGACTGTGGTATCGTGTCAAAAACCACGCGAAACACACTACAAGCTGCAATCCATGAAATGGGGCCTCATTCCATCTTGGACGAAACGAAATCCCGATTATGGTTCTATGATGAAGACGATCAATTGCCGTGACGATTCTTTGATGGAGAATAAGGGTCTGTGGAATGTTGTCAAGCGAAGAAAGAGGTGCATTGTCATGTGTCAAGGCTTTTATGAATGGCTTAAGAAAGGGAAGGACAAGGTACCCCATTTTATCAAAAGAAAAGACGGACAGCTGATGTGCATGGCTGGGTTATGGGATTGTGCTAAATACGAAGGTATCTATCAAATTCGAAATAATCTATCACATCCTCATAATGACATCTACAGGATCCGATGAGAAGCACTACACATACACAGTCATAACGACAGACTCCAACAAGCAACTGAATTTCTTGCATGACCGAATGCCCGTCATCTTTGACAACGGCTCAGATGCCATTCGCACCTGGCTAGATCCAGAGCGTTATGAATGGAGCAGTGAACTTCAATCTCTCCTAAAGCCTTACAAAGGCGAACTCGATATATATCCCGTAAGCAAAGATGTCGGCAAAGTCGGAAACAATTCACCTTCCTTCATCGTCCCCATCGACAGCACCGAAAACAAGAATAATATCGCGAACTTTTTCGGCAACCAAAGTAAGAAAGCTAAGGAAGGCGAAGCGAAGCAAACCGTCATAAAAGCGGACGAGTATGTTGAGAAGAAAGACGTGAAGGTGGAGCACGAAACTGAAGAGACACGCGCAACAACGAATAAGGAAATTTCGGAGAACAACGCTCCATTGCCATGTTCACCACGAGGGGTCAAGAGAGAGCATAGTAATGACGATAATGATGGAACAGAGACAAAAACCCGCAAGATGTCTCCAGAAACGACCCGAGCACTGAACAAGTCCCCCACAAAGATGGGCCGCAAGACGAGAAGCGCAACGAGCAATGGAAGTACTTCACGCTCGAGCCCTTTGAAGGCTGAGAAGGGAACACAGAAGATCACCAACTTCTTTGGGAAATAATGTTCTTGTAGTCTATAATGAAAACTTTACGATATCCAACAAGGGGCGTTTTGCAACGTCTCGATATATTGCGCCTTGCCCTGAACAAACGCACGATCGACAAATATCAAGTTGATGGAAGTGTACAGCACGCATAAGAAGATCGTTTTCTTGTGTTGAATCAGCGGGAAAGCAGATGAATTTGGCTTGAAGTTGAGATTGGAGGATGGAAGACTCGAGGTCGACGCCGCACCTTGTTCATCCGCAACTGGTCCAGATCTGGGAACATTGCTGTGCATGCGCCTAATTGGCGATTGAACCACTACTCCTGGGCTGATCAGAGGGCGAACTCCGACGTCTTCCCATTTCTTCTGTTGACACGAGGCTGTATGCCGCTGTACAAACCCCACATGGATAGAACAAGGGAGGATGAGTTGCATGATATTCTTTTGTCGAGCTTTTGATACCATCTGTGACCTTTCGATTCTTGACGCAAGGGCCTCAATACTAGAAGACGAGACAGGCCGCCAACCAGCAGGAGAGCCACCACAAATTTGTATCTTGTCGACTAGTCAGTACTAGATGAAAAGAAGGCCACAATGGCCGTGGAAAAAAATGCTTCTATGGTCTTTTCCGCCGGTACCACTAAATTATGTTGATTTGTCTTGTGTTTTGGAACCTTGGGGCGATGTGAGCTGGAGACGGCGTTCTTTCGAGCTGGAATGGTGATTTATAAAACCAGTAGTAAGAGATTCCCTACACGAATGTTTCCTACTCCTTCGATCCGCTAGTCTTCCCAACCTTCCGCTTCCTCCATAAAAAGTCTTTTCTGTCTCCAAAGGCTAGCCATATTTGGTCCAGCATTTCAGAACAAAGCCCACCGCAGCCTCCAAATATACCTGTGTGAATGCGCGATCATCCATTTCCTGACGCTAACGTCTCAGAGTCCTCAAAAGGTATCTGCTTTACTGTTGCAAGAAGTGATGTGCTTGCATTCGGCTGATCTTAAATGCACAATCCGCTCTGGTCAGCCTCAATTCTGCCCTTGGTGAAACGAGCTTAAAAATGAAGGTCAGAACCAGAACACGTACCTTTAGGCTTCTTTGGGGGACTTCCACCGTTATTGATGTTAGTAACCAGACAATGAGCGTCACGAGCGTGCACTGTCTTGGCCTGGACCACACCCCGACATGGATTGCGAACCAAATCGCCTTGTAAAAAAATGATACAAGCTCGGCATGGTAAACCTTTATCACACTGCGTAGATTTTAGAATTGTAAGCAGAGGAGGGTGTCTAAATCCCTACCTTGACTTTCCGTTCGCGGCAAGTTTTACAAGCCCCAACATTACGCATTTCAGCTGTGGACATTCTCGTGGCTGGGTTGAGTGGCCCCTTCCGACCCCTGCTGCTTTTCGTTGCCAGAGGAGCTTTAACCCGTCCAATAAATGTGTCGAGTTGATGCTGTAAGACCTCCAATTGATCTGGAGGGAAAACAAATTTCTCCATGGTGGGCTCGGATGCCCCTTTGCTAGGATCGATGACTGGCTGCCAGAGGCTTTCTGGCTGGTCAAGGAATGGCTCTGATCGCGCAGTGACAGCCTCGGGGGCCTCTTCCTTTATGAACCAAGTGAGGGCGGAGTTGTCCTCCCAGCCTTTTCCTTTTTCAACGTCAGGGACAATATTGTTAGCAACCCCATCAACGGTGAATGAAGCAATCGCAAATGTCGGACTTTCAAGTTGATTGGTCAAAAGGCTAAACTGCTCAATGGCCGGCTCGTTATGTGGTGATCCTAATAATGCATCGTCGTGAATATCATTCAGCCACCATTCATCGCCAACAGCCAAAAAGGGGTTCAAGGGAGACTTTGGCGGCGGAGAGATAGTAGGGAAAGGATATAGGTTTGAGGACTGGCGACTGGCACCAAGAGCCTTGTTGTAGTCCAGGAACATAGTCAGATTGGGATCTCCGACATATATCTGTGACTGGAAGTCCCCGGCATTGAAGACCTGAAACAAGTTCTCATCTCGTTGATCCGTTCCGGTGATGGACTGTTTAGGATATTTACTTGCCAGTGTAAGTTTCATTTTGCATAGTAAGAGTAGGAGTGTACATACTTGTCTGTAGCAACACTTTCCGGTTCTGGGTCATGAGTGCACTACATTGTTATGAGAACAGAGATCTACATAAAGATTATGGTCAACTAACCTTCCTTTTTCGTTTCTTGCATGGGACGCAAGCTCCATGCGCTCTTCTTTGCTGATAGTCTGCCCGTTCCTGGTCCGTCATAGTCCTTTTGGGTCCGGGGTCTTTCACTGTGCCATTCCTGTTGGACCACACCGTAGTCATGTTGTCCAATCTTTGGGCAATCTTTTCCGCGCAGGGATTCTAGACTCCATACTAGGATGACCAGTGTCATTGGACACATTCGATAACATTGCTCCATCTTCTCTTTTAGTGACATCTTGGCTCTCTGATAGTCCGCTAGTTCGATAGGAATTGATCGATGGTGTGATCTGATGAGCTTCTGTTTCACACTGGCATTCAAGGACAAGGAATTCGATCAAGGCCTCTCTCATTCTTGCGCGGTGCGTTTTTCCTCCCGGAAAGGCGAACTTCAAAGCCTCGAACAGGCCATCTGAGTCTTTGGAGGGGCGCCATTCGAAGCATTCGAGCGCAAAGTCAGCCTGGTCGATTTTCCTTGTCAACTGAAATCCTCGGCCTGTGTACCAGGAGGTCGTGTTCATGGTAGAACCAATTGAGCTCCGGCTTTCGCTCATCGACTGCCCTCCACAAAGATATGCCCTCCAATGAGACGGGGCGTGAAGTACAACGTGATGCTTTCCTGCTTTGAAAGATGACAACGTATTGACAATTTTTTTGTATATGGCATTCCACCGGTCAAGTGAATTACAAAAGGAGGAAGCATGGATTAACAATAGAGATTCAAGGATTGGGAACCGTGCTGTTCTTATGACATGAGAGCTGAGGCCGTTCATTCCAACTCGAGGGTGAGCGACGCCGACCCATTTTAGGTTTAGCGCAGTCACCCCAAGGACGAATCAAAGAGTTGGCTTGAAAGGCTGAACAAGATCTTGAATCCTTTTAATGTGATTGCAAGTGAGCAAACCAGATGAAGGCCTGATAAATCTTTGACGAGCATGAGAAGAAATTCGTCAGCAATTCAAGACGTATGGGCTTCAACCATTGGATTGGTATATAAGCAAGCATACTTAAAAATCCCGTCGTCTCTTTGGCACCTTCTGCGCCAGCGACTTGACTGTGAAGCTGTATTGGTTGTTTTTAGCTAAGCCTTTCTCCTTCGTTTCGCTGTTCTTGCCTGCTTCTCCTCTACCTCCAGAAGCTGGTTCTCGTCGTCATCCGGCTCGCGTTTGACTCTTCTCGTTGTGACTTTGGTTTCTACCAACGTGTCGATTGTTGTCACCATACCGCCTTCTTCCTTGATTGCTCCCTCTACCTTGGTCGTCTCAACTTTTGAGACTAATCTCTCCGAGAAAGTCTTGAGGTCCGCAGTAAACAGCACAGAGTGAGCCCACCCTGCTTCTTTGCCCCAGAGAGCTCGAAAGCGGTTGGCTATTGCATCGTATGTTGCCTTCGTCAGACTCGAGTGTTTACCTTTGCCAAACTTGTAGTCTCGTTGAGCGATTTGCCATACTATGGCACTGTCAGCGGGATTGAAACTTCCGAGGTGAGAGTATCCTCACCATGCGTATCAATTGGAACCGACTCGCCCCAGCTTAGCCCGAAGAGACAGACACAGTCTGCAACTTTTGGCCCCACGCCTTGTAGCTGAAGCAGCTCTTCGTGTGCACGCCTATATCCTTCACGACCACCCTCGATCATTTCTCCAGCTGGAGAAGGCTTCTGTCCTAGCAAAGGGCTCTCAGGATTTCGCAATCCTTCCAGCCAATCCATACCTTTCTCTCGGACCATGATAGCAGTCTTGTGTAGATATTTTGCGCGGTAGCCGAATCCTAATTCTCGCAGATGTTGCTCGACTTTAGATCCGACAAGAGCACTTGGTTGTGGGAAGTCATGATATGCCTGCGATCCAATGTTTCCAATGAATGGCCCATAGTGTAGACATAGCTTTTCTACCATTTGTGATATCCGGGATATGTTATTGTTTGATGAGCATATGAAGCCAATCAATGCTTCCCATGCGTCTTGCTTCAGTATGCGTACACCTGTAAACTTTGGGGCCCTCTTTTTAAAATTCGAATCAGCCGAAGCCCATTGTTCATATAAACGTCCAAGATTGGGTTCGAGGTTGAAGTAGTGCTTGACCAGGTCTAGGGTATCGTCCTCTTCGGTGACAGGAGGCGGCGACGGAAGTGGACTGGAGGTTGGAAAAATGGATCGATAGTGAAGTGCTTCCGGATCTTGCTTGAGGGACAGTATCCGACCGTGAAGAGCAAGCGACCATTCGTCCTCGCCAGATCTTCTCCATCTACAATTGCTGTCAGGGGCAATGTTCGAGTATTGGAGTATGCGCAAAGGCGAATTCTGACCTAAAGGACTGGCCACAGCGCAAAGAGGTATTTATACATAGCTCAGTGAGACTGATAGGCAGCTTCTTCCAGTCGGCCATTTTTAATTTATTCATCGGTGATTGGGACTGAGGGTGTTGGTTCTAGCATTCTTCGCCTTCTCATCGAGGCTAGAATTCGGCCGGGGCTTGGCAGAGCTGGAACGGCGAAAGTTGAAGCTCTCTTCCTCCATCTTGGATCGACAAGAAAACACCATCAACACTTGCAAACCCCCCGTCTCCCATCAATCTCTCAGCCATCGGAATATTGCACTCTAGGACACTGCGAAAGAAGACAAGATCTACATCTTTTGCGCAAGACTCTTCTTCATCGTTGCACCGCATCGACAGCTAATTGCAAAGATGAACGGCGACGGACACAGAGGTAACTTGACACTGAATTATCCTCCATTCCAATTGTTCAGTGATGCTAACATACACGTTTCTCCAGGTAGCGATAGGCACTCCTCTTCACGCGATTATCATGTATGCTAAGTATTACCCATTTAGATTCAGCCAGCAGGCCCAAAAGAGAAGACAAGATGAAGAGTGAGTCTGTTAACCCAGCGTCACAGAGCCGAGGCGATAGAGATCGAGGCGATGACCGCCGACGAGACGACCGACGCCGCGAGGACCGACGAGGAGACGACCGTGGGTCGCGAAGACACGAAGACGACACATATTCATCCAGTCGCAATCACCGGGAACGCGAGCGCGAGGACAGATATGGCAGAGACAACAGACGAGAGGAACGAGGTGCATGGGCCGACCGTGGGCCCCCTCGCGAGGACCGCCGTAGGTCGCGTTCACCCAGAGGAGGTCGACGGGATAGGGATGGCGGCGATGATAGACGACGAGACCGCGGTGATGCCTTTGAGGACCGTCGCCGAGGTGGTAGGGATCGCGATGATCGAGGAGGAGGAGGCGCGAACAGCAACAGGAAGAAGAGCGCATCTCCACCACCAAAGAAGCGCGAGCCTACTCCCGATCTCACCAATGTAGTCTCAGTCCTCGATCGAGTCCGAAGCTTGACACAATGGGACATCAAACCTCCAGGATACGAGAATGTCACCTCCGAGCAGGCCAAGATGTCTGGCATGTTCCCACTTCCAGGCGCTCCTCGCCAGCAGCAAATGGATCCGCAACGTCTGCAAGCTTTCATCAACCAGCCAGGGAACCAGGCTGCCGCATCTGCGCTTAAGCCTTCTCAAGCTCGCCAATCGAAGCGCCTCTTTGTCTACAATGTCCCAAGCGCTGCCACCAACGACAGCCTGGTTGACTTTTTCAACCTGCAATTGAATGGGCTTAATGTCATCACTGGCTCTGATCCTTGCTTGTCCGCTGCCATCTCAACAGACCGCAGCTACGCCCTTCTTGAATTCAAGAACCCGAATGATGCGACGGTTGCCCTTGCTCTGAACGGTATCACCATGGAGGCTGCAGACAATGGCGCTGATACAGACATGGCCGACGCATCTGGTCTCTCCATCCGCCGCCCGAAGGATTACATTTCGCCAGCAACTGTTGTTGACCCAGATCAAATGGAGGGCGTCATCTCACCCGTCGTCAAGGATTCACCCAACAAGCTTTGCATTTCTCACATTCCAATCCACATGTCAGAAGAGCAAATCAAGGAAATTCTCGAAGCGATGGGCCCGCTCAGAGCGCTTGTCCTTGTTACGGATCTTGGAAGCGACCAGTCACGCGTAAGTTGAACGTTGTTCTTGCTTTATACCGACTAACATGCACTTCCAGGGCTTCGCATTCTGCGAATACACTGATCCTTCCAAGACCGAGATTGCTCTTGAGGGTCTCAATGGTCTTGAACTCGGCGATGACCATCTCAAGGTTGAGCGCGCTAGTGTCGGTCATCAACAAGCGCAGGATCTACAAATGAACGTGGGCGCCATGTCAATCCTTGCTGGCACCAACTCTGGTGACTTGGAGAAGGGACGTGTGCTTGAGCTCATGAACATGGTCACCATTGAGGAGCTCATGGATGGCGAAGAATATGATGGTAAGCGGCACTGTGCACAAATACTAATCCTGCAAAAGACTAACAAATCACCAGATATCACGCTTGAGGTTCAAGAAGAATGTGACAAGTACGGCAAAGTTTTGGAGATCAAGATTCCTCGCCCAGCTGGCGCACGCACGTCTCCGGGTGTCGGCAAGATTTACGTCAAATTCGAGCAACCAGAGTCTGCTCAAAAGGCTCTCGCGGCGATGTCCGGCAGGAAGTTTTCCGACAGGACCGTTGTTGTAACATACTTCGGCGAGGTGAGCATTATAGTTACTAACCGCATATAAACAGCAAGCTGACCAATCTTTTAGGAATACTTTGATACTAATGCTTGGTAAATGTTTAGGCGGACGGTTTCAAAAGCACTAATTCCAGGTCGTGTGCTCGGGCGGATGATTGGGACAGCGCGATTCACTATTGACATGCAGCACACCCTATTCCTATTTGCTTTCTTCCCCTTGTACCATCACTTTTAATGAAGAACTGGGCTGAGGATATTGCAGGACACCTGAATCCTCACACCCACGGCTCTTATATGAGAGACTCTTCTGCAACAAAAAACGTCGGCGTACGATAGGATGATCGGTATTAACTCTTTGCACTCACATTCAGGTAGCTTTAGCCACTCACATAAAACTCGTTGCAGCATTGGGCAGTCTTGAAGGTATTTGATGTCCTGATTGATATGATATGTACAAGTGCTTATGGTGACAGTTATTCTCTTTGCCACCCGTGATGTTGTGTTTGGTCCCAGGTCAGTTTTGCCCTGGCTATAATTATGCGGGATTGTCAGGTACAGGAACGGACAGGGGCGTTCATAGTGGGTTGCAATATAGAGGGAGTGAAGTGACGCAAACTGGACAGCAGCTTTCCAATATTTCCTTTTAGAATAGACTCTAGATAGCAATTGTAAGAATTGAAGTAGTCATTACTGTTGAATCACTGATGCCCGAGCTGAAAGTCGATGAATTCGTGGCTGTGAGTTTTGCTCAGCCTTCACATCCAGCCGCTGCACCCTTGCTTTGCCCCTCTGAGCCAAAACCACAAGTGTATGAACAACGCAGTACCTTAATAATAACATATCATTCCGCTCCCGGACTTCTCACAATCAACCTTCTCTGACCCTTTCATACACCACATACATTCCTCAAGTAACAACGCATATCAAGAAGCAAAAGCAACCAACTGCATTCACTCACTCACTCACTCGCTCTCCTACATCGCACATCTCACCTCCGCTCGAGCTGAACACACCAACAGCCAACGCAAACACAATGAAGAAATTCGGTCTCAAACGCAAAGAAAAGGACGACTCGTCTCGTTCCGAATCGCCCGCAAACTCGAACCCCTACGCTCAAGCGCCCGCCGCGGACCCATATACAAGTTCTAACAACACACCCCCGCCAGCTTATAATGGTGGACCGCCTGGAGGGTTCAGGCAGGATAAGAGTGCGGGAAATGCGAGTGGCTATGGGCAGCCGAGTCCATCTGTGAATGAGGGGCGGTATGCGGCGCCTGCTGCTGGTGGAGGGGCAGGATATGGGGGGTATGGACAGGGTGGGAGTAGGTATGGGAGCTCTGAGGGGGGCAACGCTGGTGGTGCGGCGGCGGGGAGTCGATATGGGGGTGGTGGGTTAGTATTTCTGCTTTCTGATTGTGATGGGCGCAGTGGCTAATTGTGTACAGGTATGGTGGATTTGGCGGTGCACCACAGGCACAGAATGATGCTGGACCAGCACCTACGTCGAGATATGGAGGCGGACCGCCTGCTACTGCGCCCGCGCCTTCACGATACGGTGGTGGAGTGCCTGATGCTGCTCCTGCTGCTTCGAGGTATGGTGGTGGTGCTCCTGATGCTGGACAAAGTCGGTATGGGGCTGCTCCTCCCCAACAAACTTCACGGTATGGAGGTGGATTACCTTCTGGACCGGCTGGGGGTCAAGGAGGATATGGGGCACCTGTAGGTGGTCGCTATGGTGGTACGGCGGCTGCACATGGTGCTGAACAAGATCGTGCTGGTCAGAGCGAATGGGAGACTGGACGTGGCAATGTAGGATGCCTTCAGAATTAAGGGACTACTGAGATACTAACGATTGACAGGGCCCATCACAAGGCTACGGCGCGTACGAAGACCGACAGCTCACGGCTGAAGAACAAGAGGAGGAAGATATCCAAGCCAGCAAGAACGAGATCAAGTTCATCAAACAGAGTGATGTCTCCTCCACGCGAAACGCCCTTCGAATCGCTGCTCAGGCAGAAGAAACTGGCAGAGCTACACTGGAACGCCTAGGAGCACAGGGCGAGCGCATTCACAACACCGAGAGGAACTTGGATCTTGCCTCGAACCAGAACAGACTTGCAGCTGAGAAAGCTCGAGAAATCAAAACTTTGAACAGATCTATGTTCGCCGTCGTAGGTATCCCATTTGTACCAATATTGTTTTGAGCTAACAAAGTACACAGCACGTAGCCAACCCCTTTACGTCGGCCAAACGCACCCGCGAACGCGAAGAAGAAGTCCTCCGCCTCTCCCGCGAAGACCGCGAACGCCGCGACCAAACCCGCTCTGCAGCATGGGACTCGCAAGCGCGCCAAACCGAAGTGCAACGCGAACTCAATAAATCCGGGATGCCTAAGCAACTCGGTAAACAGAGTCTTGCCGATAGAGCAAAGTATCAGTTTGAGGCTGACAGTGAGGATGAGGAGATGGAGGGGGAGATTGATCAGAATATTGATTTGTTGCATGGGGCTACTACTAGACTTAAGAATCTTGGGTTGGCGATGGGACAGGAGGTCGATAGTCAGAATAGGCATATTGAGAGAATTGGGGGCAAGGTTGATAAGGTTGATGACGAGATTGCGCTGAATAGGAATAGGTTGGATAGGATTAAGTAGGGGAAGTTTGGGGTTTGTTAAAAGCACGGTAGAAGCGAGGGGACGCTGGACGTCGTAGTGTTCCTGTGGTTGATGTTAAGATGATGTGGCGAGATTCATGGTGGCGTTTGTTGGGTATTTGATCGGTGTCCATATCTCAAATAGAGGTGGCTTGATTTCTGCATAGGTCAAATTTGAAACGGGGTTGTTCATTTGATGTTTTCTTCTTGCTGACGGCTTCAGGTATTCTTACTTATCAGGCCGAGGAAATCATGTGCTCTTGACAGCTATGTCTCGCTTTCTCGCAGCCAATCCGCGATGTGATGACTAGACTCATTCTGATTTGCGAGTAGGCTTGGTCCTTGGCTAATCTGGATAGCACTGGCGGGTCTCTTATCATGTAAATAGATGGTCTTGCTGGAAGTGTCCGTCAAGCGTCTGCCATTCAAGGCGGAAACGTTACATTGATGAGTGTGCTGAGCTTACCCTTGCTGTAGTCGAGGGAATCGGGCATGTGTTGCTATGTATCGTTTTCTACGCGTTCAGGTTGATGATTTTTGAGTCAGGAAAGGACTGGGAAACTGTCCTTGGTGCTATTGTTCAGTTTGTCTTTCAATGATGCAAGATGTAAAGAAGGGCTCAAGGAAGCTACTGATAGTAACGATATAAGCCTATTTGTAGTTCATATGATTAGCATAGGCCCTAACTGTCCCGTTGCTACCTTTGGTTGCCAATTTAGCCAACATTGACAGTCGTTACATGATACATTTCGCCCATGACCTTGCGTTTGTCTATAGAAACCTTGACATTGCAGCGGCCCGCGTCGACGCCGACCATTTTGCTCATTTCATATTTTGTTCTCTGTACATTCGTCATCTCGGTCCTCAAATCCGCTCTAGCAGATCTCAACCCCTGCCACTGTTCCTCAAGAGAGGAGTACCGATTTGCATCTAGGATACAGCACCAGCTAGACCCTACTGCGTTGCCAAGCACAACAACGAAGAATGTCGTGCTCCAGCCGCAGCTAAACAGAACCGCTGTATGCCATCCTCTCGTCAGATTTTTATGGAATCGCGAGCGTCGCAAAGTTTGATGAGACTCGTCCCAAGCAGCTTTCGGGAACACTTCTACCAATTCGACATCGGGGGCAAGCTTGACTATGAACCCTTGCTCATAAGTTCGATCTTTGCGATAGTAGGCGACATCAAAGGTGCCGCAAATATCTATTTCTCTCTCAAGAGCGTCACTCACTTCGTCCATTGAGATTGAATTCAAATTGGTTTCTTGATCTCTGTAGAATCGATCGTCTCCGGACTTGACGAGTTCAATTCCAATGGGCCATCCCATTTTGCTCGTTTTTTGGCAACCAAGAACGGCGGTATACTTGTTTGAGAAGGTCTGAGAAAAGATTGGTAAAGTGATTCGCAAGCCTCGATTCGTCATGGAATATGAATTTACAGCATCTTGCCTCCGAAATGTGATGATGTCACCGGCATTCTTGAAGTTCTTGGGTGTTCGAGCTAGGCAGCTACTAAACAACTGATGCTCCATTGATAGCTCCTCTGGGGTGGATTGCCATGCCAGGAGTGACTGGTCTTGTGATCTTTTCATGATCTCTTCTTGCAATCTGAAGAACGCCTTCAGTCCTTCGCCGTAGATGAGGGGGAGGTTGACGTCAAATATTCCAAGGAGACAATATGCGATATCTTCAACGCGGGTAGTCTCTCTGTCCGATGCCCATGACATTCTTTGTGCAATGCTGTATTTCCTCAAGGTACGAGATCCCTTCAGCACTGCTTCATCTATGCTAGTGATCTCGGCGATGGTCGTGCTTAGCTGAATTTTGTCTCCGATGTATCCCCAGCGGGCAGAGTAGAACCAGACGTCTTTCGGCGCAAGCATCTCTTGAAGCGTCCAGCCTCTCGTGAACCACCTACTGCTCCTAAAAAGAGAAATTTCTTGTTCCAAATCCAGTTCTTGGGGCACATCCGAGAGATAAGCATAGCAAATTTTAGCTTTCTCATACCAACGAAACATTGAATTGATGGATTCCGACAGTTCGGCACTGCTCGTTTTGTCGATACAACAGGTGTCCACCCAAGCCCATTCCAACCCATCTCGTACTGCTTGGGCGCAGCAGTACTCCATTTTGCGATATCCTTCTTTTTCTTTTCCTCGTCCTTTTCTCATTTCCTTAAACGACACCTCCTCAGAGCCCCAGGTATGAGATAGGATGGCATATTGAGGAACTTGGCTGTCGAAGAATTCGTGTAACTGAAAGGTGTGGCAGTTAATGAGTCTCATGGCGGAGCACGTGGTCCTAGACAGCCTGGTTGAACCTTTCGATCACCGAATCAGCCTGGATCGCTCTCGGGTGATGTGGAGCGCAGTCGAAAGTTGTTGCAATCTGAGATTGAAGAGTATGAAATCTGATGTTGAGGTAATGATGATAAGAGAGCTTCAATGAGGTTGGCATCCTTCACCTGCAGCACAGCCACAAGATAGAAAGAGAAACTGATCGTGACGGCCAATGAAAGAAGACCATGAAATCTACTCTATTGGCGGCTGGCTTGAACGCCGTTCTACTGATCATATCTCATCAGTGATAAAGTGAGAGAGGACTGGTCAATATAATGCCCTCGGTTCGTGGTTATTTATGTTCTTGAGCACCGAAGAGCTTAGGCTGCTGTCAATGGCCGGAGATTGGAAGAAGGCGGGTTAGAGAAACCACAGGCGAGAAGCTGCCATATTGTGGCCGGATTCTATTAATGACATGAAGATGAAATTTGCTATTGAGCACCTTGAGCACGATTGACGATAGTGATAAGTTTCGGACATTCTGCTTCTGCTTCGATCTATCGTTTCTGACTAAGCATTGTCTTCATGAAATAGTTTCTCCTCCCGTCTCAATGCAACAATACCAACATCAACCGTTCAATTTCGGCGAGCATTTCGTGCCACTGATGGAACCATGAGGTAGACCTGTTCCCTAATGAAGCTTGGTTTCATGACTCGAGGTTTGATGTTGGACTTCTCCCATTTTCGAAGACGGTCGAAATAATTTAGGGCTAGAAGTTATCGCTACTACATATCAACGAGACAGACCTAGAACGACTCGAGCCAACGTGAACGAACAGCACGGAAGCATCGAGGCAGTACTCGAGCCTCAACTCCAGCGCTCCTTCGCTGCTGACTGAGTCTGCCATTGGTTCTCGTTGTTTAAAATCGCTGCATCCTTCGCTCGGGGCGAAGATGGCGCTCAAGCATAATAAGAGCTGCATAACAGCGGCTCATGTTATTCGATGGTTTTTCACTCTGTCGCATTGATCTACATCCTAATCTTCAGTCTTCAAATATCTTGGTAGAATTCTTAGATTTCTGGCTTTTTGAGCTCGCTTACATGTATTCACTGCATGACATGGGAATTGTTGTGTATCTTCGCCCGCCTCAGTCCAAACCCATGACTAAAGACGCGAACCGGTCGAGGATAATTCGAGTTTAAAAACGATGTCTTCCCCTGTTTGGATCCCGCGAGCCACGAGTAGCCACGGGTCCGCATCATGCCTATCCTCTCTGGAGGTAGCCCACTCACAACTGGGGCCACCGCGACAAGTGCTCTAAGTTCAGCTGCGTTGACCCTCTCATCACAAGAATCAATTGCTACTTCCGAGTCTTTTTTCTCATCAGCCCCAGCCCCACCCACTACTCCGGCGTCTTGCTTGGTAGACAATGCGGTCTATACAACCGCTTTCATTGCGCGTAAAGATTGCAGTCTGCAGTATTCACCATACGCTTCCACCAACAACAATGTCAATACAACGCTCTTCTTAACCCGCGATGTTCAGTCATCGTCTTGTTACCCCTTGGGCTGGTACTCATACTGTGTAGAGCAATTAACACTCACTCCGCCGTACTACTACGGCCCAAAGGTCTGTCCCGATGGCTATTCTGCTGCGACTACTCATTTGATTATTGGGACAACCAATGACCCATTGACGACAACCATTCTGGGTTGTTGCGAAAGGTACTCCGCTTATCAGATCGAAAGTGCTGTGCTCTCACTTAACAAATACAGCGATCTGACCAAAATTCTGCCTACCTCAGCTTTTGGGAATGCTGCCGATGCTCTCCAATCCTGCGTTGGAAATATCACGAAGACGCTGATCACATTGATGTATCATTCAACAAGTGCTACGACGCTTTTCTCCGACGTCCCTGTAACTAGCAACGGCACCTTTCTATCTTATTCGACCGCCACCAATTACTCCTCGTCGATGTTCTACAAAACTACTACTTTATTTGTTGACGCCGCAAAAAAGACCGGGCTACCGATATGGGTGGGTTGGACAGATGTCAGCTTACCTAAGAGAAAGGCGAACATCGCAACTGCCACTGCCACGACGGCTGCCACGCCTACGTCCTTCAGCAACTCAATCAGGGGTGGCGGTCACGGACTATCAACTGGAGCGTCGGCGGGAATCGGTGTGGGAGCGGGCATCGATGGACTATTGCTGCTCATGGCTGCCTTCCTTGGATATCGACGCCGGCATAACAGACATGCCGAAGCTCAGGTTATCTCACGTGAAAAGCCAGAATTGAGTGAGGATGCAGCCATCAAGCCAAAAGAGTTGTCGGATGTCCAAGAGAAACCTGTCCATGAAGCAGACACGGTGCATCCTCCGGTTGAGCTAGGATAGTTCCCATTTATCATGTTTCTGATATCAGTCAATTGAAAACTCCCATGCTTCGAAAGAGCCGACCTCGAGACCATCTTAACGTACCCAGACAACATTTGACTGTTATTGAGTAGACAGCATTGATCCCAACGATACTTTAGTCGCATGAGGCTTATAGTCCCGGATGCCACGAAGCCAACCTTTCAGATGATGACTTTCGTCCCAGCTAAGTTTCCTTTTGACAGGGCAAACAAGACCTGACATTCTTATGCACTCACAGCTCCTCTCTTTCAAACGTATGGATGTTGAGTGACTTTGCCCAACAAGGAGTTCTAAGAACCTAATTATCTAAGTTATGACTTTGTTCATGTGCGGTAACGTGGGCGTCGACAGGTCAAACGAAAAACTTAGAGTCCACATCTGGTTCGCGAAACCAGGATCTGACCTGCAAAGGCGTTAGCAGACCATAGTTATATATCAGGAGATTATGACTTCCCCCTATAGGGGAAACTATGGTGAGGGCCGCTTTTCTAACTTCGCCCTTGTCGAGCTAGAGGTCAACCACCACTTTGGAAATCTACCTTGGACAATCGAGAAACGATACGCGGACTGTTCTGTCCTTCTTTTCGACGTCCGCTCTGTCGGCCTGCACTTCGGAAGCTTCGTTTGGAAAGGAAAAATACAGAAGCTCGCTCATGTGTGTGCTTCGTCTTTGTCCTCGTTTCTAATCAGTACGCTCACAGAGGCTATTCAAACCAGTGCAGCACGATCAGCGGTGAAATGAGGATGAATAATGAAGCGTTGATTGTAGACATGACTTTGACTCTATCTCATGAAAGGGTCAGTTTGAACCGAAAATATCTATCATTCCTTCCTCTCGTTCATCTCGTTCTCTCCAAGTGCCTTACGGACTTTGTGTAAGCAATCTTCAGTGTCTGTTACATGCTTGACAAGACTGTTTGACGAATTGACACAAATCTCTCTTCTGATCCCAAGGATCTGTTCTAGAGATTGTCCTGATTGATACGTCCTAGGATGGACTTGAAGAACGAGATTACTTAGTCGCAGTACCGCAACATGATTCGACAACCTGGCTCGCTAGTCGCTAGGCGGTCGCGGGAGCGTTATTTTGCGATCGACGCCTAGCTTGTGTTTCTCTCATTGCTGCGAAAATGACTGGCCTGTTAAATTTGTCCTAAGCTGTTAAGGCCGAAAAAGTTTATTCACACCTCTAATTCCTAGTAATAAGGCATCCTCGCTGCATGCCGCCAGATGCAACCCATATCCATCTCATTTCGATTCGGCAGATCGGTTGGGTTTAATATAGAGTAGCAAAGAAATTCAAATATCCAAATCTCGATATACTACTTTAGACTGATTGGTTGAACGTCCCTCCGATCTCCCGATACCCCTCAGCCAGTTAAGATTTACCCCGGATTGCCCTTACTTATCGAGTGCCAGAACAGCAATGGTACGCGATTAAATTACCACCCAGCGAATCGACCATGATCATGGGCTCCGGGTCATGTTTTTGCGAGTTGTTCTCTACGGGCGTAGGAAGAAAGCCAAAATCAAAGTAGTCTGTAGTGAGGAGTATATCATGGCGAGAAGAGTCATTACTCCATTCCCATCACCACCAAGCCTCGTCAGCTAAATTTTGGAGAGCAAAAAAAGAAAAGGAAAACGCGATCATGAAGACCAACTCACTTGTTTTGTTGTTTTCCTCGGCGGTCAACGTCGCAACTGCTGTCAAATTCCTTTCTGGACCAGAAGGATGGGCGTCGACTATCAAGATCAACACGACTGAGCAAACCTGGGACGATGTCAAAACGCCCCCACATGTTATGAGAGCTGCGGCACCAAAGCGATTCGAAATGAAGAGCCGTGTTACCCACATTCCGGGATCCAAGTCCGTCAAAATACGATATGGTCCCTATACTGTTCCAGCCCCAGCCGTGTAAGTTTTCCCAAACATTGACTTGGCTTCTTGAAGATTTGGGAAAGTGCTAACAGTACCCGCTCTATTAGTGCTGGAGGCGAAGGAATGGTCTGGAATTCACCCAGTCCATCGATCGACAAGCCATGTAGTAAATGCATGATCGTCGGAATGAACGCTGGTCTCGAATTCGCCGATGGATCTGACGCCAATACTGATTCCAAGATGTGGCTTCACCACGTAATACTATCCTAGCACTTGGAAGCCAAGGTTAGAAATTGATTACTGACGAGAAATAGATGGTGTTGTTTAACATCGGTACGAATGCTTGGGATGCTACTTGCACTGTTTTTGGCCTCCCACATATGATCGTTGGATCTTTGCCAAGTTCTTCGGAACGTATTTTCAGCTCTGGAAACGAACGCACTATGGTTCCATTCAACGTACCTGTAAGTTAATTATTCCATTGAGACTGCAACTACCGAAGCGTACTGACCATATTACCTTTAGGGCAGCAAACTCCCAAATGTTGGATATCCTATCTTTCCCTCCGATCGATTTGGCCTTATTGCCGATTTGATGAACATGAATCCGACGAGCAAGCAAGTATGGATGACCATGTACTACGACTTTGTTGAAGATCACCCTAGTGGTTGGGATGAAATGAAACCTGTGTGGTTTGACGTTCAACAATGCGGTACTTCTGAGGTCGGAGGAGGTGCTGCTGGTTCTAGTTTCAAGATCGCATCGAGCCCTTGGACTGCTAGCTTTGACGGTGAAGTTATGGGCGTTGGAGGACATATCCACGATGGCGGAATCAATCTCGAGGTTGTTGCCAACGGACAGGTTGCTTGCAATTCGTCAGCTTGGTATGGCACCACCGAGGAGTCGAAGAAGCGTGCGGAGATTATCATGGCTGGTGGCTATCCATCCCCTGATCTCGCACCATCTATGCCAATGGGAGGATCTGGTGGCATGGCTGCTGGCGGCCATGACCATGCTGGCGGCCAGCATATCATTGCCATGAGCGTTTGCGGCTCAGTGGCTGGCTACAACGGTAGCCCGCCCTCACCTCTAAAGCAAAGCAAGGTTACCAAGGGATCAACTTGGATGATCCGAGCATACTATGACTACAAACAGGCAAATGGCATGAAGAACAATAGGGGAGGAATGGACAATGTCATGGGAATCGCCATTATGTTTGTGAGGGCATCAAACAAGATGCGTACCGGTGTTCCGGCTGCTGCTGGTGCTGCCGCCGCTGCTGCCCCTAAGGTTGTTCCTAAGGGTCTGTCCTTTTCGGAATTCAACGATGCTGGGTTCCAGGCTGGGTCGATGTAAGCCGTACGCTTCTAGTTTCATACTCATGAAGATACTTTTTGTTTGAAATTCTGTCTCGCTCGAAAAGATTTCCTAAACCTTATCCGAGCTCTTGAATTAGTGCATTATTCTTGTCTCCCCTTCGTTCCTCTTCGTTCCTTAGCTAGGAGAATACGGTATCGGGCATTATGTGTACATCAATGATATCTTCCATTGATAAAGACTCATTGTTCGAATAACAATTGATGACTCGCATGAAATTTAGCGATGACGATGGTACTAGGTGAAGAAATGATGAGGAGGACCAGTTGAAAGACAAATTACGCCATCCACGTGATGATCTGTGATGGAAATATAAAATTAAATAGTGGGGCCTTCAAGTCTGTTTCCCTTCTGATGGTATAATCGATAATTTAGGCTTCTAGGATTTTCAATCTCATACCGCTATCGAAAAATTTCCGGCGATTTTAAAAATAATTCTACCAGGATTGTATCGATATCGATCCCAGATTGAGCATATCATATTCGGATGGCATCACATAACAGCTTCCATCGCATCCGCGGCTCTTGTCGCTAGACTCTTTGTCTCCGGCAACAAATCCAGCCTTGCCTCCATCTCTCTAAGCGCCTTGATCCAGCCTTCCCATCTCTCTTTCGTGGCCTCGGTTTCCCACGACGATCCCGTCTCATCAGTCGACATTCCAATTCTCTCGTGTAATTGCGCCCCTAGAATGATGACCCACATCGCCGCTGCAGGCAAATAAGCATCCAGCTCATGAGAATGATTTAGAGTAGTCGGGAACGCAGGGTCCGGAACCTCAAGCGTATCTCGCAGGGCCCAGAACCCGAATAGACTGAAGTCCATTACCCCTGCAGCGGCTATACGAGCCATGAAAGCAATAACATTCATGTACTCATTCGCTTGCGCAGAAATCGGCAGATCGGTGGGTCGAGATCCAGGACACTCGTCAAGTTCCTCGCGGCACGTGGCGCCAAAGACACAGAGTGATGCCCAAATCGAAGAGAAACTCCATTGTGCGAGTAAGTCTTCCTCTGCTGTGAAGTTGTTTGGCTTCGCTGGATCCGGCCGTTTCTTCAACTCTTTGAGTAGATTGACGAGGGAATCTTGTGCTGCTGACGATTGGTCCCAAGAGAGCGATCGAGCGTATCGAAGTAGCGTTGTCCACAGTGACCACAGTAGGCCATCGGCTTTACCATGCTCGCCACTGGTGTATGCGGACTCTATTGGATTCACAAGGGAGTTGATAGTGGTTTGAAGTGCTGTGGAACTAGGGGCGGCGACGTATGCCTCAAGTATCCGTAACGTAGATTCTTCAGCAGTTGTAAGGTCGGCTCTTGGAACAGCCATTTGCAAGAAGCCCAGAATAAACTGTTTGGACAGCGCACTCTTGATCCTGTAAGATACCCTCAAAGTTTCTGGCGATTTGAAAAACAATATTGCCAGGAGTTTATCGATATCGATGTCGATGTCGAATCAGACGTATTGTATCGAAATTAGCTTTTTGATGGGCGGGCGTCTCGATTGACTTTGCTGCAGATTTCTTATGTAGTACATCAACATCTGGGCTGTGCAAAGAAGGCAACAGCATGCTGGAGTCATGAGTATGACAGCCCTAAGCGCGGGCCGCCCTTGAGAGGCTAAAATTAATATAACACTCCTACTTAGACATCGAGATTGGATAGTTGTTGTTCAAAAGCTAATGAATCGGCCAGTAAGTGACATGACTTGGTGAGCCGCATGTGCGGTAGTAATTCAGTCTACCAAATCAACTTTTGCCGGCCAAAGCTGTAAAATACAGTATGTGCCACCTAGTTTCATAGTTCATTTTAAAAATAATTCTCAGCCCAATAAGTGCTGCTGATGCCTTTGGGAAACGAGCATCACGAGATCAATTGCCTCGGTCAACTCCAAATATTAGCATCAGATGTTCAGTACAGGAAGTACTCAATATCCAAAGTCCATGCGATATTGGAACCTGCCGTGCTTTTTGTGTAATATTGGATATCGATATCTGGGGAATCTGGCCCGTGAAGCTTTCTGAAGCATCTGTGTTCAAAGTCTACGGAAAATACGACATGTACTGCAGTAGTAGCTGGCTGGATAGGTACCTGTTCTAAAGCTGTGCACCGGTTAACTTGGGCATTTGTGTGCCATTTGCGCGGAAAGAAAGGATCGAATCTTACTTGCCTTGAGGTTTGAACCCGTTTTTAAAGTCGCCTAGATTGCCTCGTAGAAGCTCGTGTATCTGTTCAATCCTTCGATCGTTCTCGAAGCTCATAAGAACCTGAAGCACATCCGTAAAAAGTTATGATACTGTCCTTGAAGCCACCACCAAAAGACAATCAGCTGAAAGTTCAGATTCAGAATCCCCAACTCAAACATAACTCAGTCTACCATAATGTTTTTCATCAAGGTCAAAAAACCCTATCAAACATCAGAGATCGAAGTTTCTAAACTAGAATGCAGAACCTCGTACATACCAGCTTGCTCGCAAGTATAGCGATCTGCTCCCCAGTCATCAGCCAGAATCCCAACAATCTTCTAGCCCGTACAAACATCCCGATTACAGCAACTTGTTCCGGAGGTGCCAGCTCTCCATACGACAACGGGCCATCCGGCATCTTTGGTGATGGAGATATTAAACGAGCCCTCGCTGCCGCCAGCAGCGGAGGCTACTCCGGCTTTCCGAAATATTATGGCAATGGCGAACGGCTTCATATGGGCGGCTGCACCGGACGGCTAAACGAATATCCCCTCTTCAGCAACGGTGTTACTTGGCATGCGGGCGTAGGCGGTGCTACTAGAGGTCCTGGTGCTGATAGAATTATTATCGAACAGGTGTCCAAGAAGTTTTGTTCGATTATCACGCATCGTGGGGAGAGGAATAATGGGTTTCATGCTTGCCATCCTTTAAATTAGATACTGAACTGACGGCTGGATCGGAGGTTTAAAGATCTGTTCAGAAAATGTGCTCACGTGGTTACGTTTGGTGGAACTGAAGTCCCTGTGTAACATCGAAATTTGGACAATGCCTGCGCATTACATAATCCTTTTGAAATAGCTTAGTACTATACTATTTGGTTTTATGACTGCACCTTGAATGTCCTCCCACTGGCAGTCTTCCTCTCAGCCTTTTCTTCATTCTCTGGGCGAGCACGACGCAAGACTTGCAAGAAGTCCGCCGTACGCCTCCGCATTCTTGAATGAATATACGCCTTTGACGCCTTGATGTGGTAATGGAAGTAGTCGCGGAAAGTTTGGATGTGAGAGATGACCTCCTCTCTTCGCTGCCTGGTCAAGTGTCGTGGGAAGAGCACTATCGATGTTAGTGGCAACCGAGAATCCCGAGACCGCGTCACTTACCAAAAGTTACATATCCGACGTCTCCCTTCCCAGCTTGGACGCCAGACATTCCTTGCAATTCCAATGGTGGTTCGTCTCTGAACAACACCTGAGGCGCATTCTGTATGGCTCGTCGTCGGGCATCAACAAACTCCTGCAAGAAGACTTTGCCGAACACTCTGTCCGTCTCATCCGTGAAAACAGTGCTGAAGATGACTGTGACTCTGTCGTGGCTGGCCTTGATAAAGATAGCTTCCGTTTCTCGGTAGTGAATTGCGCGGACGGCGCCTCCTTCCTTGACTCCTTGCGGTGCTGATTCCGATGTGTACTTCGCTGCTTCTTCCTTCAATGCCTCGAACTCGTCAAAGGCTTGCTCGAATGGTGCTGCCATGGCATTGCGCTTGAGTAGGGATATCCGTCGAACGAGGTCGTCTTTGGCATCTGGATAGCGGTGTCAGTATATTTATAAAGTCATGTCCCTCCATAGTCCTGACCTTGCTCTGCTGGAAGACTCTCCAAATCCACCTGGATCGAGAAGTCGTAACCTTGTTCAGGAGCTACAATGTAGGGACCATATTCCCTTTCCAGCACCGATTGAGCTCCATATTGTACCAACTCGTTGAAGCACTTGATAGCGATTGAAATGACGATCTTTGTCTTCGCTTCTGGCGTGGATATATGGAACGTCACTCCGTCGAAGTCCGAGACGACCTGGTCGATTGAGACAGGTGATGCGCCTGAGAATCTCTCTGTGAGCAGTGACTCTATCAGAATATTCTGATAATCGAGCAATAACATCGTGAGCGCACTTTGGGGATTGTTGGCAGCTTGGGAGGGTGTCAGGCGGGGTGGTTGTGATATTCGGAGGTGCCTGATGTTGCCCGCTGGATTAGCGCGCCATGGACTTGGCACTATTTTTGGTGGGCAACTTTTTTTCGAGACTCGATTTGAGAAAGTACAATTTCTTCCCCGCAATGGTCAAGACGTATAACAAATACGAGGCCTCTCAAACCCTTGGCTTGGTCAATTCTGCCCTCTCCAACGTTCTCTCCGTCTCAGATAGTATAACCCGGACCTCTGGCGCAGGAGTTGCTGTCGTTGGCGCATGCGAGGATGTCTATCGCTGGGACTTGAAGAAGGGAGAACTGCTGAGTAGGTGGGAAGATGGTTCAAGTAGTGCTCAGGTGACGGCCATTGCGCGGAGTGCCATAGATGAGGATTTATATGCTGTCGGGTATGTATTTAGATTTTTTACAGACAGATGAGAATTATTCCAGCTTGAACACAGCTAACGTATGTAATTTACAATAGCTACGACGATGGAACGATACGAATATGGGATTCAAGAATTGACTCGCTAGTCATCAGCTTCAATGGACACAAAACCGCAATCTCAACCCTAGCCTTTGACAATACAGGAGCACGACTCGCAAGCGGCGCAAAAGATACAGATATCATTGTTTGGGACCTCGTTGCGGAAGTGGGACTATTCAAACTTCGTGGACACAAAGATCAGGTGGTGTCGTTACACTGGCTGTATCAGAAACCTGGAGAAGATGGGGCAATCAATGGCGCAGACTCGGATGATGCATTTTTGCTATCTGCGAGTAAAGACGCGTTGATCAAGATATGGGATGTGTCGGCACAGCATTGCATTGAGACGCACATTGCTCAGACGAATGGAGAGTGTTGGGCAATGGGAGTAACACCGGATTTGAGTGGATGCATAACGGCTGGTAGTGACGGAGAGCTGAAGGTCTGGTCCATCGATCTACCTGGATTGATGACCTCGGGGCACACATTTGGCGAGGATGCCGGCAAGCGATATCTACACGACAGAGGTGTTCTTTATAGACAAGGCAAAGACCGAACGATTGGAGTGAGCTTTCACCCACAAGCTGACTACTTTGTGGTTCATGGTTCGGAAAAGGCTGCTGAGATATGGCGGATACGATCTGAGGGAGAAGTACAAAAGAGCTTGGCACGGAAGCGGAAGAGAAGACGAGAAAAGGAAAATGAGGCCAACGGACACACAGATGTTGAGATGAACGGAGTGGAAGAAACGTTGGCTCCAGCGATTAGCGATGTGTTTGTGCCTTACACGATTGTGAGAACAGGCGGAAAAGTGCGATCAGTGGACTGGATCAACAAGCGATCACACAAGAAACTGCAACTTCTTGTATCGTGTACCAACAACGAGATGGAAGTGTATGACGTGCCCGTCAAGGATCGAACGAAAAAATCAAAATCAGACGACACAGACTACACGCGGACGTATTCTGTTGAGCTTCCCGGGCATCGGACTGACGTGCGATCTGTAGCTCTCAGCTCGGATGACCGAATGCTGGCATCTGCTTCTAGTGGTTCTCTCAAAATCTGGAATGTCAAAACTGGAACATGTCTGCGTACGCTCGAATGCGGATATGCGCTATGCTGTTCGTTTCTACCAGGAGACAGGATAGTGGTGGTTGGAACAAAAGCAGGAGAATTGGAATTATTCGATATTGCTTCATCCACGCTTATTGAAAGTGTTGCGGCACACGAAGGAGCTGTCATGGCTCTTCAAATCCACCCGGACGGAAAATCGCTGGTCACAGGTAGCGCAGACAAATCTGCCAAATTCTGGAAATTCGAAGTTGTCGACGAAGATATTCCAGGAACGAGACGAACAACTTCCAAGTTACGCCTGACACAAACTCGCACATTAAAGGTCAACGACGACATCTTGAGTCTGTGCTACACCCCCGATGGGCGCCTCCTAGCAGTATCGACTCTTGACAACACCGTTAAAGTCTTCTTCGACGACAGTCTAAAGCTCTTCCTCACGCTCTATGGCCATAAGCTTCCTGTACTCGACATGTCAATTTCCGCTGATAGCAAACTCATCGCAACATGCAGCGCAGACAAAAACATCCGTCTCTGGGGCCTTGATTTTGGTGATTGCCACCGAGCAATATTCGCTCACAACGACCCCATCATGCAGGTATCTTTCATCGCCGCGCCACCCTCCCGAGAAGAAGGCCACCACTTCTTCAGTGCAAGTAGAGATCGCTCCCTAAAATCCTGGGATGGCGACAAATTCGAGCAAGTCCAGAAGCTTTCTGGGCACCACGGCGAAATCTGGGCAATGGCCGTCAGTCGCGCCGGAGACTTCATCGTCTCAGCATCCCACGACAAAAGCATCCGTATTTGGAATCTAACAGATGAACCCATCTTCCTCGAAGAAGAACGCGAAAAGGAAATGGAAGAGCTCTACGAATCAACCCTTGCCACTTCATTAGAAGCAGACGGCGACCTCCTAAACCCAGATCAAGAAGCAACAGCCGCCTCCAAACAAACAACCGCCACACTCACCGCCGGAGAAAAAATAGTCGAAGCCCTCGAACTCGGTATAGAAGATCTGAGAGTAATTCAAGATTGGCAAGTCCTCAAAAACTCGAATCCGAATGTAGCGCCTCCGCAGCGTGATCCGCATTTCATCGCCAACAGAAATATCTCCGCAGAACGATATGTGCTGAACACCATTCAACGTATCCCAGCCTCGCAACTACATGATGCACTTTTAGTCTTACCCTTCTCCGTCCTACCTCCCCTCTTCACATTCATCAATATATGGATACAACGACAATGGGACATCACGCTCGTCTGCCGAGTCCTCTTCTTCATGCTCAAAACCCACCAGCGCCAAATTGTCGCCAGCAAGGAACTAAAAGTTGTTCTTGAGGGGATGAGGAGAGATTTGAGAAGTACGCTTGGGGAAGTCAAGGATATCTTTGGGTATAACCTCGCCGCATTAAGGTTTGTGGAAGGCAGAGTCAAGGATAGAGGGATTGTGGTGTTGGAGGATGTTGAGGCGGAGGAGGAGAGGGTGAAGAATGGTGGGAAGAAGAGGGCTTTTGTTGATGTTGCGTAGTGTGTGTACTGCCTGTTTGGTACTGTTAGAGAGTGTTCTAGGTTCGTTTGTTGTTCGCTGGGAATGAGAAACGAACTCTTTTCGCTCCTTTGGAATCTCTTCCATGCCTGTCTCCTTCATCAAAGCCTCGACTGTGCTGCTTCTCGTCGACTTGATCCATGGTGCATCTTGTCACTACAGTATGCCGTGCTTCCATCCACTTACATCACTTCACATCCACCTCAAGCAAGGGACGCCCCGAAGGCAAACAAGGTTGAGGAAAACCCAGGATCGCAATCCCAACGGTCAACACTGCACACAAGGAAGGAGAAAAAAGCTGTTGTGTTACCCCACAAGCACCAATTAGGGAAAATGCGCGAACTCTGAGACTCATCATGTATGTACACACTGTGGCGTCAGCGTTCCTATATCTTTTGGGGAGCGTATTCGGCATTAGAGAGCGTTTTCTCATTATTTATGAGTCTCGAAGGTTTACGTCAAGTTTGAAAAAATACGATAGCTAGCAATGTAGTGCCCTCCATTAAGGTTGAGTATATTATCTTCGAATGTGTCATTCAGAAGAGGAAAAATAATTGATGGTCCAGCTGTGCATGTGCAATTCATCACCATCCCTTACTTCAAGTGTTCCCCTCTCTCTCCTTGTACACGACCAAGCGGAAGTCATTCCTTCAAAGAAACGCAGATCGATCTAGGGTCGTCCCTTACTTGAGATCTCCTATCCATCTAGCTTAGGTACTCGACAGATCATCAGTACCTATGCAAGGCCAACTGCCTAAAGCCCCAGATCAACGAAGGTTAACTCCTTCGCTCTCTTCCAGGAGTATGGGGCGGGAGAGCGCTGGATAGCTCGTGTTTTGTGATGTTGATCTGATGTTTCTCTTAGCAGGAAAATAAGACATGGGAAAGCGGTCTAAAGCTTGTAGTGTCATCGATGATCTGATGCAGCAAGCAGTAATGTGCTCGTGGAATCATTGACACACCATTTTTGGTACCTATCATGTCTCTCGACCCTTGTAAGTACGCCTCCAGTATCTGTGTTGTCGATCTTCCTAACCGCTATAGGTTCGCAATTTGGAATCTCACCTTTCTAGACAAGTAAGGTCAAAAAGTAAACCACAGCAAAATCGGTCCAAACTACTTCTTGGCACACAGTCTGTATTATCGCCTCGCCCGCTACCGGGCAAGACAAAGGTGATGGTGAGATTGCGATTGGGAGATGATGGCTCCACTTCGCCCTACTCCTTTTCCCATGGTTTTGAATCCGGATCGACGATCCTTACCGTATTGCAGGTCGGGTGGTCCCGAGTGTAGGGACGGCTGGAGAGTGGTTAGACTCGCACGCCTTATTCCTGTTTATGCTTAGACGCTTTCGTTGTCTCCTTTCTCCAACGGCTTTGACATCGGGGAACCCCCGCGCCACAGCCCTAGTCGTTCTCTGATGGTTGGATGATTAACGTTAACGCTTGGGAAAACGGTGAGCGAGGAAACCGCGGCAGGTGACCGGCATCCCCAGTATCGGGATCTCTCTCATTTCCAAAAACTCGGATGTACTCCGTGCACCTGATGTCTTCTCCTATCCCGGTCTTGCCGAATTAGTGCATTGAGATTGTTCTTGTTGTTACTTCCATAGGTCCGAGGTTTGCGATGAAGACAGCTGACTGTTGTAACCTGCCTTCAGGACATCCGTCCTAGCCTTGCTGACCACCGAGTAAGGGGAATAAAGTTGACAGTGGAGAGCTGGCGCTATCTGCGGCTTCCCATAATTCGGGAACAGACGAACCGCAGATGCGTCTTTTGCTCGATTCCAAGAATGTTGTCCTGTTCAAAGGTCTTGGTTGGTGCCCGAAGACGGTACCCAGTTACATCTTGCATGGCTGGATAGGCACCATCTCGGGGCTTGTCACAGCCCCGAGATGTGATAAGATGGCTTGTTGGGGATCGAAGAGGAAAGATATTCATGGAGTCGAATCTTCCTCCTCTCACATCGTCGAGACAGTCTCAAGCCACCCGTTGATGCAGGATTTTGCCCGCCGAACAGAAATACTGTGCCACCACACGGCCATCTCAGGGTCCCGCATTGCATGAAACAACGAATGAAAACGGCCTCTAGAGATCGCAGATCGTTGTGGTGGAAATCTAACGGGGGGATCAGTCCATTTTTCTGGTCTGCTAGCCAAGGAAGATGTGACTGCCCTGCAGGAGGTGGCTTGCAGCTGTGGGGCACTTGTTGAGGAAACGGGATGATCGGCGTTCGTCGACGCCTTGCTGTCAAAAACATCGAATCTTGATGCCTTTGTGCAGTTGAAGCTTGTTTTCCGAGTGGTTCGCGTCGACAGTAACGGCACAACTCATGCTGTACAATGCATGCAGCCCGCCACATTGATGAATGGATTCCATGGCCGTTTTCTCAATTCTCGAAACGACATTGGTGAGTGCAAAGGTACACGCGTCAGGGAGGAATGTGTCGTTTATTTCCAAGACTTTTGGTGTCAACGGCCCGCCAGCCACTGGCAGATTTCGTCCAAGGCCGACCTTCGGGACTGTCACAAACCGATGATAGCGATCCTGTACCATTGCCAAGCTAAGATTGACGGTTGCCGTTGGCTGGTGAAGCTGGAAAGGTCTGTGCTTATTCCCGCCCACAGACTTCCGCCCATGATGCTTTGCGGAGGCGCACATGTCCAGCAGAGGAGGGGAGTGAGGCGGAGTGCCCACTTTCTACCATGAACCTCGAAACTCTATTCGACCGGGCCTTGCGACCAAGTGGAGAGGGTTCAGCCGAGCAGAGGTGGAGGGCTTCAGGCGACATACCAGGATAGGCTGTCGTCCGGGAAGGGACATTTGGAAGCAGAGATTGGGCTTCCATTCGAAGTCGAGAAGGGACCCTGTTCCATGTCGAAATGAAAAGCACGTCCGTACCAGTGTTGAGAAAATAGTGTCAGCCTCAGGACGTCTTAAATTTGACGGAGCAAAGCAAAGACTCCGAAAATGTCAAAGAGCGTTGTAGCAGTCCGAAGTTACATCGCCTTTATTCCCCCATGACCCTTTTCACTTGGCTTTGTGGTCTGTGTCAAAAGAGCGTTTATTGGTGGAGACAAGCCAGACAGACAAGATTTCACAAAAATGGCGTTAGGCACAGATTGGGTTTGGCCATCAAGATCCCGGGGGGGTCTTGTAAAGGAGTATCCCTCCTGGACCCTGAGATGAAGATCCACGAATGTGACGTGAGTGGCGTTGTACCCCAGTTGCTATATCGAAATGTAGAAGTGCCATTCGGGGATGCTTGCGATTATGACATCGATAGGCAGATAGCGGTCTCACGAATGACTTCATATTGTGGTAAAGGGTTTCGTTTCATGCTGTGTTACGGGTATAATGCCTATTTTAATGAATTTGTCGTCATAAAGGTGATAGACGGTTGGCAAGTGCTACAATTGCACATACCATGTTAGAGGGGAAGAATGAAGAACGGAGAACGTAGAGGAGGTTGTTTGATGAAACATATGTATGTGATGAGGGCAATATACTCATTTTCATCTCATTCTTCGAGATCGCTAGTATTTTCTCTCGCCCAAGCGAGCCGTAGCTGTATCTAATAGTACATGTGATAATTAATATGTCCACCAAACGTAGCCACTCGACCATGAGCGCCGAGAATCGTAACGCAGTTCCCGAGCACCAAGAGTGCTCTCCCAAAGCTCGTAGCCAGGCGTATTCAAGCACTAGTAATACATGGGATAATGGGGTATCGCGAGCCATTCCGAGCTGCTAAGAAATAAAACGCGAATCATGACCAACAACGCCGTTCATCAACAGACTGCAATTCGAGCAAATCCTGGGTATCTGTAGCGAGTGTATAAACCACGCATGAAATTCCATGCGAGATAGGTTGAGCAAATACATCAGCTCGGGGGAATCTAATAGTGAAAACGAACGGAAAATGCAGGCAGCCGGCGAGGACTGTTGCGGGATATCTTTGAACACCAAAACGTTTGGCAGAACAATGCCGAAGTAAAGACAAGATCATCTATTCCTCGTCAGGCGAAGGGTGATCGCGGCCTTCGCCCTTGTGAACCTTTCGATGTCTTCGCAAGTTGGAAACAACGGAGAAGTGCCGGCCGCAACCTTCAACTTCACAGGCAAATGCTATAACAATTGTCAGTATGCATGTCGATCATAGTGGCAGATTAATTGGCTTACGCTTTTCGCCAGTGTGGCTGTACATGTGCGTTTGCAGCGAACTTGGGCGCGTGAATCGCTTATCGCAGATCTTGCACTTGTGCTTCTTTTGCGAGCTGGATGAGACCTTGGAGCTGAATTGGCCCATCATTGATTGAGGCGCGGGTGGCATCCCTGGGCCTAGCAAGTTGGCTGGAGCAGGAAGACGCCGTGCGTTAAGATCGACGGACTCGGAGGCAGAGCTGTAGTCGGTTCCACCATCTGATACTGAACCAGCGTGTGATCCGTGGTGGGAGTGAGCGTAGCTGCCATACGATGATGGGTATGTGCTGGCAGAAGAGATTGACGAGGTGTTGGAGTGAGTTTGCGGGAAGCCGTAAGAGTCTGCGGACGATGTTCGGCTACCACCCTGAGCCTCATAAATGTTGCGCGGCGTCATGTCATTGACTGGATTGCTCAAATGAAGCATGCCCCGGCTGGCATCAATAGCGTCGCTGATGCTTGTGCGTTGCGCTTGAGAAGTTGTCTGATTGAATCTGTTGATGTCAATAATTGAATTCCGGCGAGATGGGGCATGCTGAGGATCGAGTAGGACAGCGGAGTTTACTGACGCATGAGAAGGACGCCTGTCAAATGTCTGCTGGGTTGGAAATGGGCTTCTGCTTGTCGCATATTCCATGTTGTAGCCAGCTGCTGATGTAGGCGCATAGGGGTTGCTGGGTCCAGCAGTTGAGTACTGTTGGGCTCCGTAACGAAGATCTTGCGGCATGTCAATTGAGTTCAGAGGTTCGTAAAGGCCACCGGAGAGAGAACTACCTGGTCCAAGTCCTGAGGTAACTGGAAGGCCAAATGAAGGCATAGCCATCGACGTTGGTCTTTGCATAGAGGCATCGAGACCAGTCGAAGAAGGCACAGTCGAAGCATATTGCTGGGTAGAGGGAGTGGTGGACGCGTTGTTTACCCATGGGTTCGTGAATTGAGGTTGAGGATAACGGATGCCATTGTAGGCGAGCCCGTTGATCTGGGACTGTTGTCGATTGTCGACTGCCATCGCCATTTTGGATAGCAACAAAGAATAGTAGGAAGAAAGGGTCGTATTGTCGACGTCGATATCGAGCAGAGTAGCAATTGTTTGACGCTTGCGGAACACTGAACAACGTGGGAAAAGACGATCAAGAAGGACGATGGGCGGGATCGACGCTCTTATGGATTTTCGAGTCGCAATGTTCCCGAAGAATGCTGACTGTTTTGCGATTTTCAAAACCTGACAGAGTGCTGCGGCCTGCAGATCACTATAGCCCTGGGGGATGCAGCAAGCGTGTCCTTTTTTGGTATTGCTTAACCTGTTAACGACCCAGAGAGTGGGTGACGCGGTTGCTGTTTGGATATTGCTAGCGTTTCAAGTCGCGGACGTGAGTGATTTACAGGTCGTCTGCGAGATGGTATGTTCCTGGTTGGTGGGTGCTGGGACTTGTTTTCTGACAGGTTGAAAAAATTGGAGACGGCGGGAGAGGATTGTGGTAGATTTGGTCCAACAGAGTAATGATGCGATGGCCCTTGTATGTAACCAGCAATGATGCTCAGAGGTAATTATTGTGGGCTGGAGAAAGCTTTCCTGAAACGGCGTTAAAAAGTCTTCGAGTCGGTTTGGAGTGAAGATCAATGGCGGTTCAGATTTGACGGGCGGGGATTGCAGATAATAAATGGCGATGGGGTATGAGGTCTGCTGGCTGCTGGTGCTGGCCTGCTTGCAAGCGCAGACAATAATGTCATTAGAGAATTGGGAGGTATGTCATGGCTTGGCACCCTATCCACTTTTAGATGCAGGGTGCTGTGCCGGGGGGGTGGTTAATTCCAGAGAAAGCGCCCAAGCGTAAGCCACAGCCTGAGCATCTCTCGCCGCGGACCACCAGTAGCTGCAACGGCCAGCTTGGGCGAAAAAGCACCGCGCTGCAAGTCCAGGGGACCTTAAGTGCTGCAACCCGCAGTAAGCCTCCGAGACAGGGACTAGGGCTGACTCTCCCCACACACCTATCTCAGGGCGTCCACTTTGTCGCCGTTCGGGATGGCTTGAATGCCGTCCCAAGACGCCAATGAGCTCTCCAGCTTTCTTGCTGTGCGATAAGCCGCCTGTTAGTGCTCCACGTATCCCGGACGCTGCCTTTTTCCTCAGTGATGTCTCTTTCGGCATGCCTGACTCCCGAACCACGCTTGGATCGGTAATAACATCTGCAGCGGCCTTGCCAAAGAAGGCCTGCCAAGTACTGAGACAGAGATATATCCTCGAATTGAATAGGGCCCTTGGAGACTGGTTCCTTTCCTAGACATTTTTCAACCAAAACAGCATCGCGACCCACCTGAGACCTCTCCTTTGGGTCTGCACACTCCAAAAGCTAGATGTCCGCTAGTCAGCACTCCCTGTTACTGACTACTCCACTTCACCAGAAGCTGCAATCTGCTTGGCGCTGGAATCTGGTGACAACAAAGCTTTGTTTTTCTTCATGGTTGCATTTGTTGTGGTATGTCTAAAATTGAATTTCGACGATAGTTGTCTGAGATGATTGTCTCGGCAATATCTGGGCGAATCGATATTGATCGTCAAGGAATCACGACTCTTACCTTCACCACCAATTTTCAGCCTTTCTGAAGAACTTTTCCAATATCGCCAAGACATCAGCAGTGCAAAGCACGCAACTTTTCATCGAACATGCACTCTTGCGCACTACTGGTTCGCGACAGAATAGTCAATCTGCTGTGCATCGCAATTTGAGTTTCCAAATAATGAAATCTTTACAAGTTGCAAGCAGTGCCAACGCAGGGTCCAGGTCAGGATTGTTTTCTGGAATGAAGAATTGGCCAATCTCTTGGAGGCACTGGTCGGGAGAAGATACAAGGGCATGAGATTAACGACGCAAGTCTGTACGATCCACTTTGGGTTTCTGTTCTTTCGTGCGGCGTGCTGAAATCTGCTCAAGGGTGGTCTCATAGGGACTTAGCGGGTGAAATGTGCTCGTATTTTGAGCGGTGAGGACGTAGCATCTGTCCAATTGTGTCGACGCAATGCATGCCAGATGCAGAAGGGGCGCGCAACCGGGTGAATGCTGTTTGTTCGGGACATTCGATTCCACGACAACAAAGGGTCGGCGCTGCCTTCGGGGTGTTCACAAGCCAAACAGCGAGCTTGACAGAGTCGTTAGGGTTGTTCAATCTCAAGTGCTTCAAACGGTGCTGGTATCTGACTGGCCGAGGTGCTTTTGGGTTTATGCTTATATTCGTTAGTTCGAATCTTTGAAGGGCGCCAGAGCATAACGTCGAATGCGGTCCACACATTCGCAAAGGTCGATCAACAGGCTGGGTTGAATGCCTTATTTTCAAGATACAGCCTCGCTCTCTACAATATCGCCCACACATGGATGTTATCGTTTTTCTATCTCTGAAACTCAGGCAATTCACTGCAAGTTGGCCTTGAATCGCTGCCTCCATCCCTGATATTGCTTCTGTTGCTTTGCGTCATCGTACAGAGTCCTGACCAGACTGCTGGGACAATTTCGGACAGAACGGCAACTTTTTGTGCTTGCGACGCAGTGCCAAGAGCTGACGCCTCATAATTATTTCTCAATTTCTCGTGTTGGATGGATGGGCATCAATCTTTTGTCCCTTGTCATGAACCCTCAAATTAATCGAGGCTCGCAAGGCTCTCGAGGGCAAACAGACCGTTTGGAATTGTGGGAGTAGCAATCTTCGGTTCTGCGCATTTCCCCCTCCTGCGCCGTGCTCAAAGCATTCGTCAAATGGCGAATTTTGGAATGGTTTGATGCGCTTTTTCCAAACATCGATCTAATAATTAGTTGACCGTTTTAAGGATCGTCGACGAGGCGCAATGGGGTTCTGCGACGTCCTCTTGAATCTTGTCACTCTCCCGTGCCAACGCTAGGCAAATTTAAAGCGGGCCACAAATCCACTTCCCAAGCCAAGATTCAAGGTGCTAGGTCAGTGAGGTTGTCAGAAGTGACCCCTGATCCTGGACTTGCAGAACAAGAGAGTGCATCGAATTTCAGGTGAATGACCTGAAGCGCAAAGGGTGCTACCAGAGTCTCCATTCGTCTTTCATGTATGGAGTGTTTTTGAACGTCTGATGCTGTCACCACCACCATCGAGCGCCTCTGAATATTTCGCATCGGCTTGTGCTATCACTGCGGAATACGGGAGCCCAGTAGTGAGCCACCAGTGGACTTTTGGCGTCTGAAATCCCGCAGAGCGAAACCGCCTGACGGCTGGGTATCTTCCGAACCAGTGCAATGAGCGGGGAAGAGAGCCACAAACTGCGGTTGCATTTGGCTGTAATTGGTCTTGACAAAGAATCATTTCTACCTTAGTCGTCATTTTGATGCCACGGTTTCGAGGACCGGATCCCCGCAGCATCTCTTTGGCCAAGATCCTCGAGCGTGACCAAAGCACAGCATCCTCTTCCCACTCTGTGACGATTGCAGCGGCGAATCTGCTGCAATTCCTTGCGCTATCGAGCGCCGGGCAGCATCGCTGGCTGCATGCAACAAGATCGTGCGTCGTTGGGCTTGCGAAGTGTGATAGCAAGACTGGGGATATGATTCGTCCTGGGCTAAGAAGCCCTCAATGGGCTGTTATAATCACGCAAGCACCAGAATTAAAAGGAGAGAGATTGGCTGGAGTTGTTGAGAGCAGGTAAATCTGAAAAAAGCAGAGATTTTTGATGAGGGGACAGATTGATTTTCCTTGATCTCGTACGATGGCTGCAGCATCTAGACTCGAAAGATCGTCCACGCAAATACGGCTGATCCCTTCGGGCTCGACCTTATTTCGACGACATCTGTTCGCCATGCGGTTTTACACCTATACTCTTCAACTGTTCTTGATTCACCTTCAAATCGTCTATTCAGCTCGTTCAGAGCCAAACCACGCAAAATTCCAACCAACACACCACCCAGAACACCCATTCTGAGCCGCCACCAGCTACGGAGCCTTCTCCGTGCTCCGGTAATCCACATAATAAAACAAGTATACCCATCACGTGGAAAAGAATCATCTCTATCGTTGACGGAGCCTTCCACGACGTCTTCCTGGTCGAATGCCGCGTGCACTTGCCCTATGATGGCGATCTATGCCATTCCTCGCCTCCCATCATAAAAAGAATTCAAAGTGGCCTGATCTAAATCACAATCCCATGCGAAATCGATCATGCAGGGAATTGCGGCTGCAGATCGATGAGGACCCTGGGTGAGGCCGTCATGGCTTTGTGAGGCCAGGAGAACGAAGGGTCAAACGTCTTTCCCTCCGTTATTTTCTCAGAATTATAATATTATCGCAGAATTATTTCTCGATGCTGAAAATTGCGGCGGTAATTTTTCGAGTGTCCGTCATCAGGCTTCTTCCAATTGCATTTCGATCATTATTGCGCATGCGGTTCGCGTTTGGAAGGCTGTCGACGCGTAGACCGTTGTATCTATATGCACAATCTTTTGGAGGGGATATTGCAAACAAATCCGGTACCACAAGCTCCGTACAACCTTTCTCGACGAACCTTGAAGTCACAAGAACGGACAACATCGTATGTGCGAAGTTTTGGGAAATGCCGTTTTGTCGCCCTAGCAAAGAAACAACTCGAAGGTTGGTTATAACTTGGTCTTTCCAGCCTCCAGTAGCAGAACCAAAGCTCCAAGTCGAGATTGAGGACGTGGAGTTTCCGGCATTTCGAAAGTAAAAGGCGGCAGAATTTTTGAGCGCTCGATCTCCATGATACGACTTGCTTCCTTATTCTAATACAAAACCCGGGGCAACATTTCTGCTGTGTTCTACGTTCAGAGTGTTCAAGTACTCTGACACAAGAACCGACACTCAGAGTCAAGGTCATGAAAGTGATATTTCTTACGATTTAACCGCAGAACTTACCAGAGATTTTGAACCCTCGATCTAAAAATGCACCTTATTCCCTGATTGAAGTAGCTCAAATATCCTGCGCTATATTTTCTGCAATTCATACTCAAACCATACCATTTGTTTCAAGACACTTGATGAACTGGTACAACATCTTCAGATTTCTTGCACGAGGTTGGTACCAAGAATGGATTATCGTCCAGCCCAGTTAACTTACACTTTCTTTATTTTTTATGTCGGAGCTGCGCATTGCGAGAACTTCTAAGACTACACGTAAAACCTGCAGAACAGCTCTTTCTTGCGCCATTTGTTCTTGTCTGTCAATTTTTCCTCCCGTGCACGAGGCCAAATATTGTTAGGTGGCTGAAAAAGAGCCATCGCGAGCTCATCACTTCACTATCAATGGCGAAAGATTCATTTATTGAGCCCTGCAGAATATACCTCATGGATTTCGTCTGATCTCGCCAGGAATGTATCGCAACCTTGACCCTTTTTACTATAACAAGGCAATTTTGATTCTCTGTACCCCATTACACATTCCGGGCATTGAGCCAACAGTCATGTGTAACAATACCACAATATCGTACCTGCCATAAATCTTCATTTTCATATTGAAGCAGGACAGGATCAATCTACCAGTTCAGAAATTTAACATAACTGAAACCGGGCGCAGCACTGTGGTAATCAACGCTTTGGAATTTTCCTCCATGATACAGGTTGGACGAACACTGGGTATCGGAAAGTACTTCATATTGCAAGGTGACTACACGCAAGTTTCTCGCTCCAACGACTCGGAATTGAAAATGATCAGAGCAATTTGGAGAGTACATAATTTCTTCAAAGATAACCAAATTCCTGGAAAACAATTTTATGAGGTTGCCAGAAATTTATCGCCATCAACGTTAATCCATATTTGATGTACTAAACTTTGTATTGAAGTATCATAAAATGTATGTCACGACACAGGTTGAGTAGATACTTAAGAGGTCCAGGTGCTGACTATTGGGAAATGCGCGTTCGATTATCACAAACATTATTATTATTAATTTTCAGAAGTTGTAAAAATTCTGCAGAAAAAGATTCTCAAATTCTTTGGAATTTTCACTGATTCGGGTGTGACGAAAGAACCTGCAACCTTCGGATCCTGCTTTGTCGTGAATTCAACTTCGTCCCCAAAAGCCATTTCTATCACTCCGAGCTTCAGCCCTCTTTGCCATCCAATCCACCCTTCAATAACGGGACCTCCAAACCAATTGCAATCAATTTGACCTCAAGTTTCGACCTCAATCCGTCCATCCACCATTCCTGTCCCCAACTCTGTCCCATCCTAACCTTCCATCCAAACCTTCCTTCTTAAACCTTCCTTCCCTACCCATCCTTCCTAACCCGTCCTTGCCAGTCCTGACATATCAACCCTCCTCTCACTTGTGCTGTTCTTTGGTGTTTCTATCCGTGACTCTAGTTTGATGTTTGCATGGAGGACTGCAAGTAATTGAAATGAGATGGATTTGACTTGATCTCGCTAAGGGTCGCAATTTGAGGTCGGGTGACATTATGTGTGAGAAACGGTGGCACCCTTGATATTTGGAATATGACCAGGTTTGAGACCGAGTGAGGTCTTGTGGTCAACTTGCCGAGATGGGTGGCTTTCATAAAAACAATCTCGTGGAGGTCCGAATCGGGCGAGATCATTTGATGATTTTGTCGAGAAAAGCCACCATATCATCCACACCCTGTGGTTCCGTGATCCAATGTTCATCGTTGTCGTAGATCTTCCACTCCACGTTCATTCCAAGCTTACTCAGAGTTTGACTGAGCTTTTCTCCATACTTGACATTGATGACTGGATCCCCACGAGAATGTGACAGGAAGACTGGGGTCTGGAGTGGATTTCCGTGAGTACGATCATTGTTAGTTGTTATGTCGGTTGGTTCGAGTAGCTTGCGAACATCTTGGAGATTTGCTTTTGTGGGCAACCAACTACACAGGCCTATGAAGGCGCCAAGTTGGCCGACCTGGGAGTGAAATAAGGTATATATAGCGGTTGCACATCCCTGGCTGATCCCTCCTAGGATCAGCCGACGAGGATTATCTAGGATTTCTGTTTCGTTGCGTATAAGTTGGAGAAGAAACAGAACACTGTCGTCGAGTCCAGCAATTGGGAGGTCCTCTTGCTCCTCTGGGTTTTCTGTGGACCACATGTCAAACCATTGCGACATTTCGACCTCAAAGCGTTTCGAGCGGAGAAGTTTCGCTGCTGGGAAGATCCATTTGACTGACGGATATATCTCAGGGAATGTGCGGTCGTCTGATGCTTGGCTTTCGAAAAATTCGGAGGAGAATTCAGCTGCTGTGCTGTCCCGACCGTGGAGGAAGATGAAGGTATGAGTATGCGCCTGTAGTGGCTCGATGATGTGCTGTCGTTGCGCCATTTTGTTGTATGCTCGGCTGAAGAGCTTATAATAAGTACCAGGGCAAGAATAAACTAATTTTTCTGCCTTGCCAGCGGTGTTAGTAATACATACTGCTGTGATAATCCTTGTTACATACGCTTCAAGCGTCAAGATGTAGGTTGAGATGTGATCTTGTGTATGATTTGATACATATAGCTTGGGATCTGAATTCAACAATTTTCTTGAAAAGTTGAGGTGCGGCTCAACCTCAGACTGCAAGAAGCATTGCCTTTGTAGCCTCAAATATTCGCTCTGGACAGTTCTTATTTCATTGCTGCCTGCTGCCGTACCTTGGTTTGAAAGATTCTGTGGCTCAATTTTTGGACTTGTTACCTCGACGAAGCTCAGAAGTCAACCAACTCAATGGCCTCGAGCCTTTTGATCTACTCTATATTCTCAAAAGCAGTCGATAAATTTTCTAGCCAAATCCTTTTAAGATTGCCAGAAATCCAGCGATGTAGATATCAAGTTAAGCGTGCTATATTGAATTTAGATTGCGGAGGGAGGTACTGAATGGACGGACTGATTGTGCAACCCTTGACTTCAAAAGTTGACATTGAGTTACAAGCGGTCCCAATAACTTGGAGTCAAATGCATTGGATTGATGGCAGCCGCACTCGTGAGTATCACACGGAGTTCATGGCAGACTCCAGGTGTCGGCTCAACTGAGGGAGGTTGGATGCCCCGAAGACGGAACGAGTGAGGGCAGAAATGAATGGAACAGAAATGGAAATGGAAATGGAACTTGAAGTCGGATTGCATTGACTGACTCGCGGGAACAGAGCACGTGACTAAGCAATTGTGTCCTCCTGGATCATCTCAAACTCTTGCACATCATCATCAATAGGCGTCCATGGAGCAGAATGAAGTCTTCTGTTGGTAAGTATGAATTCAATCATCTCAGAATGAACTAAAGAATTGACAATACCAAGACAGTGCCTTGACCGGCCTCCTCATAGGCACAATTCTCGTCCATCTCGCCCTCGCCCCTTTTACCAAAGTCGAAGAATCTTTCAATATCCAGGCCACCCATGACATCATTTCATCTGGCATTTCCTTTTCGAACACAAGTAGTTTCCTCCAAACGAGTTATGATCATGTTGAGTTCCCTGGATCCGTGCCGAGGACGTTTGTCGGCGCTGTCTTTCTTTCTGGCATTGCGAAGGTGTTGAAATTGGTTGCTACGGTGAAAGATGGGGAGGATGCGCAATTCTTGGGTATGTGGAGTCATTTTTGGAGAGAAAGGTAGAGAGGGAAGTGCTAATCTTGGAGTAGTGAGAGGGATCCTAGGTCTCATTAACGCAGTGTCTTTACTTTCATTCCGAAATGCGGTTGCCAAAACCTTTGGGGCAACGACGGGGAATTGGTTTGTCTTGTTGCAGGCGAGTCAGTTTCATGTTATGTTTTATGCTTCGAGGACTTTGCCGAATATGTATGCTTTTGCTTTGAGTAAGTTCTTCAACTTTTCAGTTTTAGGTGTGGTGCTGATCGTGTGTAGCAAATCTGGCATTCGGAGCGTTCATTTTGGCGATGAATCCACCCCAGCAACAATCAAAGCTCTTTCACAGCCGAACTATCTTCTTGATCACTTTCGCAGGAGTGATATTCCGCTCCGAGCTCGCTGTGCTAGTCTTCACAATCGCAGCATTCGTCTTCGCAATTTATGGGCCAACATCTCTCACCTCCATCATCGATCCACCTGGTATCATCATCCCACCAGGTATCGGTGGCTTGATCCTGGGTTTGATCACAACCGTATCAATCGACTCCTACTTCTGGCAACAATTTCCAATTTGGCCTGAGTGGAGTAGTTTCTACTACAACACCATCCTAGGAAAATCCTCAGATTGGGGAGTCAGTCCATGGCACTTTTACTTCACAAACGCTTTGCCACGTCTTCTCCTCAACCCATTATCATATCTACTACTCATTCCACTGGCGCTGGCACAACCGGCCACTCGATCTAGGAGTATGGCACTTCTCTTACCCTCCCTCGGGTTCGTGGGACTCTACTCTATTCTTCCACATAAAGAATGGCGATTCATAATATACATCATCCCCGCTCTCACTACCATTTCAGCCATAGGCGCATCCTGGATCTGGACCCGTCGCACAAAGTCCATGCTCTACCGCTTTCTCAACCTCATCTTGATTACCTCCATCGCAGCGAGTTTCGCAGCCTCAGCAGCTCTCTCACTAATCTCAAGTCTCAACTACCCAGGTGGCGAAGCAACAACGCGTCTCAGACATCTCACAGGTGCAGAACCCGGATCTTCGAAAATCTATGTCGATAACCTCGCCTGCCAAACTGGTGTCACCAGATTCCTCGAGTCCCGCTCTACTACATCCATCACTGGAGAACGAAAATGGGTCTTTGACAAGACAGAGGATAAAGACCTCCTCCTCTCCCCAGAATTTTGGGACCAATTCGACTATGCAATCGTCGAGAATGTAGAAAGGAGTATCGGAAAATGGAACGTCATCGACACTATCAACTCTTTTGCTGGCGTGAGTGTAGTGAGACCAGGAGATGCCTTAGGATTTGGAAAGGCAGAAAGCAGTATTTTGCAGCATTGGGATGTTATTGGGATGTTAGTGAGAGGGAAGTTCACGAAAGGCTGGTGGATGACGTTGAAGTTGGAGCCTAAATTGAGGATTTTGAAGAAGGAGAGGACGGGCGTGAATGCGGGTGTAAAAGAGGGGATTAAGATGAGCGATGAGATTGTTGGATGATTAAAATTGTCCGTCCTGTAAGTGCACGCAACATGTCGTGCAGAAACACAGTGAGTCTAAATATCCCAAGCATAAAAAGAGCAACCTCAAGAATCCGAGACTGTATTGTCCAGGGCTCTTTAATCTTTCCCCAGCTTTAAGCTACCTATGCGGTTGCTGAATCTTCCTAGGACGGTTGTGAAATTTGACTCGGCACGGTTTGGCTAAACATTTTCTTCGTCTGCAAGATTAGAGTTGAAAAAGAGCTTGTTGTGTTTTGTATTGGGTTCAGTCGGCAGCCGATAGGGTCTACATGTTCATAATATCGAACGATTGCCAATCTTTCGTAGGACGACTTGTTAATTGATAGGTAGAGGCATGTCGCCAATAGGATTCCTCGTATTGGCAAAGCACTGAGTGAGATTAGGAGGAAGAATTATGATCTGGCATTTGTCCATTCATGACGTCCTTAAATGAATGAGCTACAGTTTTAGAATTCATACCTTGGATAAAAAGGTTCTCTGGAGTCTTGGTCTGGCAGAGGGGCTCAGCTTCCACACTTACAAAACCGTTGGAAAGACTTTGGAATAACCATGGCAGGCCTTTCAAAGGTGAAATTCTGTTGATATTGCAATCCACACTTTGGACCTTGAAAGCCAAATTTGCATGCTGCAAGGATTCTTGTACGGATTTCTTGACAGGATTATTGTTGAGACGGCGCAAGAATCAATGTATGTACACAAGGTTTTACATTCGCGACCAATAAAACTAGGTCCCAGCCCACCTTTGTTCGACGTAGTATTGGTAGCCAGCCCAGATCGACTTTCCCCACATCTCGCTTGCTTTTATGTGGCTGTGCTTCATGCATGCATATAGTGGACATCAATTTCCCAAATCGTTCTCGCTGCTATTCATCCAATAACACATTTTACATCCTTTAAACCAGATCGCATTTGAGTGCAATAGCCATTTACCGCGCTTTTCAATTTCTATAGTTATTTCGAGCTCGTTTACAAGATCATAGTTGCAACCGGGCTGGCAATCAACGCTGTTCAACGATGAGACTCATCAACTGCCAAACCCTCAAGCTGAAGGAATTCTGGGAACACGAACTTCCGAAGTACGCCATTTTGTCACATACCTGGGGCTCTGAAGAGATATCTTTCAAAGACTTCCGAAAAGGGAGAGGCCACGACAAGGAGGGATCTGCCAAGATACAAGGCTGCTGCGCTCAAGCCTTGAAGGACGGGATTGGGTGGGCGTGGGTAGATACCTGTTGTATCGATAAATCGAGTTCTGCTGAGCTGGGGGAAGCCATCAACTCAATGTTTCGGTGGTACCAGAATGCTGCTGTTTGCTATGCCTACCTTGCGGATATCGCTGACAAGTCGAACTTCAACCAAAGCCGGTGGTTCACAAGAGGCTGGACGTTGCAGGAGTTTCTTGCACCACAGCGCCTGGAATTCTTTTCTGCAACCTGGACGGAGCTGGGATCTCGAGACCAACATTTGCAGGAACTGAGTCTTATAACCGGCATCAGCTATGATGTATTCAAAGGCAAGCCAATACAAAGTTTCAGCGTAGCACAGAGAATGTCATGGGCATCGAAGAGGCAGACGACTCGGATCGAGGATATGGCCTATTCGCTGCTCGGTATCTTCAACGTAAACATGCCTTTATTGTATGGTGAAGGCGGCAAAGCCTTTCGAAGGCTGCAAGAAGAAATCATTAAAATCTCACAAGACGAATCCCTCTTTGCTTAGAAACCTCTCTCTGGGAGACCTCGCGATGGAGGGTTCTTAGCATCGTCAACTCGAGATTTCGTGCTTGCAAGCGATATTATTGCTTACCGAAGGATGGACAAAAGAGAGCCATTTTCGATGACCAACAGGGGCTTGAGGGTTGTATTGCCTATCACAGGCAATGGAGTGGCGATTCTTAGTCGCAAGAACAGTCACTCGCGGTCTCCACTGGGGATTGAAGTGGCGGGACTGCCAGGTCGGGAGGATCAGCTATGTAGGAGAGCTGATATCCATCTCAGGGATGTCTCCTTCGACCTGCTCTGTGATGCAGCAGAAAGGGTGGTCTATGTGGGCTTGCCAGAGGACGACGCTACCCTATCCTTGACCAGCAATAACGATGAGACTCGAGCAGTTTGGGGGAGCCCAAATTTCATCTTTCGATGCCGTGTACATGGCCTCCTAATAGAAGAGGCTTTCCCGTCTTCTTCGTGGAGTACCCACGACCAAGTTCTCTTCGGTCACCAGCCTCGGAATCGCAACTATTTTCATGCTGTGCTGCGCACCTACCGGCCTTCATTCTTGATAGTACTTGGTTACGACAAGCGTGATGATCGCACCTTATGCAAGATCGTCGAGTCGAATCAGAGACTGGAAGCAGAATGGAACGACGCAACGGAAGCTTCTTATGCCTGGCAAGAAATGAACTACAGCGACAAAGGAAAACGTGCCTCACTCACCGAGACTCTCACTCCGGGAGGACTGGCTACGGAGGTGGAAGTTGTAATTGAAGAGAGCCAGGTTTTGGGAGAGAAGATGTTCGTGGTTGATGCGATTACCATCGTCAGCGAGGAACCACCAAGTGAGAAAGGTCAGGTCAAGCATGAGTTGGAAACTTCTTCGAGTTCCATCGAATGGACGAAGGAAAGGCCCTTTCTTTTTCCTTTTGTTTTGCTACCCTTCATATTTTTCCCTCACATTTTTTATCTCCTTTGTTTTATATTTAAATAAGAAAGTAGAAAGAGTACTTGAAGACTATATATACCTATGTTGGTAGATATATACTTTGAGTATACTTCTTATGAAAATATGGTTGAGTCAATCTTTGATGAATAAAATGGTCGATGAATGTCGATGAAGGAGCTGGACTGAATTAGAACTTGAAGGCCCAATACACATCATCACATGATTTTGACATAGTACATATTGGATTCATTTCTTTCTGCTTTCTCTCAAAAATACTGTTTGATAAGGTACAATCATGTAGCCTATTAAACCATCCACTTTGGATAATCCATCGTCTGTTCGTCCACCCCCACATTCACTCTCTCCTCGCACCACCAAAAAGCACCAAGCAGAGTCCGTAAAATGACCGATCAGGTCGATAGCAAAGAAGAGAAACTCTCTTTTCCATGCCCACAGAAGAAACTGACAATAAAACAATGAGTAATCCACCAATAAAAAGTTGATCCACATACGCCCGTCCATCCCTAGGTATTTCCATTCCATTCTCAAAGACGCCCACTCCATGCCCTCGTCGCACTTTGCAGCAGAGACACATACACACAGTACACAATCAAGAGAACTTCCACCGATTACCGCAATTCATGCACGTGCAGAACGTCGTCATCGGTTCATCGGCGGACCTAGTCTGCGCCTGCTTGTAGCTGACCTTCTTCTGCTTGCACTTACCGCAAGTGAATTCTGAGCTGATGCTGTACTCCTCTTGCGCCACCATAGCGTTATTCATATTCTCCTTCTTCAAGTCTTCGTCTTGCTTCTTGCGCTCGTCGGATTTGAGGTCTTCGGAGGACATGACGACGAATTCCTCTGGTTTGATCTCGCCTGAGAAGACGCGGAGGCTGAGTTGGCGGTTCGATTTGTTCTTGAGATTTTGGAAGAGAGAGCGTATTTTGCCTTTGTACGCTTCGGTGGTTTCGGGTTTGAATTGGTTGTAAGTTGCCAGTTCCACGGCGCGGGCTTTGGCGAGGATATCTTCCGATACTGTGTTCATCTCATTAGCATTGTTGACAAACACAAATTTGACGTGACGCATCCTTACACTCTGTGGACATGAATGCCAATCCATCATACATGAGCTTCATACAATTATCCCGTATCTGATTACCCAACAAACTCGTATTGACATTATCCGTCTTGGTAGTCCTCTTCGCCGGATCGCCCTGGAACTTCTTCTTCTCCGGCTTGATCTCCACACTCGCAGACTTCTTCTCAGGACTAACACTCGACCCCCCATTGTTCGGCGCCGGACTCGCAGTACCAGTGCCATTCGTCGCACTCGCTGCCGGCTTCGGTGTCGAACTCCCCGCCTTCGATTTCTGCATGGCGTTGCGCCATCCGCTGACGATTTCTGTGCTTAGTTTCGCGACGGCCGGGTCCTTGAATTGGCGTAGTTTGTTGACTGCTACTCCGATTTTTGTGTCTCGGAGGAGTTTCTCTGAAGGGATGACGCCGGTTTTGAGTTCGTTTAGGATGATTGTGATGGTGGATGCTGGGGCGGCATCTTTGACGGCTTTTTCTAGGTCGGCACGTTTGCGGTCGACAGCTTTGGCGTCGAGAGCCATGATGATGGTGTGAAGGGCGCAAGTTGTTGGCAAGAGTGAGTTGACTGTTTGATTTAGACGCTTTATCGGCGGCAGATTTGGGCCTTTATAGAGGCTATTGTGTAGGTTATGTGTTGTCGTGTGAGGTTGTCTGGGTGGAAGAGACGAGAAGTAGTTGTCGTCGATAATCGGCAATCCATTTGCGGGTAGAGTAAGGAAGCCACAAAGCAGAAGATTAAGCTTCACCACAAGAACACCACACTGAACAATCACAATTGAAAGCTCCCATAACACTGTGGACAGTCACGCGATCCATCAAACCAAATCACAGCTTCTCACACCCCATTCTACCCATCAGGCTGCACGCCTCCATCACCATGGCCGAAAACGCGCCCTCAGACTCCTCACGCGGCATGCCCTTCTACGAAAAGCTCCGCCGCGACCTGAGAGAGACATTGCAGAAGAAAAGAATACTGGATCAATCAATAGTACTTCCATCCTCCCATCCATCCTCATTTTGAAGCAACGACTAACTTTCCCTTTCCCCACTGTAGGCCAGCCTCGAAGAGAACATCTACAGAATAGAAACCTCGTACCTCGAAGAAACAACCGCCGGCAACATAATAAAAGGCTTTGACAACTACATCAAAGGCTCCACAGGCGCTAGTACCATCGGTGCCGGAGGTGGGACGGCAACGAGGAGGAAAGGCGGAATCACGGATGCGGATCGTATATTTAGTAGGAGTTCGGCTAGCTTTGTGAGGGTATGACTCTCCCTTCTAATCTCCTCTCACTCCCTGTTTCTATCTTGTTGTGCTGTGGGTGGAGCTAATTCGATTGTGTTTGGCTGGGTAGGAGAACTCACAACCACCCTCCGCAACATCGACACCCAGTCACGGTGCTACACCGAGTAGTTTCCCACACTCCGCCCGAGAGAGCAATCATCCCACTCCCACGAGTACGAGCGGCAGAAACGGCTTGGTCAACAATAAGAAGAAGAAGGCACCTGATGATGACGACTTGGATACGAAGAGTAACAAGAGAGGGAAGATAAGTTATGGAAGGGATTGAGAGAAGTTCGCTGAGGTTCGAGGCATGAAGATCATAGGCTCTATGGGACACGAAAGAGCTGGACTCAGGCGTTCGGCACAGGTATACATCGGCTAAGGTGTATAACAGGTGGGCAAGATACCCAGAAATTCTTATTTCGCATCAGATAAAATAATATAAGTTTGAGAGATTATAAACGACACGGGAAGACAGACAACTTCTGATGGAAAGGCAATCCTCCCAAAAGCCGTAAGAATTATGAAATATCCCCGGCAAATTAATTTCCAATCCTCTCCAGGAATTCACCACCCTCTGTACCAAAGTCAAATCAAGCTACGACGTCCATACGCTGCACACCTACGCAACAGGTTTCCTAGCCACAACCCTCAACCTTACATACCCCAACCACTGACTCCCATCCTCAACCCTCGTCACACTCCCCTCAACAGCCTCACAAACAAACCTTATCACCTCATCCTGCTTCCCCTTATCTAGACCCTCCAGAAACGGCGCCCCCATCAACCGAACCCAGCCCTCCAACCCCCCCTTTCCCTTCGCATCCCTCTCCGTCATCTTAGTAGGTCTATACTCAGTCTCCGCCACCTCAACTTCAAAGCCTACTCCAGTCAGAGTGTCACGCATCCACTCTTTACTGGGAAAGAACCACGGAGATTTTTCGCGTGCGGATTGGGGTGAGAGACCGGCTATGCTTATTAGGCCGGCGACGAGGGCGGTTTGGGCTTCGGACACGTTTCCGTGGCCGCCCATTTCGAAGACGAAGGAGCCGCCGGGTTTTAGGGCGGTGAAGGCGGATTGGAGGACTGAGAGGCGGGTCGTGGGGTTGTTGAGGATCCAGTGGAGTGCGGCGTTTGAGAAGACCTTGTCGTATTTTCCTGTTGGGAATTCCTTGGACGCCTGGGGAGAGAAGGAGGTTACGTCTTGAACGTGGAAAGTACAATTCTCAGTCTTGAATTTGGAGGTAGCGGTTGAGATCATGGATGCGGATGCGTCGATGCCGGTTATGGAGCCATCGGGGAGAATAGTAGAGGCGATTTGGGAGGTTAGGATTCCGTCGCCGCAGCCTAGGTCGAAGATTTGATCGCCGGGTTGCGGGTTTAGGTATTTGACCACCTTGGTGGTGAGTTGGGGGACAAAGGAGGCGGCGGAGGTGTAGGCTTGGGAGGACCAGTGGTCGGGTTTTGGTTGACTGGTGGAAGTCATGATGAGGAGATGGGATGTATGGATGAGGAAATTTTGGGTGAAAGGATCTGTGAGTAAGAAGATCTGGGAGTGAGACGAATGCGTAAAGGCTCTTGCTGGTTACAAGAACAAGATTGTCTCCTCTTTTATGTTAACAGCCTCGAAGCAAACTTCCGATCACGGAGTATGTGAAGGCTGAGGAAACGTGACTACGAATTCCGATACCGGATAGCTTTGAACCAAGTCATGTTTCCCTCCGCAAAAAGAGGGGGCGCGGGAATGAGACCCTCTATCAAAGCGCATGTTGATGCTGTGTGGATGCCATTGCGCGATGGAGATCTCGGTCTTGTCCCTGCGTCGGGACTTTTCCAGAATCCTTCCTCCTTTGGATTAATTCGGCCAATGGGATGTTTTCTTCATCGTAGAATTCGACGTCTTCATCGACACCGAAATCCGCGAGCCGTTCACCTTCAGCGTTTCTCCAAGACTCTTCGCCGTCTTCTCCTGGTGCTAGATCTTTCTCGATGGCTTTATCGTTTGGATCGTAGCGTTGATGGAATTGCTGTCGCTTGCGCATGGCTGATTCGTTTTGGTTGAATCTTTTTAGATCTTCTTGTTGGCGAATCCTGAAGGCTACTATATCGCCGTCGTCATAGTTCTCTCGATACGTGAAAGCACTCTCGTCATTGTAATTCCTCGGTGGTCGTGGCATGCGATCAGGATCTGGTGGTGGCCAGCCAATGACAGGATCTTCGAACCCATTCGTCTCATAATGGATGGCGCTCTGTATACTTGGTGATGCGGCAAATGGCCAAAACCAGGCAAGTATCTCAGAATGAAGTCAGCATGCTACTTTCGCCCAAAAAGGCAAGACTGGTCTTACATTCCACGTGCCCATGCCTTGCACAACATTCGACCACAGTCCAATGTCGTAAGGGTATTCCTGATGCTGGATCCGGATCCTTGTACCATCAGGACCGTCTAGCCATCCACCAAACACTCGTGCGCGGCGAAGGAGTGTCGAATGGCGTTCTTGTTCCCAGCCTTCAATGGTGAATTGGTTTCCCACCAGAGACCAGACCGAGCGAATCCATAGAATTGATAATGTAAACAACGTGAATGAATTCAATATAACGAGAGCGAAGATATGAACAAGCTGAAAGACTGTTGGTCCGAAGTTCTATGTTTGTTAGTAAGAGGAGTCAAAGATAAATGGTATTTACGAACGCTGGACAGGTCTTTGTTACTCCAAATGATGGCCAGCCGGATGTACAGGAAATATTCTAGATAGGACATGGCCACCGATGCGTAACCTACGAATCGAAGAAAATGTGGAAAGGTAATGTGTGACACACAATTGGCCGTCCACGGACAGTGCTACTGCCATTAGTACAGATAAGTGGAACGTTCAAGAGAAAACCTACATGATCCATTTTGGGTATACATCTACAGAGTAATGTTAGATCCATTTCCAATCAAACCCACAATGACTAACCTCTTGCAGATTTTACAGTGATGAGCTCTGGGAGGCTTCACAGCTTCGCATTTTCGACACCATCTGGGCTTTGCCCCGGTAATCGCTGGCTCCTTCGAGTCCAGTGCCCAATCAGGTGGGATATGCCCTGGATCGGTCAAGACACTTCGGGCGTAGCATATCAACAACGCAGCAATCAGGGCATTGAAGATTATGGTATCCTGTTTGCTCAGGGGCTCGGGGTCAATATGATGAAAAAGGTACTGAGAAGAGAAGGAAAGAAAGGATATCAGACCGAGAACTCCAGGGACGGCCAAATGACGATAGGCCTCCATATCCGATCACGTTGTTGTAGTGATGCTGAAATTCAGGGTACGTCTCGTGGTCCAGGGTGAGGATGAGGATCCGACATGTGGCCCTGCGAGTCATTGGTCAGGTTGCTTTCTTCCGATCCTGGAACGATTTCCGTAAAGCCACTCACGATCTCTTCAGAATACAACAGCTAATGCGCACATGGCCTGATACAGTGGCTCGTCTCTTCAGAAATCTAAAACTCTTCCAGATATGGCCTAGCCATCCAAGAAGAGAGGCTTCTCTGATGACAGAGCTCCCCAATGTGGAATAGGCCCGATCCCACCGAATCTGCTCCAACTCTTGCTCTACGTCATGGCTTGCTGGCTTGACGGTCTCATCCGAATCGCGCACTGCGCCAACGAGTGTACCCAGCTGTTGGAGTCCGATGTGTTTCTGTTGTCTTCGTTCTCTTGCTTCTGCTAGTCAATTCCTCTTCTGCTCAACAACAATTCCGCTCAACAATCCCCTTCCCCAGCTTTTCTTCAGCCATTCATCCAACCCAGCTCTGTCGATCTTTGGCCCGTTATAGCTCTTGCTGCAACGATCCCGCCGCGTTGCAATCAGACTAGAGTCTTAGCATTCTCGATCTAGACCCTCCTGTAACGAGTGATAGACAGCACCCACAAAAACCTCTTTCTTCTTTCGTCTCCACTACTTCAGACCTCTGACGTGTTGTTGGTATACCCAGAATCCATCCTCACCGCTCTTCCTAAGCCATTCTACTCACTTCAACTACTGGATATTCCCCACGACATCTTCTCGCTGCTTGCGCGCATACTCCCATGAAGCTGTCCATATTGGCGACGTGCGGAGTCCCGTTTTACGATGCCAAAGGGCCCAATACTGGATCACCCACACGGCGATTCGGATTCCTCAACGCCTGGCCACGCACAATCTCCAAATCCATCCCCGTTCGATACTAGCAACGCGAGTTCTGCTAGCGAGCGCAATCAAGATGGCTACTTTGATATTCGACCTGATGGGCCCCAGTCACCAGCCTCAATCCACAGCGAAGCTCTCTCTGCTGGAATCTCAACCGCACCCACGACCACTGCTGCTGCGCTGACAGCCTTACAATACCTTCCCGTCCCGGTACTTGTGCTGTCGTCCCTCAAGACCGTGATATTGGCAAATGAGGCCATGGGAAGACTTCTGAGTATAGATGTCAATGCTGTGCAAGACCCTAGCGATGGGCCCGACAGAATAGTGTCCATCACGGATATATTGCACGGCCAGAGTGTTGCAGATCTTGGAGTTGACATTTTGCAGCATGGTTCACCGATCTGGATCAGCTGGGAAGACTTTTTGGATAGCATTGTGGATGAAGGAGGCCGAGGGGCAGGTCTGGACGACAAGAAGCGGAGCAAGGACAAGGGCATTCCACAAAGCGGCGAAACCACGCCCACTAACGTTGAGGAGGACAGGAAAGGGTCTAGGAGTAAACCGGCTTCCCTGAGCAGAGCAAATCTTGGATCCACAACTGTTATTGATGCATCGGTAGATGTCATAATTTCCTCCCCCCCCGCCAAAACCTCAGATGGTAGGCCAAGCCAGTCTCAACTTCCTCTCCAAGCGACTATGATAATCTCTACCTGGACCATGGATGATGCGGCCTACTTTACTTTGACTTTCACAAGCGCGTCTCCTCGCGCGCCGACCACCGCCCCAAAGCCTCAGAGTCGAATTGTTGCGAGATCCACAACGTCAATCGGTAGGCCATACGCGTCTTCAAATTCGAGTTCCTCCGGTCGACGTTCTTTGGTAGGCAGTACCATGAGTGGTTCCAGTTCCTCAGTCACTTCGCCGGTCATCCACACTCCCACCTTTCCGCCGTCCGGCCCACCCTCATCGAACATCAGTTCTTCTCGCTCCGTTTTTCAAAAGGCTTCTCAGCTCAAAGACGCAATTCTAAACTCAGTCAGCCTCCCGGCGTACGCCATGTGGAAAGACGAAAGCTTCGGCATCCCGAATAAGGCTTTAATGAAAATGCTCCCCGAGGAAGACAACCATATTCCTGGTGACCAACGCGAATTCTTGTCTCAATTCACAGTGTGGACAGAGGATTTCAAATCCCTGATGCCGGTCGATGATTTCCCGATTGTAAAGCTTGTTCGCAGTCAAATCCGGTTTGAAGGGATGCGCGTTGGATTGAGAAACCCAAAGACCAAAGCGCCAATCGTGTATGAAGTCAATGGAGAGCCTATTTACGACGAGCGGACTGGTGAGTTCATCGGCGGAATCGTTCTTTTTAAGGATGTAACCGAGTATACGAAACGCATTGCCGAGCAGATCGAAGAGAACGAACGACAATTTGAATATATCGCAAATCTCATCCCGATTATGGTATGGCGTACGACTCCTGAAGGTGCTCACGATTGGTTTTCTCAACGGTGGTATGATTATACGGGAATGACAGAAGAAGAATCGCTCGGCGCAGGCTGGCGGAACCCATTCCACGAGGACGACATGCCCATGACAACCAAACGATGGCAGCATTCACTCGCGACTGGAGTGGAGTATATCACAGAATATCGATGTCGACGACATGATGGCGAATGGAGATGGATGCTTGGAAGAGCAGTACCTTTTTACAATGACCGCGGAAAAATTGTCAAATGGTTTGGCACTTGCACAGATATTCACGAGCTGGTGCAAGCTCGACAGGAAGCCAAAGACACCCGCGAACAACTTCAGCGTGTCATTGAACATGCTGAAGTTACTCTGTGGGCAGTCAACAAAGAACGCGAGCTCACTCTGCTCGAAGGCAATCTATTAAGGCCTTGCGAGATGGGAGACTGGAACTGCTATGTAGGTCGAAATGTCATCGACGTCTTTGGCAATACTGCTTTGACTGCACCAATGGAAAAAATCTTGAATGGCGGGATAAGAGAGGAGCTAGTCGAAATGGTATGTTCTTATTGTTTCACAAGGCTGAACATCACTGATTAGTAACAGCAAATGAAAGAGACCGAGCGATGGTATCGAACCAGACTGCTTCCTTTGTACACCAAAACTAGGGCCGCGGGAGTCGAGGGCGAAGCTTATATCGATGGTGTAATTGCTGTGAGCATGGATGTTACTGGTACGTGTTATGATTTTGCAAGTTGAAATCATCGCTTACGTTTCGTTCCAGAGCTCCGCTTGCGTGAACAAGAGCTCCAAGACCAATTCAAGGAAAATTCCAAGCTCCTCGCTAATGAACAGGCTGCCAAAGAGGCAAGCAAAATGAAGAGTCAATTCCTCGCGAATGTGAGACAAATGTCTCGTATCTCTACTTAATTCAAGCTAATGCATGTAGATGTCTCACGAGATTCGCACACCCATTGCTGGCGTCATAGGCATGGCTGAGCTTATACTCGACTCAGAACTCACTCTTGAAATAAGGGATTTTGCTGAAAATATCCAGCGTTCTGCTAATGGGTTGTTGACAGTGATCAATGATATTCTTGACTTTTCGAAGGTCGAGTCTGGAAGACTAGACGTGGAGGAGGTTCAATTTAACCTCTCTGTGGTTATTCGTGATGTCAACAAGATGGTCGCATTTGGAGCTTCAAGAAAGGGATTGGCCTTCGACAGCTATGTACAACCTGAGATCGAGCACGATTTCAAAGTCATGGGTGATCCGGGCAGGTTGCGACAGATCATCCAGAATCTACTAACCAACGCACTCAAATTCACAACTGAAGGATATCTCAAACTATCCATAGTCATTCTGCAAGAGACGGAGGAAGCATATCATGTACAGTTTGAAGTGGCAGACACAGGAATTGGTATCGAGGAAGAAGTGCGCAAGAAATTGTTCAAACCATTCAGTCAAGCTGACTCGTCGACTGCCAGACGCTTCGGAGGTACTGGTCTAGGTCTGACAATCAGCAAGAACGTGAGTCGAACTATTCTTATTCAAGTGTGAACTATGGTTGACATTACAAAAGCTCGTCGAACTCATGCATGGAAGCATTGAACTTGAATCTAGATTAGGATCAGGCACCAAAGCCAGATTCTGGCTCCCAATGAAAAAGGTGCCGCAACAAAATGACGGCTCACCACTAGTTGATATCTCGGCTATCCCAGATCGATTGCAGTCTGAGGTCTCCGTTACTTACGGGTCCAGCGCGGACATGGATGCAACTCCTCCTGGTACGCCTCCAGCACGCAGCGGTATGCTGACCAGAGCCGCTTCAATGTCGCGACCCGATGGAACACTTCCAACAATGTCAACAATTCCAGAAACTTACATGAACATGCCAATGGAAGAGCGAGGGAAGATTCATGTCTTAGTCGTCGAGGACAACCATGTCAATCAACAAATCGCGCTGAAGACGATCCAAAAACTTGGCTTCTCGGTGACCGCGGTTTGGAATGGGCAAGAGGCTTTGGATTATCTAATGAAAGAGCCGACAAAGGAGCACCCACAGCCCAACATCATTTTGATGGACGTGCAAATGCCGGTCATGGACGGCTATCGAGCAACACATACGATTCGAACAAGCGAGCCATTCAGAGAGAGGATATATGACATCCCAATCGTTGCCATGACAGCCTCTGCCATTCAAGGCGATAGAGAAAAGTGTAAAAGAGCTGGGATGGACGATTATCTTTCAAAGCCTGTGAAAGGCAAAGTGCTAGAAAGGATGCTACTGAAGTGGGCCGTGGAAGGACGGCGAAAACAGCGACAGGAAAGCCGAAATGAAAGCGTCAGCTTACATTCGGAATACAGCATTGAAGGAACAAATCATTACCAAGAGAAGACGGGAGATGATTCGTCCCCCGATGGAGCGAAAACCACCGCCACTTCAACGCAACCAACCAATAGTACCAACTCCCGGTCGCATTCTCAAAAGCAACCCGTCAACAAATCAACAGAGTTGAGTGGATCAGATCTCGAAAACCAACTCAACCGCCTCGAGTATGCAGATGTCAATTCTCTCACCAAAGCCTCAGAAACGACATCTCAGCGCCACGATCGACGCTTGAAGATTGAGGAAAAAGCGTCTTCCCTACGTGACGACAAATTCCTTTCCGTCAGCATATCGCCAGAAATGCAATACCAACCGGGCTCGGTGAACAGCTCTCTCAGTCCTGGAGAAAGGGAAACAAAGAGCGCGGCGGGGTACAGGGCAGACCACGCAAGCCATCCACTCACGTTGGGAAACCTCGAAAAACACAGCAGTCAGCAGCGAATCGAGGGTGAAGGCATGCTCAGTGGGGAAACCAAGGCGAGAGATAGAACCGAAAAGAGTTCAATGCGCGTCGAAGGAAATCGAAGAGCTCCACCAAGTCCCGGTCCAACAAAGAAACGACCCGATTTTCGAGGTACTAGGAAGAATGAGAGTGAGACGACTTTGAAGAACATGTCGTCTAATGAGCAGATTCCAGATGATACTTCTTCTTCCAAGTCCGAATCATGAGTATAGAAGAAGGTGCGGTAATGATGTTATGTGTGCGAATCGTGTATGATATGATTGTTGATCCTTGGAAATGGGGTGTATATATGGGTGGAATTTGTCTCGTTTTAGCGAGTTTGTGTTATCTTTGTGGGAAATGGGTGCATGAGCGGGCTGTGTGGCATTTGTGTGGACAAAAGCGTATACCTAGTTGATTGAGAGATGTTGTATATTGTGGACATAGTCTTCTTTCATCCTGTTGAGCCTTGCCAATTGAACTCGGGATTACAGTCGTAATGAACTCCCGGATGATAGTGATCTTTGTCGAATTGAAAGTATGCGCCCCTCATTCCTTGATGTCTAGTCTAGACAAGACGCCCGAAGATCAATCTGGAGGCTACAGGATTCAACTTGTCAAGCTCCTGCCTAAACAATTATTGTCATAGTGTACGGAAGAGAGCGAGGCTTGAAGCCACCTCAGTGCGTTCATTAGTTCAATTCCACTCTCGAGAAGCCAAATGCAATAGCACGGGCCCAATTCCACATTAATATCATAATTTTCTAGCAATGTTATTTCTGATACCGCCAGAAACTTTCAGATTGCTTTAACGGATTGAGGTGAGGGTGCACTGATAGAACATTTGATTCTTCAGGCTTCACTGAGGAAAGGGAACAGATTTGAGGAACCTACTGTGCCACCAGCAAATAAGGTTAAAAATAGTATCCTTCAACGCATCTGGGGGTATCTAAATCAGACCGAAAAATCACTCCTGCACATCCTGCAATAAAGTGAGTATCCTAGACGCCCTATGAACCTCTGGCGTCTCGAAGAAAAACCACGGCGCAGCATACGAGTAATTTCGTGCGTCGTCCTCTGCTGTCTGGACAAAAGCTTTGGATAGCACTAATTCCATGGCTGTAGTCGTCAGCAGCGCTTCACTAAATGGGAAATGTATCTGGTACAGGCGTCCACTCACTTTCTGGCTTTGTTCTTCGTTCTAGGTCAACTTTTCTTTCTAGGTCATCCAGGATTCCGAGGGCGAGGCTCAGTTGCGGAGTCTTTTGTTGATAGAGCTAAGCAGGGGGTGGGCCACTTTGCTCACTTCCTCCCAGCTCCTCCAACACAACGTCAGGATCAAGCCTTGCGCATATCTCAACTAAACTTTAGATAGTGTCGGATCAAACCACCTTCTCACCGCTGCCCAGGTCCGCCGAACACCATCGTACGAGTTCTTAAGACCATAGCTCCTAGCCTTACGCCAAACGCCTATGCAATACAAAATGCGAACTTCGGACGGAAGAAGCCAATAGACGCAGGACTACCCAAGAGTATGGAAGATACGGCAACCCTCGAGCCTCACGAATGCGATTTCTGCCAGCAAATCGTATTGGGCTACAGCGATGCAGTGCACCAGGACACAGAACTTTCCGCATCAGCTGAGCGCTGGCTAGCTGAGGTTGTTGCTCGGAACAAGGAATCATCCATTGCAAAAAAACGCAGCCGACGTGACGAGGATCTTGCTCGGTACGAGAACAAGGGATCCTTGATCACAGAAGAACGCACCCAACTCAAACGCAGCAAGATCTTGGTCACAGATTTAACCCTCGTTGATCTACAAGCTGCTGCCGCAAACGGCTGTGCTCTCGGCGCAATGCTTGCAAAGGCGTGGTTGGACCAAGAAACGGGAGCGAGACATCGAACAGCAGACCAAGCAGAGGCCATGGTCGATTCGCTACCTCTTACTCTGGCAGCCCAAGCCACAAGCCATAATCTGTCGTTCGGTGTTCTCACCATAGTAGATGTAGACAACCACAAAAAAAACTGGAAGAAAGGCGAACTTGGAAACAATGTCTCCATCGAGCTTCGAGCGTTTCGGTCTCTCAACTTCGAATTGACAGCAGCCTTAGGTACATAATCGTGAACTATTCCGCTGTATACCTTTACTAACGTTTTAGGTGATCCCGCCGCAAAAACGATCTCAACCAGGCCTGTCAGTATCAGTCCCACTTCTACCGATAACCTCAATTTGGCGCGACATTGGCTGAAAACATGTATTGAGACGCATGAGTTTTGTCCAAGAGCAACCGGACAATTTACGCCTACTCGACTCGTCAAAATCACCACTACCGGATCTTGGCCCATCCTCAAGTTGCAAGAGACATCCGCAACAAAAATTGAACGCTATGCAGCTCTCAGTTACTGCTGGGGCGGAGCACAAGAGATTAGAACCACCATTGCCTCACACCCACGCCATGTAGTGAGAATCAATGTTGGAGACCTTCCAGATTCACTTCAAGGTGCCATCTTTGTTGCCATAGAACTTGGTATAGAGTATATATGGATTGATGCGCTGTGTATCGTTCAAGACGACCCCACTGACAGAGAAATTGAATTGGCATTGATGCCGAGCATTTACAGCCAAGCTACAGTAACGATATGTGCGTCCATGGCCAGCTCAGTGCTGGACGGATTTATCCACGATAGAAGCCCAGACATCAAAATCTCTTACAGGCTACCCTACCAATGCCGCGACGGGGAAATCGGTACCGTAATTTTCTTTCCCCGCTTCTTACAGCCGAAGGAGCCACTCGACCAACGAGGCTGGGCCCTACAAGAGCGAATTTTATCGACGAGAATACTAGACTATGGCACGTTACAGACGAGATGGATATGCCGAGAGACGACACTCTCCGAGAAAGGAGCCAGTGACTGGATCGATGGTTGGAAACCCCGTTTCTACGAGGTAGATAAAGACAGCAAGTTGTTTCAGGAGACGTTAGAAGCAATGCGCCGTGAAGATTTTTTGTCATCCTCTGAACCAAACGAACAACAGAAAGCCATCAGCCGCTGGCGACAAATCTTGAGGGTGTATACTCAACGAAATCTTACTCTATTCTCTGATCGCTTGCCGGCAATCGCTGGGATTGCTGAACGGATGCAAAGACAAATAGGCGGCCGGTATCTCTCCGGGCTGTGGGAGTCTGACCTGTTCAGCGAGCTACTATGGCATAGGTTGGGCCCACAAAAAACACGACCAGCGACTCTCCACGCCCCATCTTGGTCTTGGGCAACTATCGATTGCTCCATCTGGCACAGGATCTCGACACCAATGACGCCGGCTAACAAGATCAAATTTCTTGGCCCTGATATTGAAACCAGATCCGGCGCAGTTCAGACCAGCAGCTTGTTTTTCGAAGCTCTTTTGAAGCCCGTACAATTGATCTATGATGGACAACGCCCGTTTCTTCGAACAAGCGTTGGACGACTTGCTCTCTCCTTGACTACGGATGCCGTGGAACCGGAACTCGAAAATGAAGCGGCGTTTGCGAGCTTTCTTTTCCCCATAGGCTTGAAAGCAGACAAGTCAGATACTAAGGTCTATGGACTCTTAGTTCGCAACATTGGAGAGACACGGTTTTCACGCCTCGGTACATTTGAGTTCACAAAAGATTATTGGAGGACGTCTGTTGATCGGGAGACTGACAATGAATGGAAGAGCTATAAGGAACAATTGGCTTGGCTTCAAGCGGGCGAGGTGGAGAACTTTGAGCTTGTGTAAGGAATGATTGGTGCACAACCGCCAATCTGCGCTGCACTGACATTCTTGGAAGTGAGATCTTGTCATTGAGCTCTGCCTATGGAAACCATTCTTTAATATGATGATGATTTTGGGTCTGCGGGTCACTTGTTCTACATGGTCTCTGTACGCGGGGTTGAGCTTTAATGCTGATACGAATTTTGATTCATTTCAATCAGTATGAGACTCAACCAATACACTTGTTGTATATCCCTGTTGCAAAGCAAATACTTCCAATACTCGGGCAACCAGAGAATGGACACCAAGTCATTCTCAACTCCTCGTCTCTCACGAGTCACTCTCGACAAGTTTCCAACCCCCCGATCTTCTTGTCCAGAGTAGGCCTCCTCGTAAATATCGATGCAGAAGTTATGCTAGCGAGTTTTTGGGTTTTGGAAAAAGGCTAGATTTCTTGTATTGGTTTCTTTCTTCTGATTGAAATGAGTTTGACGATACGATACGTAGTGAGAGATCCCCGCTCTTGTGGAATGCAATCGTTTTGTGGGGATTGGGAGCCACAATTTCCTGGCGACTTCTTATTCTGATGCTCGGGATTCTCAAAGGCTTTGAAAAGGGTTACGGGTTCTAGAAATGTATCAGAGTTTCCATAAAATTCCACTCGATTCCTTCCTCTTGGGTCTGTGGAGTCTTATAAAGAAGGGAAAGGGTCGGGCCGCATGGAAGTATGAGGATCTGTTTAAAGTTCGCAATCTCGTTGAGTAATATCTAAATTTCGTATATAAGTTTTGGGAGAAAGGATATGCGCTCCAAAAGTCACGGATCGAATCGAATAGAATAGCGGTCATAGAAATGGTGGCTACCAGGAACTGATACCAGGTCTATGGAGGAATGAATGAAGGGATGGGATGAGATTCGGGCCAAGGGTAGAGGAACTGATGTGAGTTAAGAAAAGGACAAATGTGAAGAGAAGGATGTTAAGGGATAAGTATAGAAAGTGTTGGCAAGTATCCATGCGGAGCAGCAAAGGAGGGACTGAAGGGTAACAAGTCCGAATGGGCGAAGGATCAAGTCATCTGAATGGGGGAGCATGGGTAGTCCAATTCCACATTGCATTTCGAGGAGGAAGCATTGCACAGGGCAGAACGTTGGAAATCCGAAATTCATTCCATAGCCTTGGGCTAGGTTCAATGGGACCAATTCCCGATGTCATCATAAAAAAACACCATAGTCGTTGTCATGAAACGTGAAATCCAATTTGTGCGTATGCTTGTCATCTAATGTTGGGGTATACCTCTCTGCCACGATCCAAAACTCCAAATTCTGTCCACTCATGATCATCCAGAGGGGTATGCACCTTGGTCTACAATGATTGTATGCTCCTCGAACGAGGGGAAATTCTCCAGGTAAGCCTCAAAGGGGTCCACGATAGGAGCTTCGCAAAATGGGAAGTCGTGTTCAGCATGTAGCTGGACAGTGTCATGGTTCTCTTGTGTAGAAGCATCGAAAGGGTAGGCATCGTTGTTCGTATTGGGTGCAGTGCCGATTTCCGAAGCGGACAATTCAGCCTCTCCGGCAGTTTGGTGGATCCTTCCGAATGCGGTTTGTGCGAATTGGTCAACGTTATGGTGATTGAAATGTCCAGATGACGGGCATGAATGTAGGCCTGAACCTGCATTGACTGTTTTCAGAGGAAATGACTGTGGTTTGTGACAATCCTCAAGAGTATGATAAGATACAAAGCCTGAATCGTTAGATGGCATGCGGTTCGGGGTCACCGCGAAAGTTGACTGCATTGTTATCGTGCTTCTATTCTGGGCGCAAGGCGATGACTGAAAAGGGCCGGAGTAGTTTGTATCGGGAGTACCAGCGTGGAGTGGAACCGTGGAAGGACATGCTTCTCGAATTCGATGAAAGTATTCGTCTTGTGCAGTTCGAACAATTTCGAGGACCAAACTTTTCAACCTTTCCGAAATGGGAATGAGCTCTACAGCGATTGCTTCTTCAAGCTTACTTTTGATAATTAGCGGGAGCTCAATACGATATCTTTCTTGGTCTCGAGTGACAGCATCAGTCTCTCTTGCCACTATTTCTTCAGCTGCAATTATGTGTTTATGTTCGTAGACTGTTCATCCTAGTTAGCTATGGACGGACTAAGAGACACTCTAGGGAGAACTGACAATGCGAGGGCACCCTCTCATCATTTGGGAACAGTATGCTGTAAACATCACTCCATTTCTCAGCCTCGGACTTCGTTGCTGTTGTTCTCCGGCGCAACTGCCTCTCTTGTTCTTTTGAAAACCCTCTATCGTGAGGTGGCATTACATTGATCGCGATAGCGCATCGATCCTCGCGAGCAAGATGGTTGGTCAATTCGGCTTCTGTAGTGAGTGCTATCGCACATCTAGGGCATGCTACAGGTTGGCGATGGCATCGATACAAGTGCTCTCTGTCTTTCATTAGTGGAAGCTTGCCAGGAAACAATCAGGCATCGTACTTGAGTCTATGGATGTCAGAGAATCCTGGACCACTACAAGCACCTTGCTGGTCATGCTCTTCTGGATCGCGCTTGAAATAAGGACACGCTAATTTCCTTTCCTGGTACATAGCTACGGGATTGGAACCGCGCTTTCGTTTTCTCGGTCGCTTCTTTTCCTCTTCATCGTCTTGTCCTTGTCCATCTTGTTGCCCAGAACCCGAAGATTGCCCCTTCGAGCCACCAGAAGAACTGTCGGATTGCTTTGAAGGGCTGCTGTCCAGATATGTGCCACTTGCCGATTGACTCGAGCTGCCTTCTTGATTGTTACCATGCTGGTTGAACTGAGATTGCCCCATGGCAACCGAATGGAAAAATCCCATGGTGTCGCCCATCAAATGCTGCGTGGTGTCGGCAAGAACAGGCTTGATCAAGTCTGCGACACATGTTTGGTCCAGTCGATCACTGTGAACAGTTGAGGATGGAGATAAAGGCAAGTTTGCCGCGCCAAACTCCTCCTTCTTTATGTCGGAGTCACCCACCGATAGCTCATTCCCGCTGGGCACGGCTTTTGCAAAGCTGTCCCGTTCTCTGACGTCCTCAGGCAGAACAACATCGTCCTCCTCCGACTTGTTCGTCTGATCGGGCTCAAATTTAATGGTTTGGAATTGCTCGGCGAGATCGTTGAGCTGTACGTCTCCATGACACTCCGTTTTGGTGGTGTAGTTTGAGCTAGGAGTGCGCTGGTTTTGCAGGCTCATTGAACTTTGTGCCAGCAAAAACTGCTCATAAGGGTCATTGTATGACCTAGGTATGGTAGAATAACACTCCTCATACTCGCAGCCTTGCGCGTTATCAGTAGTGTAATTTCCAGGCTGGTTTTTCGACATCGATTTCGGACTGCGTCGGCTTGAAAGGTTTTGTTTACTATTCTCAACAGTCTCGATAGTTGTTTGACGGGTTTGACCGTTAGTAAGGGAACCCAAGAACTGGAGTATTCCAGCCTTGGTTGGTGCTGATGCCATTTTCGTGCCGGGATTTGAGAATCGACCAAGAAGCAAAGTGAGGCAACGAGTGATACTAGTCAAGAAATCGATCTCCACACGCTATCGCTGCTTGACCGGGAGCACAAGAAAATATAAACACAAAATCCGAACCTTTGGGGTTCGCGCAATTGCGCGCTTTTCAAAGATTTGACCGGTCGTCTCATAATCTCAGCCAATCGTATTATGATGCGACCCCTCTTGAACGGCACGATTCGTACGAAAGCCTAGCCATGACGGGTCAAGAACTCAGGCCCCTCAAAACTTGAGAGGCCGCCGCACCTGGGGGGATGCCATGATCCACATCTGAGAGCGCCTGTCTCCGAAGGAAGTCTAGCCATTGAGAACCCGAGTAAGGCTGAAAATCATAAGTAGGCCTAGAAAATTGATTGAAACGGGCGAGCTGAGATATTAGATCATAGAAAGCGGGTTGATCTTGCTCGAGCCGTGGGTACTCGGAAAGAGGCTCCAAAAGATATGAAAAAGATGTGAGGGAGAAGGAAATTTTGAGGCCTGATTATGAAGCGAGAGCGGGCGGAGACTCGATCGGGCTTCGACCCGCGCTTTGGGTGTGGCTCGGCGCGGCCAAATACCAGCTGTGCATGCAAGGAGGACACTCTGGACAGACAGTAACCTGTTGATGACACCTTCTGGAGGGAGTGCAATGATACAAAGGTAAAGCTGAGGAATGGTGTTTTGGAGAAGAAGGGGAAGTGGAGTTGAACTCCTATTTTAATCTCCACGTGCTCAAATGCCTCCACATGCGGCAAGATTAATAATTTCTTTTTGATTTCTCCACACCTTGTGAAGATACAGAAATGTAACTTAGTGGACATGTCACCCAGAAGCTTACGAGAATCTAGCGCGGTGGGCAACATCAACAAGGAGTTTTCTTCCATCACGACCACTATTTACTCTGGAGTAGCTTCAAAATCGAACAGTCCTCCAGTGCCTCCAAGATTCCAACACTGCGCCAACGTCCTCACCATGCTAGTCGACCTTGTCTGTTTCAACCTCCTCTGCAGCCTTCAAAAGCTCGATTTTCAGTCTCCGCATGCTCTGCGAAGCCCTTCTCACGCTTCTCGCACAATCGCCTGTTCCTTCAGCGTGGGCCTAGGATCTTCCTCCATTCTGCACAGAATATGGTGCGGATACGAATTCAGTCGGTTTGCAAACATCAACAGTTCTCTTTTACTACGGCAATATCGTAATTCACCAGCATCGAAGATTTCTCGAAATGGTCGGACAGATTGCATCTGGGACTTGTCCTAACAAGAGACTCATATTTTAAGGCGTAGTTGATAAGTTGTTGGATGGAATGGGTGAGATGGATCACGTATAAGGACCCCCCCCCCCCATCATGATGGTCTGCTAGGTGAACACATTTGTTGCTTTTGGTTTCGGAGGACTTTCTGTACTGCTTCTTCACTGTCTGGCTTCCACCTGCTTTCAAGGGCTCGAGGAAATTGTGTCTCCACCTTTTTCAAGTTGTGCAACCTAGTGAGCGGCTTCAGAAGATCAGGGGCACACTCCTGGATGACCGCGCGTTCACTGGTTCAATAGAACTGCCCCATATCAAAACGGACCGCTATTCCATTGATTGTTCCTACTCGAATAATAGCACTCATGAGAGTGTGAGTTCGACGTCGGATTTTGGATAGACCTAGCGGATGTTGCCCCCATTAGTACCAATCTCCGACCTGAGCCATAAAAGATATGTCCAATAGCTCAAAAAGACGTAGTTCACTGTCTAAAGAATGTTGGGAATCAGAAAGTGGGGAATTCCTATGGCCTTCCGACCACCACCACAGTATTTCGCCAAATGCCAGTAGCTCGTCTTGGGCGATGTAAAGGCTGGAGGTTTTTTTTTGCGATCATATTGCATACCAATACCTTCAGCACAGATTTAACGGTTGGCTAGGATTATATATGAATTGTAGGGGGTCCCATCACGTCGTACGCGCTAGGACGGGTGGCCAGACGCATACACGACGTGCACGAGGTACTACTGCCTGTTAAGCTGACCATGGGACGACATATGCAATGTGGCAACTAGATAACGCGGTCAAACAGTATAAAGTTGACGTCAGGCATCAAATAGCCGAGAATCATGAGCTCACTTCGACTGATATGCGGACAAGATCGTTTGTGGATTTGTTGCGAGCTTCTTCTGCTGATATGTTTTGCGTTGCTTCTCAATGCCCGAACTTGCGTCTGATCCATCTCTCGAACTGGGCTATCGCTCGCTTCCGAGCCCACAAGTCAAGGTTGCTGCTTTTGACGGCGGTTTGAGTGCCATGAGAAAAGGATTGGGTTGCGTGCCTGATGCCGATGAATCTGGGACGCAGGAACTTGAGACTATTTAATAGCCAGATGAATTCTTCAATGGCGAACTTCAAGCCTACCAAGTTTGTTGCAATGCGTGGGACCTTTGAAGCCTGCTCGAGTTTGATCTTCGGATTGGACGGTCGAAGGAGTGCTTTCCTCAATCGATTGCTAGGCGTAGAGACTACTTGTCCGAATTTGCATAAGGGGGTGCCGAGAGAATCCTGGACTGCGGCTTCAATGACGGTAAGCTGATGAGAAAATGTTGTTGTGTTTCCAGTTCAGGGGTCATGATCTGATTGTTCACGCGAAATGATCTAACCCGTTTTGTGAGTTCACGTCGTGCACGTGAACCTGCAATATCTTAGCTGAACTTGAACAAGATGTTAGTAAATTTCTGACGATATTCCTTTTAATGCTAGAAATTGATCTTTGTTAATATGTAACTGGGGGCGTCACATTTGATGTAATGGTATGATTTGGTTGTGAGACTAGTATTGACTTGGAGTGTTCTCCTCATTGAAGATTTGCCATGCAAAAAAAAACTTCCCGCAAAGTACGTACCGTTAAATCTCCCGATGCTAATATAAAAATAGGCTGAAACGGTCTTCTGGAAGGCTTCTGAGCCAGACTCTTGGAAGAATGATGTGTCGATCCCGCTTTCATCGCGAATCTGGGGATGGATGACATCCGTGCTAGAAACGGCTGCATGGCCACCAGGAGCACTTGCATGGGATATTTTTAGACACACACTGCCCCGCGGACAGCTTTATCTACCAGACGGAGCTCTGCTTCGAAAGCTCCCTCTCGGAGACTTCCATCCAACAATGCGCGAATGACTGACTGTGGAGTGACACAAATCGGCGCACATCTGGAAATTCCAGGCCGTGACAAGCACCCCTCCGATCGCAGTCGCAAGAAGTATCAGAAAACATTTGGTACGTCGATCCTAACGGAGCATTGTCCTTCCCAGTCGCATGCAGGAGCTCTCCATGCAGACATGATCACGAGATTCTTCTCTGCAGGTGGATGACAAGCTCTCGTAGTGCATACTGTTCGGCGGGAGACGTCCAAAAGGTCAGCAAGGCACACACAGCAATATCCGGATGCAGACCTATCACGGCACTGGCGGGGGTACAATTTCTCACAGGACGCGGCCTTGCTTGCTTCAAGGCTCTGTTCCGTTAGACGCTATGGTCAGCATGCTGCAACATTTGCAACAGGGCCTGGCGGACGCGATTTCGTGTTTGTGTGCTGTTTGGGAGCACTGAATTTCCTGAATTCCGAAAGCAGCAGAGCCCTCGAATGTTTGTTGCTCAGCGCGATCCTCGCCGCTCGGAGAGAAAAGACAATTTGGCCCCTCTTTCATCTACCTCTGAGTGGAGTGCGGGCAAATGACCACTTTCACTTGTAGCACAATTCTACATGGCTTCGTTCTTTGACGAACGAGAGAGGAGAGATGGCTCATTAATTCATCTATCATCGGCAGGGCCAAGTGTAGCTAGCTGAGAAGAGGAGAAAAGGACCGAAAATAGCACAATTATGGAGAGAATGCTAGCTAATCGAACTGCATTCGTGTTATTGGCTTGAAAATCAGGCGAAGCTTCCTCTCATTCGAAAAATGGCCCGCCACAACTCAGCCCACGCTTTCTCCTCGAACCTAACCATCACTATTAATAGAACCCAGAACTCCACGACCCAACGACGTGCAATTCGTGAATATCCTTTGCGCAAAGAGCAGAGAACAGTATACCCCATTGTTGACCGCGCTGTTGCCTCTACACATCCCAAAGCCCTCACCATCAACCATAGTTGTCCTGAAACGCCCGACAACCTCATCTTACACCAGTCCGATAACCGCCAGAGTCGATTTGAAGCCATCGAATGCGATCGACCACCATCGAGACTGCACTCGTTGTCTACTGTTAGACGCATGCGCATAGATATCTGAGCCCGCTGCTTCACTATGGGTCGCAGAAAGATCGAGATCAAGGCCATTAAGGATGACAGGAATCGCTCCGTGTAAGTGCAGGACGCGCCTCATCTCACTATTGTATACTGACGAGCATTGTGTTAGTACGTTTCTCAAACGTAAAGGGGGTCTGTTCAAGAAGGCGCATGAGTTGTCAGTGCTTTGCTCCGTCGACGTCGCTGTCATCATCTTCGGTCACAACAAGAAGTTGTACGAGTTCTCCTCGGGAGACATAAACGAGACGATTGGGAGATATCAATATGTACGTCGCGTCTGTTACCACATCTATCCTATTGGACATTATATCCTACGACGATGCGCCGACATTGCTTCACCACGCCATTGTTTTGCACGTCGTGAGCCCTAATCTGAATGACGCTGACATGAATTGACAGTATGGCGGCGCACACGAACACAAAGGCCCTGAGGACTTCATGGGCAAGAAGGACGCAGACGACGATGATGACGACGAAGACATTGGAGAAGACGTACGGCCAGAATCGCGGTCGCCTCCACAACCTCCCCCTATGATGGCCCATCACCTTCAAAACCAACCTCATTTTGGTCAACCAATGGGATCAGCTTCGCCGCCCATGGGAAATGGCAGTTTCCAGCATCCTCACCGCGGACCTTCTCCTCAACCACCACACAACATATCAAGACCGGGATCTCGTGCACATATACGGCATCCCAGCTCAAATCTGGCGGTTCCAATTCCTGGACAGCAACATGTGCAAGTGTCTCAGCCTCCTCAACAGCCTCATCCCACCTATGCTTATATCCCAAATCCTCCCATCTACAACCCCGCTGCAGCTGGAATGCAAATGCGACAGCCTCATCCTGGACAGCCTCAACCCCCACCATTTCCACAGCACCAATATCCTCCTGGCTCTCATCCCCAGCAACATCCTCCACAACATGCCCAAGTACAGCAAGTCTACCAACAAGAACAGCGAAGATCAATGCCTCCCAATTTCCCTCCTCAACAACCTCCACAGCATCCACAACATCCGCAACAACATCAGCAACAGCAGCAGGCTCAGCAACAGGCACAACAACAAGCTCAGCAGCAAGCGCAACAAGAGCACCAGCGACAGCAGCAACAGCAACAGCAGCAACAAGAGCAACAACAACGTACTCAGCAAGATCAGCAGATGTTACGCCCACCTCAATCCTCTCCGCAACCGCAACATGCACATTTCAACAGCCCTCCCATGCCTCAACCAAAACCACTTTCCTCAGCAGCACGAAACCACAGTATATTCACTCCTATCGATGACAGTCGCTCGTTGTTGGCTCAGCACTGGGGAAGTTCAAGTAACGCAGAACCAGCGACTTCGCAACCTGCAGTGGCTATTAAGTCCGAGAACCAACCTCGCGCGCAGTCGATTGATGTCTCGTCTATGGGTCGTCCGAATGGTGTAAATGGCGCAACACCAGGTCCACCACAACCACCTCCTGTCACCAGTCAACCACAACGTACCGCCTCGACACCACTGATACCCAGCATACATCCACCTATTCCACCAAGCCGAACAAACAGTATGCAGGCTGATCCACGGCGACCTCGGCTGAAAGTTCAAATTCCAAGTGAGGATTCTGGGGACGAAAAGACAGCCGGATCATCGCCTCAGGCAACAGCTGCTGCGACCATGACACCAATTCGAGAAGGACACACCGGTGTCGTGCTACCTCCTCCCTCACCTAGCGCTGGAGCATTGTTGAGCGCAGGTGCAGCGGGACCACCCAACCCATTCGCTCGTCCGCCACCTCCTCAAGTCAATGGTCAATACGGTGGCAGAAATGATCTCGAAACACCTATATCCGCACTACCGAGTCGTTTTGTCTCAGATCAACTCCTGCCTTCACCCTCTAGCTTCTACGCTGAGTGGGGCTTCGGTGGGCGAGGTGACAACATGTTACCGAGCCCTCTCGCATTTCCGACACCAATAGCGGCGAATGGGCCCAGCTTCAGAGATGTTGAAGATGCAGCTGCGGCAGAGAAGAAGAGGAAAGGGGACGGAGAAAATGGCAGCACACCACCTGAAAAGAGGTTGAAGACTTAGAAGCATGCATATTTTTGAGCATTTGATTTGAGCTTTGTTACGAGATTTACGGTCGCGTTTGTTTCATGAATGTGTGGTGCTGTCCGCGCCGACTATACCTTTTGTTACTGGTAGCCTTCCTGTTGCTTGATGGATATCTATTTGTAGGGATACCCGATAGAGAGTCGTAATAACTCTCATGCTTTCTTCTATTTCACCATCATACTACTCTATTCCCTTTCAGTGTCTCGCATTGGCTGGGTGTTGGAGAGAAAGTCAGTGTCTGATTTTTGGGTTGGCGTTTTATGATGTATTTCGGATTATTGTGGTCATTTCGAAGGGGGGTTGCAAGGTGTCTGGAGCATGTGTATGGACATTTTGAGAATTAGCTGTGGATAGGAATAAGATCATTTTATGAATCCGCAAGGCAGATTTCTGGTCCTCTGATTAAATAAAGTGAAGCGAGCTGAGCTGAGCTGAGATAGTTGGTCCATGTTTGTCACCCAAAGGATCGGAATGGATGGATTCCCTAGCCCCACCTGAAATCAGCCTCATACCAACACTACCAATGCGGCGGCTGTACATGGTACAAAGCCAACGAAATGGCTCGTCACGCCTGATACGTATATGATATAACGCCCACATCGAACTCGTTCTCCTTCATACATCTCACACCCACCATGGCTTATCACCGCAAATACAATCCCGATGCCCTCCCCGCGCATGTGGAGCCGGAACAGGTTTGCTACTCCAAATGCGCAAGCATACACCTTCAGCTAGCTAACCCTGCTGCGTAACAGGCTGCCGCTCTCATGAACCCAGGCTCATCGGCTCCTCAACCACCCAGCAAAGCGCAAAGACCCCAACCTCCCCTCCCTCCCCAAAATCTACGTCCGCAAGAACCCCACCATGGCTCATACTCTTCCGGCCGCCCAAATTCAGGCGGCCACAACAGTGGTGGAAACAGTCCGCGCTACAACGACCCACGATACAATGATGGCAGACTTCCCAGTCCAAGATACGATACAGCGCCTGCTCCTGGGCCGCGTTATGATAGCAGACCCGATCCGCGTCATGATCCGAGGTACGACATTGGCTCTCCTCCACCACAGAATTATGGACATGGACGGGGTGGACCACCACCTGGACCACATGGGAGACCGCCCGTGAGCAGGCCACCTCCTACACCTGCGCCGCCGAGAGATGGGAACGATCGCGATGCGTTGTGGCCTCTATTCAAGGCTGTGGATAAAGATGGTGAGTTACCCCGCCAGTCTGCATTTTTGGATTTACTGCTCGCGTTTAGGCAAATCATGTTGAATATTGATACTACGAAATTGAGTTGAGGAGAAGAAGCTAAATAGATCACGAATAGGAAGCGGCCAACTCTCCGAACGCGAATTAAAAGCTGCCCTCGTAAACGGCGACTGGTCCTCCTTCGACCCTCACACAGTAAAAATGATGATCAGAATGTTCGACGCCGACCGCAATGGCTCCATCAACTTTGACGAGTTCTGTGGACTATGGGGTTTCCTAGCTGCATGGCGAAACCTCTTCGATCGCTTCGATGTCGATCGCTCTGGCAACATCTCCTACAACGAGTTCACTGAGGCACTGGTGGCATTCGGCTACAGACTCAGTCCCGGATTTGTGGGGTTGTTGTTCAAGACATATGATCGGAGGGGCGAGGGCGCAATGAGTTTCGATCTTTTTGTGCAGGCTTGTATTAGTTTGAAGAGGATGACGGATGTGTTTAAGAAATATGATGATGATCGGGATGGGTATATTACTTTGAGTTTGTGAGTTGCAATAACCCCCCTCTCTGTGTTTATGTTGAGGTTTCGGCACTGACTAACTGGTGATAGCGAGGAGTTCCTCTCAGGTTCGCAAGCTCTCTTTCTTATGAATAGCATCAGCGCCACGACTGATACTGGTTTGTACTAGAAATTTTGAAACAAATGGATTAATGATTGGTGTGTCATCCTCTTTCGCGACATCGAGGACAGTGTGCGGAAAGGATATGGGGTACGAATAGATCAACGACATAGGAAGATATGTGGGACTCGATGAAAGGATCTAGGGATGTTGGGAAACAGAGGATTTGGTATGGTTGGCCATTAAGTGGCATTAATGATACCCGTTCCCTACCACAAACAAACAAACAAACAAACAGATGCGATATAAGACAAAACATTAGAATTTTGAACGTGCATCTGTACGCTTCTATTCAGCAACACGAATCTCGCTATACTCCTTCCATTGTAACAACGTCAACGCTTAAGATACAAGAGAAGCCTCACGGCCCAGTTATGGGGAACAAACGCCCGATGTACAAAGCCAACAAGGTTATCGAGCAAAGCAAGCCCTTCTATTCAAAATGCCTAAATGCCTACATACCAAGCCGTTTTCTCCATGCCGAAACACTACCGTTTTTATACTCGACAAGGTCGTCCACCTTGGTCGTTGGATACTGCCTTCTCCTCGAAACGCTTCCCTCATAAATTTCGCGCAGCGCTCCATCTTTGATTACAGTACCCCTTTTGATTAGGATACTGCACTTAGCGTTCAGTTCCTCGGCCCACTCACGGCTCCAGCGGTCGAGAGGCGCAAAGCCCGTCGAACCGGCGAAGGATTTTTTGGCGAGGAAGAGTTGGGTTTGGAGGGGTTTGAAGGAGCCGATTTGGTAGGGCTCTGCTTTGTCTTTTGTTTTTGTTCCCTTGTTGGATTTTGGATCGGCGGCTGTGGACATTACTGCCGATGTGATTGTTGACTGTGTAGTCTGTTAGCCATATGAAGATTTCAATTCTGTAAAAGACGTGTGCCTTCGAATTATCTTACCTCGTAAACCCTTGGTTTCAGTACCGTAGGGTGAGCAGTACATTTTGCATCCCAGCTGGGATATATACCCATCTCTTGGAGCATGGGTAGAGACGCTCTTACATGATCCAGCCACATGTGACCCATTAGACACACAATTATATTCTCCCATGCAACTACAGATTCCTGACACATGGAACCAATCTCCCCAAGTAGTGTTTGCAGTGTTAGAACGAGTGAACCCCGCGTATTCATGTCAACAACTATCATTAGCGCCACAGGTCTTGGTGGGTAATAAGACTTCAATCTGGGGATGAACCTTTCTTGAGGCCCACCAACTCGGACAGTGGGGTAACGGGTCGTGAATGAGCACCTTACTGTTGCGAATTCTTCTATTGATGCGAATTGCTTTTCTCCAAAGTATATGAATGGGACATCTATGGAGTACGGTTGAAGAATTTGGTACATGCTAACAGGCTCCGGAGGATCTTCTAGGTCGATCAACAACAACCCGTCATGATCTACAACATCATCCAGAGTTTTTGGAGCTGGCTGAGATGACGCAGCTGTACTCAGATTGGCACTGGGGAGGGGTTCGTGAGGGTTGTATTTTGGTAGTCGGTATGGAGGCATTGTATACGGGTCGTCGTCGTTGTCCATGTCATCAATCGGTACTTCTTCCCGTACTACGTGTGTGATCCACTGCTCGTTTCCCATACAAGTGGCGTTTCCAAGTGTAGCCCTCGGCAGATTAGGCGATGGATTGTTTGTCTTTTCGAGAGGCAAAGTTTCCTTCAGCGGCCAGCTCTGATGAACTGCTGGCTCTGAATACAATTGCGTGTCCTGGCCGCGCTGGTCGTAGCCTGACACAGACTTTGCGCCCTTTGGTTTTGGCGCTGCAGCATCAACCCATCCCATAAATGAATCGTGGCCCACATCTGACCGATACCCAGCTTGTTTAGGTGGAGCAAGGGGCTTCGAGGCTGAGGTTGAGACTGAATCACTAGCCAATGAAAGTTTGCCGGAACCAGGCTGTTTATCAACTAAAATTAGGCAAGCGTCCACTGCGTCTGCGATTCTGTAGTTGGCTGTTAGCATCCATTCATGTCTCGGCAAAATTGGGGAAGAGTATATCGAAATGAAGACTCACCTCCCCTCCTTTTCTCTCACGACTTTCGCTATAACTGCCCTGTCTAAGCCTTGAAATATGCCATATAGCGTCTCGGCGCAGACCGTCTCCACCGTATCTTTCGCCTCTTCCAGACTAGCTTGCAGTTGAATGTCATCTCCAGACTGAACTCGGCTTGATTCGTCTGAATGCGTCGTGGGATTGTTCAAAGGGCCAAGGGCATTCTTCCTTAGGGCAGCTTCGTACATGTCGGAAAACCCCAATATTTTATGTTGTGAGTCCTGATTCTGATTCGCAAGATCATTCGGACCGACAGCGGTTTTTGGTGTGACCACCGCCGGTGCAACTTTTGTCTCGGAGTCCTTCTCTTTAATTGCAAGTTCGAGTTCCGCTATGCGTCGTCGCAGATGCTCCTTTTCCAATCGAGTTTTATAGTCCTCCTCGGTGTTGCTGCCAAGTCCATCATCCTCATCTTCTTCTTCTCCCTCTTCAGTGACAGCATCCAGCGAAGTGCGTGACTGTTTCTCCTCGGCGTCAATGTCATCCCCAACCACAGTCTCAGCGTAGGATGACAGGTCGTCCAAATATCTCTCTAGCGTAAAGTTCAGCGCTCTTCCGCTGCCTTGCGCTTGGGTAGCGGCCCCTTCCGCAACCTGTGTCCTCAGCCTCGATATCTCTTGCAGCAGAAGTGCCGTATCTTCCTTGATGTCGTTGGTGGTTCCAATGATAACTTCTGTGTCTCCTTTGATGTCAGTCGTGTCCTCCTTGATATCCTTGACAATAGAGAGTGCCAACATGTCTAGGGCAATCTCTAGCGCGCTCTTGTGGGCCTCGAGCGATATCCTGAGATTGGCAACATCTGCCTTCCCTCTCAAAGCCCACATGGCTGATCTATCAATGCGATTCCCCTGGTGTTTCTCCAACACTACCTGCATCTGCTCGAGCACACCGGTGCAGTTGCTCATGATTCCGGTGACCTGCTTTTGCAAGCTTTCTGGGAACGAGGGCGGCTTGCTGGAGTCATCGGGATCTTGGGGCTGGCTGTCGATTTCGAGAAGCTCAAGGATACTTTTGAGCGACTGTAGCTCTCGCGAGACGCCGTCCATGTCCCCCCTCGCGCCCCTCACTTCTTTCACGAAGGCGGAAATGGAGATGGAGATTTTGGTTATGGAGCCGATGAGGCCCACGCACCCCGTCGCGATGGAGAGGGGGTCCATTGTAGGCCTTCATAGAATCAAGATATTGGTAGCTAGTAACCGACCTTAACGATGTCTTACCATCACGAAATGAGGTTCAGCTGAAATGCCAAGCAACGTGGCTTTCAGCCTCCTTCTCCTTAGTGCAGATACTAGCAGCCAATGTCGCATGCGATAACATTGAAGTGGAGGAAAATTAGTAAGCATCATATATTGATACGAGTAAAAGTTATGTTGTTGCGTCTATATGGGGACCTATGGCAGGATTCGTGAGGCAGGGCATGGGAGATGACAAAAGACAAAAGATTACATGTTGAACGTACTTTTAGTGGAAAGCCGACCTCACCAAAGTCCAGATCCGCTTTCGCACCCGGAAAGGCTTCGTCGGCAATAAAAGAGTGGAACTTTCCCCAGACATGCTCGATAGCTTCAACGACCTCCAAATAGCGCGGCTTTGGAGTCTACAAATCCAAGGCTAGTCTGAGCGTGCTAACAAGACCGTGGAGATTGAACTACGGTACTATATGGCCAAATATTTTTGACGGCGCCCTTGAATACCTATACGCCCTACCCAACTGTAACATGAAGGCCAAGATCTGGAAGTTGCTAGCGGCCAAGGACCACCATCCAGAAAACCAGATGGACTATGACACCGTCATGGCCCAGACCCGCATCGCCACCCCCTGTGACAGCGACAACAAGCTCGGCGCGAAGTTTGCTAACAAGATTCCAAATTCAACAACGAGAAACCCAAGTAGTACTACGAGCAGCTCCAAAAGTTCCTGAATGACCATAACGCTGCCAATGCCAAAGCCGCTTCTAAATCCAAGATTGACGCTTTCAAGCGCAACCACACTCCTGGACCACCTTGACGACGAAACCTTTAAGGACATCAAGAAGGTTAAGACGGACGAGTACACCACTAAGGACGACGACGTCAAGCCCAACTACCACAAGTACTTCCTACCGATGTTCAAACGCGACTTCTTCGCGATGAACGTCCACCTCGCCAATAAGAACCTCGCCGCCTTCTTCAAGGCCCCATTTGCCAGCAAATCTAGTAATTCGAGCGTCGCTAACTTTGGCGTTAATCGATTTACTGGCTTTACCAACGCTGCGCACACGTGAAATCTAGGTTCTTTTAGTACATGAAATCTAAACCAAACACCTCGAATTGCGCAAATCTACTAACGGATTCTTCTACAAAATCTAGCAAACCGAGTCAGCAAATCCGTTTGGAACACGACCTGAGTCGCACACTTCTTGATTCTCCCCCACAAGGCTACGCTAGCATCAAGCATTGACCTGTGCCCTTCTACTCCGCACAACTTCACAGTACAATCATTATATCGTATAATTCTCCAGACTCTGGGACGGCGTCAAATCGCGCGTCAGTGAAGCCTGTCACCAGTCACTTTTGCCCTAGCTGGAGAAACATTGGTTTGCTCGATTTCAATCAATTCCAGACCACAATTTCAACCAAAATCCTTCGAGATCCTTCCCCATCTTTTTGATTCTATATGAACCCAAAAATGCTTGCCATCATCGTCTTCAGCGCAAAATACTGTCGTCAACCTGAAATTGGCATCATTTGTCCAGATCATCCCTCGCAGGCATGCGCGTAGGAATGAATTGGCCGCTCATTATACTCCAGGCCTTCCATCGTGTATAAGCATTATCGCTATCAATAATTTTCTTTCACCAGCACGAAGCCGATATCTACAAAATTGAATCAGAATGCAACTCGCTTTGCTATCTTCGAACTTTCTCTTCGCCCACGTGGCTACGACCCAGTGCATCAACAACATGGAGATAAGGCCGATGGAAAATGCATGGAAGATTGAAAGCGTTTCATTCTTTAGAAGTGGACATCCTAAAGACTCCAATTCACTATTGAGGGCTGAATTCGATTTGTACCGCCCTTACCTAGACAAATGTCCCCCGGAACTGAACACGATGTCCCGCCGCGATTGTCAATGGGCCCTCTCAAATGCTGGTGTACACTGCAGTAATAACCAGTACGTTGATGCTACGGGTAAAATCGCTCCATCACAGACATGGTTCAATTGCACTGGACGTGTTACAATGCTCTTGCCAGACAAGTGGATGAAAGACGACCCAGAACAGCCTTGGCTCAAGTGGAGAATTGCCCAATTCGATGAGCTTCCAACCACTCTACAAAATGTCTCTCAAGTACCCTTCCGGTCCATTACGATGGAAGTGGCCTATGGGCAACAGTAAGCAAGCAGAAAACCTCTCAGTCTATGATATTGACGCTAACAAATGGTAGAGCATTACCCCTCGGTGTCACTGTCAATGAAAACACGACATCGGTTCTTAGCACTTCGTTTACGGTAAAGAGAGACATGGTACGTTGCACTTCCAGTTCAACTAATGGGACTATATCCCCACTATACTCCTGCAAGCTGGACGTCTCCCAATTTGATATCATGCCTCGAGGATTTTGTTTTGATCCAATGGATGGTCCGGGTTCTGTCCCACTGTATCACTGGTGGCCAAAATGTAACTTCTTCGTCAAATATGAATATCAGGTCATGCCGATCAGCGAATTCAAGAGTCGGTACTGGAAGTAATCCGACAAGAAGGTTCTGCTGAATCCAGCAATTCGTGATCGGTGTTGGAGCAAAAGGTCTGCGATGTCTCGATCAAGAGCTGAAGTAATGAATATTATGGAAACAACAGTTAAATGGTAAAGGTGACAGTGAAAGCCTTTATAGGAGTTCTTTCATAAGTTTATGCCCTTATTTGAAAAGTATAAACAAACGTAGAGGCCTGAATGAAGGCCGCGAACATCAAAAATTGGGCCTCCGACCTATCGTGGGGTTGTTCATCCTCACTTCGGGATGTATTCATATACGGACTTTCTTACCTATTATGCAATTGTACTGGTACTTTACTAGTTACAAAAGCATAGCCTATACTATTTTGGGATATGTGATACACGTAATTCATTCTATCTTCGGTGGCACCTTGCATAAGGTCAGTTTGAATTATATTACATTATTAGTTGGTTAATTACCTCGGTCCTTTAAAAAGATTCTATTGCAGCTTTAGGATTTGCTTACTACTGTTACAATCTGTGCTTGCAAGCCAATCTAAGAATGAATCTCAATTACTTTAACCTTCTTTCCTAATTTTCTTGGGCGCCTTGAAAACAATCTCTTGTCGTTACTTTCCATCTGATACAACTCCGATTCTAGTACCACTACTGGTATATCTTCCGAATATTTTGTAAAAATGGCAACGTCAAGCATCACAAATCCTCCGACGCCTGCTCCAACAGGCATTACATTTCGCAACCCACTTATGGGCGGGGTGACCCTAGTCTCTGCGTCTATCAACGACAACACTACGATCTGGGCTGCAAGCTACGCAGAAAGTTCCTCTGACGGCCCTTCTGATCTCGGCAGTGTCACTGACATGGTGACCGCCATGATATACAGCGAAACGCGCATCTGGCACAGGTTTGGTCCGGAAACTGTCCGGTACACCGCAAGCTGCCATCTCAACGGATCGAGCTTCGATCTATGTGTCGGGTGGGCTACAAATACACAAAATGGAAGTACCAAGACTTGGCCGAATGAGACCAACACGGGCCCAGGAGCACTCGGGACATCGATCTGGCAGATGACGGTGACGGATAGCAGTATTCTTGCCCATGTAGCGACGTATACTCCCGCACGAATTCCAACAGAGACGAGCACGAGATCAGTTAGTTAGTATACACCTTTTGGGCCTTAGATTTGCAGTACTAAATGTTTTCAAGAAAATGCAGGTTTGCAGTTTTGCGCCGGCTTTTTGCCAACTCTTGCCGCTTTCATTGCATTTTTCTTAACTCTTGCCGGGTTTTAGAAAACTATACCTACCGACTAGTTGTACTTTTTTTTTTATAGAAAGTTTGGTGTTGTTCCGAAACATATCTCGTTGGGACTGATGTTGGAATACATAGCTTCCAGACAGAGCTTCACACATCACGTGTGCGAATCTTGGCACACAGACATACTCAAGCAGTAACCGTGTACATTTAGAATCAATCGAGTACAATGCATGTGATCATTTTCCGTACCCAGTTTTAACAACTGAAGATAACTCAAGGTGAGTCATATTCTCCGCTCCCTGCATTATTACCGTCGTATTGATCGGTGTTCTTATGCGATAGCTAGAAAAGATTTGATGTAACCCTCAAGTCTTATGTTGAAGTCTTTAATAAATGTGACATTTGATGGCTTTACTATTCTATGACGCCGGAATCCCCTATCGTGCACCTCTCCCGATCCCAGAAGATGTTCCTGACACGGACCGTCTCATAGGATAATGGCCCATTTCTGGCCCACTCCTGCCACTTTCACCGTATAACCCATTTCTAGGTCTCATTACCAGCTCACCTCTGATACAGTCTCCCGCGTAGAGTTGACAGAGACTAGTCGATGAGGTTGACTGGCCGTTCAGACTTTGGCTGGCCGCTCAATTAAACATGGCTAGCTGCTCAAGTTTTGGCTGTCCGCTTGGAGTTCGGTTGGCCAAAATGGCTCCAGATGCGGGCCAGCTGGCCTAATTCTAAATCAATGCTACTATGTTCACCATATAGCCCATTTCTAGTCTTAATTGCTAGCTCACCCCAGAAACTGTCTTCTACATAGATTTAAGTAAAACCATAACAAGAATTTTCAAGTACTTTCGATAATTATACTGGTTAACGGAGTTGGGATAGAAAGATGAGTTGAAAAGTGAGTATCCTAAGCAGTGACAATACAGCCTGAGCAGCGAGTGAGCCAAAATTCAGCCTGGCGTCGATTTGCTTACACACCAGGAATACGGCGGTAATCAAAAGAGGAAGGGGGAGGAGGTCAGTCGGTCGATAATACACGCGAATATATCGCGACAAATCTCGCCATGCTTTTCCATCTAATGCAGAAACCAACAACGCCAATGCTTATGATACCTGAAAATGCGAAGTTAAAAAGAGAGGGGAAATGGGGTATCCCAGAATGCAACCAACAAAAGAAACCAACCTATTTCGCAACCTCCTTCTCATTAACACCACCCTCAGCGTTCGCACCCTCTTTCTCATGGACCGCACCTGCATTGGCGTGCTCCAAATCCATGACACCGCCTACGCTCCCCTTCTTCCCTTTCCGTCGATCAACCCTCTCCTGCCTCTTAATTTCCTCCTCCGCCAAACCCGTCTTCGTAGTCTCATGCTCCCTCTCCAAAACCTGTCTCGTAATCAAGAAACTACTCAACAACCCCAATCCAGCAACGCAAACATACATGATCCACATATCATGCAAACTCTCCGCAAAAATATCTCTCGCCACACTCTTCTGGTTTGCCGGGAGCGAGTCTATGAGCGCGACGTTGGCGCCTGCGTTGAAGCCGCCTAGTCGAGCGGCTGTAGTGGGACCGAGGGCCGCGATTAAGCGGCTGGATTGTGTGGCGATTGTGTTTTGGAATACCACGGCTCCGATTACGACGGAGATTGAAGTGGCAATGTTTCGCGTGAATTGGAATGTTGCCGTTCCGGCTGCGATATCCTTTGGTGGAACGAGACTCTGCAATGCAATCAGGGGCGCTTGGAATAAGGGACCAACACCGATTCCGGCAACGATTTGGTAGAGGATAATCTTAGCCCAGGAACTGTGTGCGTCGAGGTTTGTGAAGAGACCGTAGCCTAGGGTCATGATTGCTAGGCCGAAGTAGATTGGAGGGAGGTATTGACCTGTTTTTCGGATGAATATTCCTGTTGCTATTGAGGCGAAGGAGAGGGAGAGGGCTATTGCGAGGGTATAGACGCCGCTTAGGAGGGGAGTGGCACCGAGACAGGCTTGGAAGTAGAGGGGGAGGTAGTAAGAGCCACCGATGAATACATAGCCGTGGCAGAAACAGACCATCAGGCATGCTATGTTTGAGCGACGGCTGAAGATGTGGAGGGGGATGATGGGGTATTTTGCTAATCGCCATTCGTTGATTACAAACAGGCCGATTGTCAGGACGCCGAAAATTATAAGGCAGATTACTGTTGCGCTTTTCCAGGGGAAAGCTTGACCGCCGAATTGGAGACCGAGGAGGAGCATTAGGGTTCCACCGACGATAGTGAGGGAGCCGATCCAGTCTATAGCTTTGAGACCTGTGATTACGGGGGTACGGGGCGTGTGGAGGTTGTTGAGGAAGAAGACGATGATGATGAAGGCGGCGCCATCGAGGGGGAGATTTATGTAGAAACACCAGCGCCAGGATACCTTTTCGGCGAAGACACCGCCTAGTAGGGGACCGATGGCGCTGGCAAGGGCCCACACTCCTCCTATCATTCCGTAATATGCTCCTCGGGATCTGAGTGTTTGTTAGTTTGGTTTAGAAAGTGAAATCGGCGAGGAGTTATACCTCATGCTGAACAAGTCTCCAATGCAAATATTAACCAAGACGATCAGTCCACCTCCGCCAGAGCCTTGAATAGCTCTGGCGGCGATCAACATAGGAATGTCAACGGCCACGGCTGCGAGCAACGAGCCAACGAAGAAAACAACGTTAGCGATCAAAAGAATTGGTTTTCGCCCAAAGATGTCGCTGAATTTGCCCCATAGCCTGTAACAATTTAGCGACTGGATTAGTGTTCTGAAAATGATAGTACTCACGGAGTTGAAGCCGCAGCACCAAGCAAGTACGCGGAACCAATCCACGTGTACCCTGCCGAAGAATGAAAATGCTCGGATATACTGGGCAAGGCCGTAGTAATGATAGTCTGTGAAACAATTAGAAGCTTATTCTGGCTTGGCGTTACTGGCGTCAGGACAGGGCAGTTATAGTACCGTATCCAATGCTGCTAGAAAGACTGCGACCTGTGATACAACATTAGCATCGATTGTTTGTGTTGCTTAAAAATCGAACATACACATAGTGCCGACATGATCAAAGCAGTTCGTCCTTTACTTCTTTTTACTTCTGGAGGAGTTTCTGGTCGCGCTGGATCGTCTTGTGGTGCCTCTTCTCCTGCTGCTGCTGCTGCTGCGTGCTCCTCCACGGCTGTGGTAGCGATGGAAGATTCATCATTGCCGCCATCTTCTTTGTCGAACACTACATTACTTGGAGAAGCGCCCGTCGCGTTTGCATCAGCTCCTGCTTCTGCCTCTGCTTCTTCATGTCGAACGCGATGTGGTGGCGTCGAGGACCCATGCTCAATGGGAGACTTTCCCAGATCCATGATGCGTGTTTAGATTAAATATTAGATTTAGATGAAAAGAAGAACAACGTGGCGAGCATCGAAAAAACAGTGCAGAAATAATATAAAGGGAGAGATGGAGGTGCTCGGCAGAAACGGCTTTGGATGCAAGATGTCGCAACCAGTCAGAGATTACGTTTTGAACTCTCTCTTCTGTTTTCCTTGCAGAAGGAAGAAAAGGATGCACGATCTCGCCTCCACTTGCGGAAAGTGGATTGACTAAAAGAGAACCCGTGCTTGGCCTGGCCCTTAAGCATGACGCCGTCACTCTTCGCTCGGTGATAGAGAAGAACATCTCGGATTTTTGGTGCTCCGCAGTCCGCGGCCGCCGTTGGTTGTGTAGCGGGGAATGTGAAGCTCGCGATCTTGTGTCTGGTGTCTACAAGGTTGATTGACCAGGATTATGGACCACTTTACCCCAGCATCGGTTCGCTCCCGGACGGCTGTTTGGAAAAGATTGGGCTCAAAATCGACTTCAGCATTTCACTAATTCTGCGGCCGCTGAGTCTCTCTCATGCGCATCACCGAAGAGCTTGTCCGAATGATTACCAAAGTGATAGGACCTCGGACTGTGGTGATGGCGATGCGCATCCATCACGCTCGGCCACGAAGCTCGGCCGACGTTTCGATATGAGGCAAAACACGTTCGACCAGGCATCTATTGCGGATCGTCAAGGATGAAAAACTTCCAAATGGGGTTTACGAGGCGGTGTACGTGCATCGCCGCCTTTGAGAGGGAAGATTCTTCTCTTGCCATGAATCCTTGCTATGCGGAGATACCGAAATTGCTTAGTTTGGTTATGGCGAAATTCGACAAAACATTCGATCATCAAGGATGCCTCCTTACCAGTCAAACTGGGCCTTTGCTTCAGGTTTGTAAAAGGACTGTGCATTCAGGTTTCCTAGCCAATGTAATAAATCGGTTCTCTACCCTGCAGATCCTGGTCGAGAGTTCGAAGGACAGACATTGGGTCCGGCCAACCTGGCGGCCTCATCTTTACTTTGGGTTGATCGACACGCCATGACCACGATGAAGATTGCCAATTTTAATTCACGATGATCTTTCCGGGCTGTCACAACAACGCGAAATACGATCCACGGTTGAGCAGAAACGATCAGCCTGTGCGCAACTTATAAAAAGAAATTCCTATGTCCACGACCGACTCGAAAGTATGTCTCATTGAATTTTGTCCCTGACGCTTAGAGGAGTATGACGCCAGCACTTATATTGAGCACTCTGTTTCTGAAAATGTAAAATTTAAGTTTCTGGCAAAGTTCTTTTTGAGATTGCCAGAATTGTATCGTCATTGATATCGAGTTGGGCGCGTTATGTTGGTTTCAGTTTCTCAAGGGCGATAGTAAATTGGTAAAATATATGTGCATTCATCCACTCTAAATCTCACTCACCTTGCTGGATACACTTCTACATGATTTGAATGCTCAGTCAGGCAGCAACAATGCCTTCTGAGCCGACTTTAACTAAACAGACCTTCCTGGAGGCTGCAACTTCTGGCCAAGGACAAGACAGAGTTTTCCGCATCGATGTTCGACCCCCAGACTGGAAAGCTCAAGGAAAGAGGTTGCGTGCTGGCTGCAGCCGAATTCCCTACATATCTACCTCCACTGCTGCCTCCATCAATTCTCACCTCATCAACCCACCGATCAGCCCCTTCAGCCCATTCCACCCTTTTTCCCCTACTGGCTACTCTATTCCACCAGCTACTCTCCTCCTCAACACATGGCTCTGGCTGGCCAACCTCCTCCACCATCACGTTTCCTACTCATCCCAACTCCCTTCTGATCAAACTTTGATTCATCACTCTAACTCTGACTTACCTTACTCTAGGCGTGGGTATAAAATGACCACCTCCCTTGCATCCAATTCGTTCACTCGCCCTCGGGCAGTTGGCTATTTTGTCACTATATAGAGAAGATTAGCATGTCCCTGGCACAAGGATGACATACACTATCAAAGAGAAGCATAAGTTTTTCTCGTTGCTGGATTCTTCTGTGGATGGGACTGAGGAAAAAGAAGGTCGGAATGAGAAGTAAATATGATATATATATTATGAAAATGTCTTGAACTTCTGTGCTATCTCCACCAAAAATTTGTGCTCAAGATTCTGTGGCATGTGTAATAGCATATTTCGCGGTATTTCTAAGAATGCCGATGTATCTTTGAGTCCGACCGCTGATGGTTGACGTCACAAACTCAACCTCTTGGACGTTGCCTTGCATGCGCTCAGCATTCACTCCCATGACGGGCATGAGCCTGAGCCTGACCGTTCGTCTCGTCTCAGATACTTGCCGAAGACAGCAAAGGTGCGTTTCGTTGTTCGTAAAACCCTCATTGTCGCTTTGCTAAAGTTGTCTCCTAGGAACAAGATCTGATCTCGCCCTTATCGACCCTGCTCTCGACACATGAATCAAACCACCAACACTGGCTAAGATGAACCGCCTCTTAACTCTACTCTACGCGTCTCCAGTCTTGATTTGTTATATCCACCTCCTATATCCTGCTTACAACCAAGTTGTTTTCGAACGTCATCTCAACATGCCGATCTATGAAACTCTTGATACATACAATACGGAATTTCGCCTTCTCGAGATTCTACCAGATTCAAGAGACGATTTCATCCGGTGCAGACTGCATAAAGCCTCTCTACGCCGCAAGGAGCTCCGCTATGTTGCTTTATCCTACGTTTGGGGCAAGCCTGACGAAACAAGAGATGTCATCATCAATGACGAGGTTATGCCGGTCACAAAACGCTTGCATCACATTCTAGGGTATCTTCGTTCATCGGGGCTATTGCGCTTTCAGCGGGACGACTGCTCCAAACAGGGAACCTGGCCATTATGGGTCGATGCAATCTGCATAGATCAAAAGAACATACCCGAGCGCAACGACCAAGTAGCAAAAATGATGCTCATTTATGAATCTGCTTTCAAGACGATCGCTTGGACAGGCCCCACGCTTGATGGCGAAAGTATCCAAAAGCTTTATGGAATGACCAAAAGTCTGATACCACCAGGCTCATCACGGTCTACGACCTCCAACTTGATTCTTCGCTGGTCGAGAAGCATAAACAACGTGGTTCAAGCGGAGTCTGCTGCGAGGGCCATGTGCGCCATTCTAGACCTGAGCTACTGGAAACGAGTTTGGATCATTCAAGAACTTATCGCCAGTCCAACGGTCCAATTTCTTTCTGATGACTCAACGGCGCATCTCTATGCTGATAACTATCAAGGCATCAAAATACGTGATCCTTGGAAAAGTGGACTGGACCAGGATCTGAGTGCATTGCAGTATTGTTACAGTTTCATCAAGACTCTCCACGATCACATCACTTCACATCCTTTTGCCATGCGAGAGTTCCGCCAGCTAGAAGGATATTTCCAACGACTAGAATCCGGCCCACTCAAAGTTGTACTCGAATCGCGGGCAGCTCGAATGCAAGGTTTGCAAATCAAGCATCTCATAACTCAAATGTGCCACTTGCTCAACTCCAAATGCACAGATGGAAGGGATAGGGTATTTGGACTTGGAGGGGTACTAGAGATCGGGCTAGCTCCAGACTATGCTCTGAGTAAAGACGAGACATACTTTCGCTTTGCGAAATCATGTCTTGAGAGAGGCATATATGAAGTGCTACTTTACGCAGGGATTCTAAATCCATCGGACAGTATAGCCCATACTGCCCATGAGATCTTGCTTGACCTTGATGACGAGGTGGGAGGTGCGCCATCATGGGCGCCTGACTGGACTTCAATCGAAGGGATTGAGACCGAGTATGCCACAGTCAACGAAAAGGCCAGTTTCGTCTACGGCTGGAACAGTCTAAGAGACTGCTCAGCCAACAAGCAGCTTCCCGCAAACCAACCCAGCATTTTCACGGGTCATCATGCGCGTATTTTACAAGAACTCGGTTATGTTTTGGATGGCGTGCTGCAAGTTTTTGAGACTGATAGCATAAGCTCTGAAAGCCACCCAGATGACGAATTCAGCGCCATCTTTGGCCAGCTGGACTGGATTCTAGGCGATCTTACAGGTCTCGACAGATACAACTACCTGGGCCAAATACTCAAAACTATTTTTCTTGGCCACGAAGGCGCATTACCCCTACCACACAGGCGCTACAAACTCAAAGACCTAACGCCTATCCTTTGGGTAGAACTTCGAAAATATGCTCTCGACAAAGAAGAATATCCTTACGTCACCGATGAGGAATGGATGGTCACACCGGTCAATGAGGAAGATGTTGGAACATTTATTGCAATGTTTGGGAAGCGTATGCAGTTCAATCGAGTAATGGAGACAAAGGAAGGCCGTCTTGTCTTGTCTCCAGGCCTTGCTGAGTACGGAGATCTCGTTTGCATTCTCTTCAATTGCCCATTTCCGGTTCTGCTACGACAAAAATATGAGCACTATATTTTGATTGGCGCATGTTTTGCTGAAGGTCTAATGACAGGAGAGGCTGCAGACTACGCGGTGGAATTTGGACTTGATACGGTTTGTTTCGATATCACTTAATCCTTCTACTTCGCTTAATCTCAATCTCTTCAAAATTCCTATTCTCCAGAGCTTCAAGCAGGTGCAGAGGTGGATGTAAAGCCACCTTTGACGATGAATGGAAGCAGTATCCATTATCATATTTAATTTTTCCTTGAGAAGCACAAACCCACCCAAAAGAAAGCGCTATCACCAACCCAAAGTTCAATGACTTATATATTCCCACAATACCTTAAAACAGCGGAAACAGGTTGCATCCTCTATTTTCCGCTAAGCTAGCATAGTGTAACGAGACCGCTCCCTGAAATCTCTACTCCGACATCCGGAGGTGCAATAGCGCATCATTGGTTTTTTTCTTTGAGACAGAAAATCATTCCGGAGTTTTTGAACATAGGGTGGTATTGATTCCACTACATGCTGGGGGGTTCAAAGGACTTTTTCCAAGACATCTCGGATCCAACTGCACTCAATCTCAAATATGAAACCTACAAAGTTGTAACGAGAATCAACTCTATCATTCATAGCAACTTTGAAAACCACCGAATGCAAAACCAAATTCACGAACTTCCAAAACATGGCGGCCCTTTCCCAGTAGTCTCCTTCCTCTCCCTCTCAACCGACCTCTCAAAACGTCCCTCCAACCAGTCAAACCTTTTATCAACCTCATAACTCGGCGTCTGACACCCCCTCAATCCGATAAACTTACCCACCCTCCTCCTCTTCATAGCCAACCTCTCTTCATCCGTCGGCAACTGCCGTAGTTCTCTAGGACTCGTTTTTTCATCCGGCCTCCTCAACCATTGACTATCCCAATTCATGCGTCCAGGGTATTCCTCAAAATACGGATGCGAACGATCTGTTTGGTGGTAGAATCGTGCTATACTATCTATTTCGTCTTCTGTCAGGAGCCAGTATTTGAGAACATTTTGGGGGAGGGCGGGGTGGATCTCGCCGTATGGCAGTTGCCGTATGGGACAGAGCACTAGGCGCATTTCTGCGATTTTGCGGGCAAGCTCTGGATTGTTTCGGCGGGCAATTCGTAGTGTTTGTGGCATCTGCGGTAGCGAAGTGAACTCTCGTTGGGTTTCCATGAATGTGATTGTACGATTAGTGCTGGGGATAGCGGGCTCTGAAAAGCGGGCATCGTAGAACCTTTTAGGAAAGAGGGGTATATATCGATAGAACCTTTGTATCGAATCCGTTCATCGCGAGTGTCTTTGTCGCGCCACGTGCCAGTCAACAGCTAGCCGAAGAAAGAGTGGCAGCGAAACGCCAAAAGGAGTTTCTTTGTGACTCGCCTAAAACGCTGGTATAAAGTGTCTTTGTGAGGAGAATGTGGACAAAAGCGAGGGCAGCCGAAATTGGAAATCGTTGGGTTCTTCGACTCTCCACCAAGCATCAATCAGGTTCCCCCCATACACTCGAATTGTTTGAATGCCTGGAACTTCTTTCAAGGGATCAAAGCAAGTCTCCAGATTGTCTGCAAAGTAGTCTTTCTCTGATGTTTCCCATCTGTAGTTGAGATCGTCTGTGTTGACAAATTTTGGCCGCTCCCTCTCCCTCACAGTAGGCATTTTTTGAGGCCACAATACAACATCGACTCTCAGAGTCTTTAACGTCGTTGCGCGTTTGAGTTGTTTGGCAATGTCGGACAGGCAGGATCTGAAGTTCTCTATCCCGGCTTGGCCATTTCTCAGCAGAGATCTTAGACGGAAAAGATTGAGTTGTAAATAGCATTCACGCATTCGAAGAAACCAAAGGGCTTCCTTGAGCTCGGGAAAGATGTGTTGGGTTTCAGGGTCAAAATATCGCTCGAGGTGGATGGAGGAGCATTTGGGTACAGGACCCCGCAAGCCAAGCCATGGTTTCTTGATATCAAGCTCGAAGCTTTCGACAAGCTGGAATCTGACGGCACAGCACCACCGATCGAGGAATTCTTTGAAAAGATCAGATCCGGGCTTCATCCGGTAAAGCAACCCTCGTGGGAGTTGATGACTGCCAGCGTATAATGCATCCGCATGGAAAGATTTGCCAATGTAGCTACCAACGCAACGAGTGACAATCTGGTTGGAAGTAAGATAGCCCTTAGGATGAGCATTGCAGCACCCTTTTCTTTTGGGGCCTATAGGTGACGGTGGAAGAATCTCATCGTAAATTTGATTGCGAACTATCTAGTACATTAGTGGCGAGCTCTCTTAGCACATTGGGAAATAAACCCATGATTCTATTCAGAGAGTGATTTAAAGGCAATACAATGAGAGCTTGAGCATGGTCGCAGTTCGAAAGACTGTATCGATCCTCTTTCGTCTCAAGGGTCAGAATATCAACCGCACTTCGGATTGTGTTACATGTTTGTCCCAAGATTGAGGCATTAAGAGAACTGCTCATCTCACCTTCGCCTGGTAGCTTCGAAAACCGCTCCCAGAAGTCTTCGGTCAAAGCAGCAACCACAGGGTTGAGAGTTTCGTCCCCAGCCAAAAAAGCTCGAGCATAATCAAGGGAGTCATGGTTTTTCCATAGTCCAGCTCGATATTCGATGTCATAGGTTTGGGATCTATACCTCCTCGCGACTTGAGAAGGAGATATAATTTGTGAAGGAGGTGGCGGTAGCTCCAGTTTCAAGAATTTGGTGTACTGGTTAAGATCGGGAATACTGTTTTGAAGATATTCGAGGGGGAGAATGTCCAGAGCCATTGTTCAGTCTCATAATCTTTTGCGACTTGGTTGCGGTTGTTGGACGACGGAGTCTGGTTCATGAAATGCGGAGAAGCTAAAGATGACCTACAATAGACTCATCAAGCTGCTATAAAGCGCTCAATTCCATCCCAATCAACGCGTCAATCCGTCGCGTCTTCGCACTCACCAACAATGGCAGAAGAAGCATCAACACCAGCGCCCAACCTCATCCACGAACCTCCCTCCTTGCCAAACACACCCGACCACAAACGAACACGGACAGTCAATTCCACCCCCATAGCCTCCCACATTGCCGGTACATATTCCCAATGCCCCCTCAGCCTCACCTACTACTAACTAATTTCCCTAAGTCGAACTCTTCAAATCCCCCAAAATGGCTACAAAACCAACTGCTGTCCCTACGCTCGCAACAAGCGAAACCCCACCACCCCTCCAAGTCCAACTCCTCTCACCAAAAGGCCGCGCCCCAACACGCGGCTCCGCCTTCGCAGCTGGATATGATCTCTACAGTTCAGAAGATACAACAGTCCCAGGACGCGGAAAGGCAATGGTATCAACAAGTATCTCCATCGCCGTACCAGCAGGAACATGTACTTCTCTTCTTCCCTCTCCCAATTCCAATATACAGAGACTAACCTCTCATGTAAAATAGACGGTCGCGTAGCACCTCGCTCCGGTCTAGCAGCAAAACATAGCATCGACACCGGCGCTGGAGTCATCGATGCCGATTACAGAGGTGAGGTGAAGGTTATCCTTTTCAATTTCAGTGAGACAGATTTTGCGATCAAGGAGGGTGATCGTATTGCCCAGCTTATTGTTGAGAGGATATATACGCCCGAGGTTGTTGTGGTTGAGAAGTTGGAGGCGAGTGTGAGAGGAGCTGGCGGATTCGGAAGTACAGGTGGATTCGCTACTGTCTAGAGAGATGGGATGGGAAGGATCATAATGTTGACATGATAACATGATGTGGAGAAGCACGGATTTGACACGAGTCATAGAGATGATGAATATTCTTACGTATCTAGGAGATGAAATACTCTCTAGGGACCTCCAATACTAAGGCTACGAAAAATTAAACGCATCCAATTTAGACCAACGTCCTCAACTCAGCTTCAGAGCACGTCCTTGCTCAAATTCTCCTCGTTCCCTTATACCTTCGATAGGTACGCTGAGGTCTACGATGTCCATGTATAAGACTCTCGCCCTCCTCTTTGCTCTGCGCAGCATACTGAGCCATAGCCTGGATCATTCCATGAGTGAATCCAGGTGCTTTAGATGATTCTGGCTCAGTAGCCGAGACTTCAGATTTCTTAGTGCTAGTGCGGCGAGGAGGGATAACACCATCTGGCTGGAACGTTGGCGCTTTGGTGGGCTTTCGCAATTGCGTCTTGGTTGTTGCACGGAGTGTTGGGGCCAGTTCTAAGTTCTGTTTAGCCGCATGACTGCCGAAAAGGAAAGAAGGAATGGAAGTACCTATGAATACATTCTCACCACGAGTCTCATTTCGCTGTGGTGACCTCGCTCTCAACTCGGTTTCAAACTCGGCTCGAGTTAGTATGGAATGCTTTGAATTGTCATCTATTGCGAATAATCAGCGTCTCGTTCTCGATGCCTAAGACTGGTAGATTTTCATACCACCATGCCAAGAAGAACTTCGTGGGCGTGGAGGATCGTAAGGTACGTTGGCCGTGGCGAAAGAATCGGGAGAATCCGAGCGGCCAATTCGTCGTGTGTATTCCTCATCGTCAGACATGATGGACGCTCTCTCTAGCTCAAGAAGACTCTGCAATCCCTCGCCTGATTCAGCCACAACATCATCCTGACTTGAAGCATTGACTGTGTCGGAAAGGGTCCGCTGAGTTCCGTCCTCGGATTGCTCAGGATTTGTGCTCCCACGATTGGTAGGGGTGCTTTCGCTGTCGTAGCCCCAATCTTTACGGACGTCTTCGTTGCTGTCGACGCTGACGCTCAAACTACTGGCCGAGCTATTCTTAGAGCGGAGACCGATGCCCTCTCCAAAGTGCTCTTCCAAGACCGTCTCAGCAAAATCTTCAGGAAGTTCTTCGTCGCTGTGATACTCTCCGTTCTCTTCCTTCAAAGTGGTCATTTCTTCACTGGCCTTTGCGAGCACTTCCATTATCTGGAGACATTCGACTGCAGAGAGCTTGCGGGTTGGCGATTTGGCGCTGGGAGTACTGGAGCGTTTAGGACGGAAGAAGCCGGTCTGTTTCCGTTCGAGGATCTTGCGAGCGGTGGCTTCTCTTTCGTTGGAGGCACGGTAGCAGTGGAAGATGATAGCGATGACAGCAACTAGAGCCATTGCTGCTGGGATATAGAGGAGAAGGGGAGAGCCACTGTTTGTGATTTGTGAGGCATAGGCAGAGCCGCCGCTCGCAAACTTGGAGGCATAGGCGTTTGTGTTATCCGTGGCGTTCAATGCTTGCAAGGCTTCGATGATCTGTTCTATGGTGTACATGATGTAGAGCTGTCGGTTGATTCGACTAGTGTCTGCTAGGCTGGAGATTTGTAGTAAAGAGGTAAGGTGTGAAGGTTATCGAGTGAGCAAAATATTCTGATGAGAAGAGAATGAGTTGTTGTTGTTGTTGTTGGCGAAATCCACGTAAGAGAAACAAGGAAGCATGGCTTCGGAAACGTGCGAAGCAAAAGTGGAAAGTGCAGCCTTCAGCAACGCGACTGCTGAGAACAGAATGAGATAACTCGACATTAAAAGACCAACGAAGGCTGTCTTATTATTTAGATACTTGAAGAGAGGAGAGCATACAAACACAAGATATCGTGCACTTAAGAGGCAAACCTAAAACGTTCCACCCTCCCTGCAAACCTTGCTAAAGACATCCTCAGTGTGCTCCCAGACCTTGTCCATAGTGCCATCCTTCATCATGGTGTCGACTTTGGGATTGTTATAGGCTTTGCTATCCTGCCAAACAAGAACCACTTTTTCCTTTCCAAATTCCTCGTTTGTAGATGCCCATAAATGTCTCTCGCCACTATCCTGGATAGGAACCATCCAGGGCTTCAACAAGAATGCTGTCTTGTCGAAGGCGAACCTGGCCCAACCCGGAAAGCCTCTCAACAGGTTGGTGTTCACCCCACCAGGCTGACTGTGTATAAAAGTAATAGCAGGGTTTGTTTGTGAGAGTTTGTGGAAGGACAGTGTGGTCATGGTGATTGCGTGGTTTGCGCAGTTGCTGACAGAGTACGATGTCTTGAGTGGGAGATCTTTGAGGTTGACAGGAGACTCAAGCGTCGCTCCCAGGACGGATACAATTCGAGCTAGCGGCTGGACTGAAGGGTCCTGGGATGGTTGGGCAGCTTTATTGAGTAGCGGAAGGAGGTTTTGTGCAAACCGTAAACGGCTGTAGTAGTGTAAGGAGAACTTCCTGTCCAATCCCTCGGGAGTTTCTACACTGAGTCAGTAAAAGAAAAACAGACTGAAATAAGCTTCGAAGCAATACCATCTCGACCCTTCATTGTCATAACACCAGCGGAGAGGAACAAGAGGTTGATCTTATCCTCCTTTGCTTTGATGTCCTCGCACACTTTGTCAACGTTCCGTAGGAGGGCAACATCAGACTGTATGAAGTTGATTTGGCTTTCTGGGTTTAATCCTTGAAACTCTTTCTTGAGCAAGTCGGCCTGCTCCTGGCTTCGTCCTACAAGATAGACTCTTGGTTTAACAGTATGGCGTACAAACTCTCTAGCAGTACTTTCACCAATACCACTAGTCCCACCAACTGGTGGTAATTAGTTAATTCTCAATCTTATAAGAAGATGTGGTGTACTCACCAAAGACTCCTACGAGTCCAGAGCCATAACGCTTCAGTCCTGTTAGCTGGGCCTTGATATCTTGGATTGAAACCATGATCAATTTGGTGGAGAAATGTTTATTTTTGATCTACTTGGACAATCGAGAGCTTATTGGAGGGGATTCTACTCCAGGCATCTATACAGCAACGAGTCTTACGCGTCTGAAGAGTTTCCTTGGGTGGACGGTTGGAGTTGTAGTCGTCCGTTTGTCGGCGGACTTTCGTCCGAACATTGAAAGTCTGTGCTCAAGCTTCGAGCTTCGAGCTTCGAGCTTGTTCGAGAAGGATTCAGTTGGGATCATTCAAGGAGCAACAACAGCACATCACAAATTCCGAAGGACCCAAGTGCGAGCCGAAGAGAAGAAAGTAGAAAGAGTGTATGACAAAGCCAGAGGTTCGAGACTCCTGACCAGAAAACACGCCTATATCAAGTTGGAAGGCAAACGCTTCCTGACGCGCCTTCTTCTTCGATAGTCAGAGATAATGTTTTGGTATTGGCCCGATTGACAGGGTGGTCAAGGCTTCAAAAGCGTCAAGAACCCAGTACTTCGGGCAATTCTTCGCGAAGGCAGATATTTATTCGACCTGTGAGCTGCCAGTTCAGTCGACCTGAAGTAACTCAACTCGACGAGCAGGGCCTCTACTCATCCGCATTCATCTAGTCTCTAAAAGATGATGGACACCAAGATCGATCATCGTCATCCGCAGCTCAATCGCCCGAAGAGGAATACAAGCGATTTTTCCTCATTCCAGTGGCCTTGATCCACCCTCGTCAGACTGCTCGATGAAGCCGACGAAGAGGCCAATCTTAGCGTCACTTTTTTAGGTCAAGGCAATAGTAGTGTGGAGAAATCTGAAAGGAAGTTAGGGTTGTAACGCATGCTGAGAACGATGCGGTTCAAGATCCAATCCATGGTCAAGATTGTCTTCCTTGTACCCAGGACTCAATCCTCCACCGCAGAGATGAAAGGAGCTTCTCTGGCTGCAAGCGGCAATGCGGCACATCGATCTCGTCCAAGGCAACATTCATCAATGTAGAGATTGAAAACTGTTCACATGACTTGTTCGCCTGAAGACTCCGCTCGGGACCTCCTGGTTCCTAGAAAGGCCTCGGACTTTCCGAGCACAATCCCATGAAGATAGGTCTATAGCATATGGATGCTAATTCCTTCTTCCCTACTTTTTACCAATAAGCGTTGAGTACGCAGGTTACATGATGACTATACATTCTCACTATACCTCACTAGCTTGGAAGTTGTCTATATACTTCTATATTGATGAAGCCTGTATGATCTATGAAAGCGCGCACAGCTTTCTAGCGTCTTGCAATATTATATGCTATGAAGGGCTTGTCAAATCCCCGCATTTCGCCCTCTGGATTAATCTCAGTCATCGCAATCCTCATAGGCTCTGGGCCTCATTGCTATAGTTTTGTCTGCCCATCCTATTGATATACCCTGGGCTTTGCGCTAGACTTTCTAGGGTCTGAAAAGCAGTTTACTTCAAAGTAACCAGTCTACACCCAGGGCGAATCTGCGATTCTTAGCTTTGCGCTGGCATTGAGGTCCGAATCTTCGCGGAAGTCAGACCTTCCATTATATGCAGCAATATAAGCAAAAGCATTCTCTGGTCGCCTTTCGCACTCCTGAAAAATTTAGGCCTTCTGCATTTCATCATGGTATGCAATTCGCGCATTGGTCAAATGCATGGGTGGCGAACTCAGGTGTATCAGATATATTATCCCAAACAGGACTGAATCTTAAGTGAACGAAACACCAGCATCAAACACGGAGCTTGCCACAAGATCTCACCTTCGCGTCTTTTCTAACTATGACTCTGTCAAATCCATCCCACTTCACGAAATGCCATCATCATTGAGCAATCCACCAACTGCGAGGAAGTCATCGAGGCGGCCGAGGGCGGTTCAAGCCTGCAACCTCTGCCGTAACAAAAAATACAAATGCGATGGTAACCTTCCTTGCGTACATTGTAAAAGTAAGTCTAATGGAGAGTCCGGAGTTCTATCTCACTGACGAGTTGCAGGGCAATGCATAGACTGTGTATACCAAGGAGCACCCAAACAGCACGATGCCGGACATTATTCCGTTGCGTGAGTGTTGTGTGCAGACATTAACCATGATCAAGTTAGACTAAAGTCAAATAGTTATGCGAAAAGGCTTGAAAGACGACTTCGGACAGCAGAGGCCGTCCTGCTGACGCATGGCCTCTATCTCAACGATGATCTCGATACATGTCATGTAGATGCAGAGCGCCAAAAGAGCAATCAACCAACTTCGAAAAATTTCCAGCTTTCGACTCCTGAGAGCTTCGTCTCCAGCTCGAACGATGTTAGCAACGTTGCTCAAAGCTCGAGCGGAATAAGTGAGCACGACACGATTGAGGGTGAACATATGAACAACGAGGTCATGGACATTAATACGACTACCAAAGGATACGAGTATCATGGCCAAACATCCTCGATAGCATTCCTAGAACGATTACGAAAATTGACAGAGTCAAGTACGCCTTCACAACCCAACAAGCCACCAATCATAATATGCCCAGAATTCCCACCTATATCTGGCCGCTCTTTGGTGACAGATTTTCACAACGACTCGTTCATACACCACGAAGAGCCTCCTTCATGGATTCCAGAGCCGGAAGACGATGAGTTCTTCCCCTTACAAGCTTACACATTCATCGAAGCCTATTTCAGCCATCAGCATTTTGTTCACCCTATCATAGACAAGGAAAATTTCCTGGTTCACTGCCGGAAGCTTTGGGAAGGCCAGGCTGGAACGGTGGAACGGAGCCTCAGGGCGATTTATTTCGCCTCATTGGCACTTGGGGCCCTTACTCGAACCTGGAATGAAGAGAACATCGGCGGAAAAGGACGAGACGAATGGACTCGTTTGCTGTTCCGCAAAGCCGAAGCAGCGTTAGGCCGGCCTGGCGCTTTTCCAAATCTATGCACCGTGCAAGCCACATTGATTTTGGCCAAAGTTTGCCAGTATCAACTGGATTTGAATCTTGCTTACACTTATCTCGGGCTGAGCATTCGAACGGCTTTAACATGTGGCATCAATCGTTTGACCGTATTTCGAGTCAAGGACATCCCGAAAGATTCACCAACTCTCATGGTGGCGAGAACATGGTGGGCACTGTACTCTTTGGAGATCGAGCTTAGCTTTGCACTGGGCAGGCCGGATACTTTGGGCTTGGACTACCATCACAACAGACCTATACCGAAGATGAACGGCAGTGAGTGCGATATGGTTCGTGCGACGTTAGATCTGTCTGTGGTCATTCGCGATGTCTCTTCTGGTGCACATCTGAGCGCAGCCAAGCTGCCGGACAGAATCAAGCAAGCCAAGAAATTAGAGCAGCAATTGAATAGCTGGCTGGCTCAGCTCCCAGAAAAGATCCGACCGACTTCCGGAACGGACGTTCTCAATTCTGGCTCAATCCGCGACCAGCAGTGGGCGAAATTGCAGATGTTCGTCCTGAACATTCGTCAGTCATCCTATTCGCCTTCAAGAACAGGGATTCATTTACTAACTTAGAGCAGGATACCTTCATGTTATGACAGTTCTCTTCCATCCCTTCTTCCAATTGGCCACCAAAGTATCCGACAAATCAAAATTGTCTCCAGAACTCATCGAAGCAGCAGAGAAATGCGTCGACTCAGCGGTAAAAATGATCAGAATAATTCACGACACATATCTAATGCATCACTTCATGCGTACTTGGTAAGCATGCACTATCATCAAATAGAGTCTCTCTAGCTGACATGGTCGCAGGTGGTACAACACCGTTTATCTCTCATTTGGAATGTCTGTTCTCCTCGTTTATGAAGCGAAGAAACCGTTCCCATCGCGATGGAACTACGACCCACTGCTCTATGTCGAGCAATCTCTGGATGCTCTCGAGACTATGCAGGAATGCGGAGTTGCAAGCAAGATAGCCAGCTTTGCCCGCGAGCTCCTTGACACGCTACGAAAGCAACGCCACAGACCTGATACCATGCCCGGGCCTCAGCTAGCCGTAACGACAGATCCTTTGGACTTTTGGTCGGGGATGCCACAGTTCAATGAGGTTTTCCCCGATTACATTGGTGACTTTGGGGACTATGCTGAGTTGGGTCTTTTTGATCAGGGATTCTCCGACCTAAATACTATGTCAGACTCGATGGTAAACATTCACGATCCCGGAATCTACCCTTCGCCCGCGGTGCTTTGAGTGGTAGGATGCCATTTCACAAATCCCTGCATTGAGTACGAATCTCCCACGCGACTGCCAAAAACCAGGGCATCATCGAGAGACCATCTTGACTTATGCAAAGCATGTGCTGGGGAGATAGGTTGCAGCACGTCCGTCCCAGAGTGTCAGAAATTACGGGCTATCGTCTCTAGCTTTGTTGGTACCTCCTGGACCGTAATGAAGGAGAGACTTGAACAAACGACACGCCCAGCAAACAGTCTCGAGATATATTCTCAAACGCTCAACCTGAAATTGGGCTGAGAGGCCGCACTGCAGGTATCAGTCATGGCATGTTTGACCATATGAAGGAACCAATCCGTGAGGTCAGCACCTGTTTATCAATCATTCGAAACTATACTTACTATATGTTCCCACAGACTCGCCGCTGCTGTCCCATCAGAGGAGGGGGGAATTCATCATGCTCGTGGACAGTGGATGGAATATGAAGAGTGAGAAATACATGAATGCTGGGGAAAATCCACCGATAAGATTAGATCTTCATCTATATTTAGCTTCCAATGCATTGCATCTTTGTCCAACCTTCGAATCGCAGCAACAAGAGATAACCACCATGTCTTCTGCTCAATATGAAGAATCTCTAGCATGGCCCTTCCACGCCGGTTCTACAATGTCTTGGTCTTGTCCTTGGTCGTCACGATCAGCGCCTATCTCTTTCTGTATCGCAGCTCAGGCCGTAGCTATGCTTCCCCGGTGGTGGACCTAAACAATGGCAACCCATCATTGAACTTCAATCCGAGCGAAGATACTCTCAAAAATATAATTGCCCCAGTGAAAGATTCCTCATACCTCGATGACCCCCCAAAATCACCCCTCCCTCCGCCAGCAACCACCAACTCAGAAGGAGATAAGCAAAAGGTGGAGGAACAAGCAGTGCAGGAGACCATACGAATCGCCGTAACAGAATCAGGTGGAAGCCATGATGAAGTTACAGCCGCCCTCATACACGCATTCGGAAAACAACCAGGCGCAGAAATAAGCACATTCCTGCTCCTCCAACGCTACGGAATCACCGATATCATTCAGGGTTTCAACTTGACGTCTCCAACCGCTATCAGCAAACCATCCGGTGCATTCGAAGCCAGTCTCACAGACTTACCTCATCCTCATATCTTGGTCGCGGCGACATGCGAAATTGAAATCATTAAGCTTGCAGCGGCTTACAAGGGTCTGCTCGCTGGTGGCAAGACATTTCTCTTCTGTATCATACATCATGCAGATCGCTGGGTTGAAGGAGAATTGGTAGATGCGATCCGGCCATGGGTGGAGAAAGGCTTGGTTCATTTCATCGGCTTAAGCGCACATACGGCAGAATATCTTCGGACAAAATGTATCACAAAATGGAGTCTCAAAACAATCATCCACATCGACGCTCTCCCACCAGTCTTCCCGGTCAAGATAGAAGAAATGCCAAAAAGCAATGGCACCCTCACATTCGCCCTCCAAGGCGACTACGACCCCTCCCGCCGCAACTACACATCCACCTTCACCCACCTAAACTCCGTCGTCACCTTCGCTCAAAATCTCTCCACGCCGCATAATATCACACTCCGTCTTATAGGTCACGGAACCAAACCCGAAGTCCCTGAATCTCTCAAATCCCACGTCTCCTTCGACCATGATCTCGACTATAAAACATACTATACCCTCCTCTCCCAAACATTTACACTTCTACCCTCCTTTGCGTCCAAGGAGTATTATGATCGGAAGGCATCTTCGACTATCCCAGCAGCGTTGATTGCTGGTGCGCCATTAGTGGCTAATGCGGACCTTTTGGAGGCGTATACGTATATGCCGGCGAGCGCGGTTTGGATACAGGGTTATATGGAAGGTGAGATGGATGTTGTGCAACGGATTGTAGGGATGAGTGATGATGAGCGTGACGCCAAGAAGAAGATTGTTAGGGAGACTTGTAGGGTGCTTGTGGAGAAGAATGTCAAGCTAGTTGGTAGATGGATGAAGAATGGGCTTGCGAGGGTGAAGTAACCAGGATGGATATAATCACGAAAGCGCATGACACTATTTTGCTTTGGTAGTTTATTGTTGTCTTCGATCATCTACGTGCTCGAGCTACGACTTTCTACTTTAATGCTACAGATCTGACTTCCCCCTTCCCACTTAGGGTATATTACAACAATACTACATAAACATGAGAGTGCTCTATTTCCATCGCCGCTACCTGCGCGTCCGAGAGGGAGAACCAAGATCTCGGGTATCAAAATTGTCTACAAACACCACACCTTGTGTTAAGGTAAACTCATAAACAAATCTAACATCTTAGGATATATCGGCGTCCCCAATCCCGTTGCTAAACATTCAAAGTCAGTATTCGCACAACAGTTATCAAGAGGGCGAAAGTGAGACATACCAGGATCCCAACCTTCCACAGCCGAAAAGCCAGGAGTACCACACCCTCTATTCCCACCTTCCGTCACATCTTTCATAACCCTTTGCACCATCAGCAACCATCATCAAAAAGAGAACGAGAGGGAGAGAAAAACTTACTCTGGATGCTCATAAAGAACCTGATTAATGAATCCAACACTCTTCTTCCCCTTCTGCATCCTCTCTTCGTTAATCAAAGCAATCATACTCCCGAACGTAGGCGCACTAGCACTAGTCCCATAAACCAACGTGAAATTTCCATCAACAGTAACGATGTAGTTAGCGCCGTTGGCACTAACATCGGGAAAGCCTCTCGTCTTTTGCGAGTTGTTGAAGAGATCGGCGTTGTAGGGTGGTGTATGGTCCTGCCACCAAGTAGCAAGCGTCGTCTTTTGATAATCTGGCATGGGGAAAACATTGCTGAAGCCGCCACCGGAACGGATAACTGTTTCGCAGGCTCGTTCGGGTTGCGTTGAACTGGCTAGAGCGCGGACGATATTGGTGTTGTTGGGGACTTGGGTTGCGCCGATGGAGGTTACCCATGGACAGCCGCCTGGGAAACTTGGGTTAAATTTGCCGTTGTTGGCGTTTGCTTTTGTGAGGTTTCCAGTCATGGGGTCCATGCAGCGGCCTTGGTTGCCGGCGACACCGTAGTCGCCTGAGGAGTAGAGGACGGTTATGCCTTGAAGAGCGAGTTTCATGTACTCTGTGCATTGGCGCTGGGCGTACTTTGCTGTTAGGTCGGCTTCGTTGAAGCCGTAGGAGGTAGCGATGACCTTTGTAGCGGCGTAGCCACCACAGTTTGCAGGGCCTATGTAGCCATCTGGATTTTCCGGGTAGATCGCATCTTGGTTTGGGTCGTCTCCACCCTCGAATGTGCAGTATGATCCATCGATAGCGTCGAGGAAATTGTTGAATGATGCTCCCTGCTTATCGTCTCCAACCTGGTAAAGGGTGATCTTGATTGGAAATACCAAAGGCATAGCGATTTGAAGGTCGAGATCTGCTTCTCCATTCATGTCGAAGCTCTGGTTTGCCTTGTTGATTTGACCACCATCAATGGACTGCAGAATTGGTCTCTCTCCCACCATCTTGGAGGAGAAGTTTCTAAAGAACTTGTCAAGATCAGAATCGATGTAGGATTGAGGAGAATATTCAACGATTCTGGATTCAGTTAGCAACTATCTTCCAAACCAAAGAAACTCGACTGACCCAAGCGTATTTTGCGGATTAGCAGTCTGTCCCGGTCCAAATTGGTAAAGCGCTCGAACACAGTTTGGAGTGATGGCTCGGTCACAGCTCTCAAGCTGCTGAGCATCCACGGCATCGCTTTCCGCAAGAACGGCTCCTTGCTTTGGTAGAGATCCCAATCTCATGCCAACACTTGCAGCCTCTCCTGGCCTAATCTTCTCTATTTGTCTATCGGCATCCGCAGCAGTCATAGCCTTGATTTCCCGCTTCAACTCTTTCTTCGCCGAGTTGGGCACCATATGAGACGGAAGCTTTCGCTGACGCCTTTTGGGGTCATCGTGCCTCACTTTGGCATCGAAGTGAACGGTCGGTGTTACGAAGTCGACCAAACTCGAGATATGGGCAGGAAGGTGGTATTCGTGGCAAGCTATGTGTGGCGTGCGGCTTTCCGTGTGCTCGAAAATATAGTACTCTGTTTTGAACAATCGTTCCGCTTCGGAAATCGTAGCATCGAATTGAAGCCAGTTAAGACCCTGGGAGAGCTTAACTCGGGACTTGTCAATTCCGGCATCATGAAGCCAATTCCTAACAGCGTGAATGTCTTCCGTGCTAACGAATGTCAGTAATAAGTCGGTCAGTTCCATAGTTCATTAAATATACCTAGGTGCAAAGGCTTCCGCAATTTGTCTCGGAGTCCAATGTTGTCCATATTTCAGGGACTTCGGATGAGAGACATCATACATGAAATCCTCAGCTCTATGAAGATTCCTCTGATTCAACGCAATCCTAACCGGAACCACCGTCCTCGTATCCAACTTCGACCTCTTCACCCATTGCGGCGGCGGCGAATGTCTCTTCTCGTGCAAAATATGATGAACGGCTGGGTGAGGGGAACAAAAAACATTGCTCGCAAAGGACAATAACAAAAGAACCGGAATAAAAGATAACATCTTGACAAGAATGAAAGAGAAGGAGGTACCGTCCAGACAGCCCACACCGGTGGACAAACAGGGTCCCGGCCATAGTTTTGTAGAATCAATATCATGGTTCAACGCTTATCTTTCGGGGGCTACGATATTTTGCTCGTGGTTCTGGAATCTCAGACGGTAAAACCTTGCATGTACCGAAGATTCACTGGGAAAAGTCTTGATGCTCGGCTAGGGGGCTTGCCAGGAGACACAAGAGTCCAATAGTATGACATGAAAGCCTGAACATAAGAAATTGGTTTGTAGCGCTGGAACTTGCGCAGATAAAATTGAACGAACCATTGCTGTTGCGGCGGAAACTTGTTTATGGCGTTTCCTACGAGCAACAGGTGAGTGTGTCTTGAACTGTTTCATGGTCCAGCCAGACGCTCCTGATGTGGAGAGTGTCACGTATTCCTACGCGCATAATTTCAGCTCAGGACTAGAAAGAAGCAATAGACTGTGCTGCGAGATAAGAGCCTCAGACTCGTACGCGTCAGAAAGCGATGATTACGAAGGACTTTGTTATGTGTGAAGAGAAAGTGGAGGAGGTTCGAGGAGTTGATCAATGTATGCTTAGCGCGCGCAAGGAACTAAGCCGCTCACCTTTCCTTTTTGGGCCCAAATTTGTTGGACACTAGCTTTTGACGACAACAACAACAATCCTGAGGCTCACATCGGCCATGTGAGACTCATCCCTCCGAGTCGTTTCACTTGAAATGGAGGACGATCATGCTATCTCCATCACGACGAAAAACGTTCAAGAAAATGCCCAGCGACGCCGAGTTGAGATCAGTCTACCTCGAGTGTATCAATCAACTTGCCATCGCCCATCATCAATCCACCCAGCCAGTATATTCACAATTTTATGAAGGGATTTAAAAAATCTTCAAAATCCTTGGCCAATCTCGGCAATTTCATCCCAGGGCCTCGCCGCGATTGCGAAGCAGAAACCGTTTCGAACTGGACATACGTCAATGCCACTCTCCATCTACTATCAGGGCATCAACACTCAGTTTCATCCGGTAGCACACCAAAGAAAAATTGAAAGAAGATAGGAAGCTACCAGGTCAACAGGAAGCAGAATAAATTGGATATCTTTGTGTATTTACTCCAAAAATGCGCAACGCTCAAAAATTTCTAGCAGGATCACCATGTCCATGTCCCTTGTTGGCTTCCATATGACCACTCGCCGCTCCCCAAACACTTCCAACTGTCAATTCCGGGCCTTTATCAATGGGTCCTAGCCGCATTGTTCTTGTATTACTTCGCGCTAGTGGTTGTTGTTGTTGTTGTTGTTGTTGTTGCTGCCCGGAGTGTTGTGGAGATTGATGCAACGGATGGGCTGTGTCCGGTGCTATCCAATGTGTCGGAGAAGGTCTCTCCCTCAACGAACCTGTTGATGGTTTTCGTGATGGCGCCTTGGCAGAGCCTATGGGTGGAGAAGATGCGACAGGCACATTGGCTTCTCGAGTTGCGAATGATGGGCGACGGCCTGGCCCCGGACCCGGACTTGCTGATCCTGCCCCTCGCCAGCTCGGTGAATTCAGTACTGGATTATGGCCAGGTGGATATCTGTTGATCCCGCTGACTGAAGCACTACGTCTTTGTCGTTGCATTGTTCCACTAGGAACTGTCGCAGCAACTGGATTCGTAGGATATCTGCGGATGGGAGCAATGGGCCCGTTCTTGTAACGCTCTTGACCGTTACCCGAGTTCATGTTAGGTGGAACCCATACCCCCGTCGAGGACATTTGAGGCGCTCCTCCTGGGTAGCCAGATGGTGCCCACGTTCCTGGCTGGGGCCCCTGTCCCGAGCCAAGAGATCGACTACGGTGATGACCTCTTATTCTTGCACGCTCTGGAGACTCCATAGCTTCTTCTGGCAAATCTATCGATGGCAACGTAGGTTCCATACTGCCGACTGCATGCTTGTCGTCGAATGGATTCGTGCCAGCAAATCCAACCTTTTTACCAACATCTGAAGAGCCACGTTCTGACAATTCCTCGATGCTGTCAATCGGTCTGAGGAGCATTCTTCCGGTATCAACAGTTGGCTGGAAGTATCTGGTTCGTGGTGGTGGTATGTAACCATACTTTTCATCTGAGAAGAGTTAGCCACGGACTCTTCATACAGTTCACAAGCGGATACTCACTGATTGGTTCGAGAGGTGGAGATCCATCTTCTGGCCTAGCGACCGATGCAACTAGCACGCTACCAGTACTTGCATCAATACCGTTCCCATAAGGTCCAAAGGAAAGCCGTTTGTTGGCTGCGGCACATCGACGAGCACGCCATTTCCAGAGGAAGAAAAGAAGTAGTCCAACTAAAGCAACAGCTGTCAATCCACCAATAACTCCGCCGACAGTTGATCCATTGCCCTTTCCAGCCTTGGGCGCTGACTGAGCAGATGGAGTATCAAACGGTGAAGACGCGATAACCCCAGAGCCTTTCCCTGCTGTAGGATCAGGTGTTTTGGACGGTTTCGATGGAGAATCTGAGCCAGATGAGGGTGCAATTCCGAAAGGAACGGGAGTATTCGTAACAGTTTTAAAGGTCGTGGATTGCTGTTGCTTTGTTGGAGAGGCGCGTGGATCAGGATATGAAATTGTTGGTACAGGTGGTGGTGGTTTCGAACTTGGCGTAGGTGCATTTACAGATACCCAGAAAGAAGGAGAAGGCTGTTCCGATGGAGGCTGTGATGTCGGTTTCGCAGGTTGTGGCACATTCTGGTACGTTGCGCTTTCTACAGGCGGGCTGTCCACGGACGAAGGGGGTGGGGGAGGAGGAGGAACAACTGGAGTATCAACGGCTGGTGGTTGGGTCGTTGAAGCTGCTCGAGTCCGCGTTGGTTTCGCAGCTGGCGCAGAAGGCGATGGCTGAGGAGTTGGTGATGGCGTTGGAACAGGCTCAGGTGATGAGACTGAACTGATTGGAACCACCGAGGGCGCACTCGAAGGAGCAACACTCGGTGATAGCGCACTGGAGTCAAGCACGCTATCTGGGGAGATCTGGGGTAGTGGCATCGCGTTCACTGAGTGTTAGACTGCTACGAGATTTGCAGTGAAGCATTACAGCAAAGAGCCACCTCAGTTTCGGCAGTGTCCGTGAGGTTCAAAGTGGGAAACTGCAGGTAATAACCCGCAGTGAACACTTTACCAGCTTCGAGGCGCATTGTAACATGCTGTCGCCTTTTAGTTGGTCCTCAATGGGCAGCGAGATTGGACCAGGTTGTTTGCCGGCCGTGAATATATTGCAACGATACGACTGCAAGAACAGGGTCGGAATTTTACTCCTGCCAAATCCGTGTCTGTAGTAGAATAATGACAGGGGTTTAGGGCAAGCCTCGGATTATTCGACGGCCGGGAGTGGTTTAATTGTGGCAGAATCCTGATCCTCCTCATGGGAGTGAACGCATAGCCCGGTTAATCTACGGCGTTTCAAACACGGCACACCTAGAATGAGTGTCACGAGAGTGGCTTGGCACAAAGTGAGGAAGCTAGAACAGAGATATAGTGGAAAGAAATTTCTCCTATATTGTCCGGAATGGCTGTCGGTGTATCTGTATAGACGGATGGAGCGAAATGAACGTCCCAATAGAGGAATTTATTCATCGTCACATGACTTATAGCCTTCTTGATCGAGCTTGTTGCCTTATCGAGATGATATCCGGGTCCCTGCTTCGATACGCGCGCTGCTTTCGTACTTTTTAGGGTCTCTGTGCCATTAACTCTTCTTAGCTGGTAGTAACCACTGGAGATGTTGTTCATAGATTTGTGTGGACTATTTCTCCAATGCGATTGATTTTGTTCTCAATTATTGTTTTGACAGCCAGGACAAACGGGAAGCGTCCAGTCATTATTCCAAGGATATTTCCAAAAAAAACATGACGAAAGTCAGACGGTCGATGAGAGACTCACCTCGATAGCGTCGAAGGTAGCAAGGAAGGATAAAAAATTCTAAGACTTACTCGATTGGGTTCGCCAAAATAGCAAAACCTGTTATAATCCGCGGAAGCAACAAAGTTGATTGGTAGACGACAGATATTTTTGTGCCTTCAAACAGGATCAATCCAATTCCACGGTTGCCCGCCAAAAACCGATGTCATGACAGCACACGGACTCGGTAGATGAAGTATCGAGAGACTAGCACAGTGGAAGAAACCCACTAGTGTTATCCTTCCATTTGAAACACTAGACTCCTGGTGGTCCTGCAGTCCAGGTATGCAGTTCTTTGCTCACATGAGTGTCGCGGTAAGGGTCCCAAAGGATCGTAGCCAGCATTATTCGACCTGAGTCGTGATCCTCCTCACGAACAGGATATCTTGAGAACAAATATCAGGGGCTTGTACGGTGCGTGTAGTCCACAACAATCGAGAAGTTTTCCAACCGATAATGTCGATCCTTAGAAAAAGCTCCCAGGGAACTTTCGGTACCTCCAACTGTTTTGAGTGATAAGAAAATCTAGTCCTAAAGTGTGAATATTGGCATGCTCGAAAGAGGATTCTACCAACGATCCACGGAAGAATGGCGATGATGCCTCCGTCTCGCGTGATGGCCCAGGGGCCTCTTTGTCCATTGTGAAAAACGATGTGGGAAACTGTCCTTGAGTGACGTCGATGTATCGCGATTTACCGTTGCAGAGCTAGAAAAGGGGCCGGCCAGGAGAGGAGAGGAGAGGATAAAGGCCCAAATGACGTGGTGACAGAAGTATAAAAGATATGGGAAAGTGATTAACGCGCTAAGGCGGACTCTTGAGTTTGAAGCAAGAATCTATCAACCTTCCAGACCATAGGGACAGTGGAATCAGCCCCTCAGGTGAATGCCGAGGTCGAAGACCAGGGCCATGTAGCGTGGCATCCCAGAGGATTGGCGATGGTTCTATGGAATCCTGTAGGAGAAGAGGATGTGCATTGATAAAATGAAGGAGCACGATGAACAAAGGCTATGATTCAGCTTCCATGATTGGCAAGGGAGCTGCCGCCCTTGACCCTGAAGATCAGCTGCTACCTCACGATTCTCCGTTGCCTTTTTAGGGGAGTCGACAACAATTGTAGAACCTTGCATGTTTTCAACTTTGTTCCTCGTCCAACCGAACAGGTCTACAATAAGAACGGAGAAAACCAAAGTTTTGAAGATCGAAGGCACAGATCTCGTTGCATTGGAAATCAAAATTTAGAGCTGTGTTCAGCATGGATGATAAGTGTCAAGCATGCCATGGACGGTGAAGCTGATCGTGTCCCACCTTCCTGACCGCTGTGTTGGGCTCGTTCTCCTCAGTGAAAGGCCGCTCATTCGCAATTTTTCGTCTTCCACGGAAAGACTGCTTTAGACCGATAATAGAAGTGCTCTAAAGCATGGAACTGTTGATAGTAATCGCCACCTTTTTGAGTAGCCTCTCATCCCAAGCAGGAGGACGTCCTGGCTATCGTGAGGTCGTGGAAACCGAGGCAGGGGATAGTTTATTGGGTCATTCTCATTCTCAATATCATGTCGAAGTTGATGTTGTTGGAAGAAATATGGGTGCAATGTAGATCATGAAGAAAGGGGAGAATGGAAATACCAAAGCTAGGCGCTTACCGCGGAAAATTCGCGGCAAAGAAATTCGACGAAGTCCAAAGATCAACATCCTCAACTCACCAATTCGACCATCCAACCTCACCAATTGCCATCCACAATGATCTGCCGCCGCTGTCTCCTCCGCGCATCTCGCAACTCCAAAATCCCCCCTCCACCACGCCGCTACCTAACCAATTCCCCCTCAACAGCCTCACCAGCAACAACCTCCGAAACGTCCTCTAATGCTACCCAACCATTCACCACTCCAATCTCCATCTCTCCCATAGGTCACGGCCTCAAACCCAATGCAACGAAGAACGATTCTCCCATAGCTCTATCATCAGTACCAGCCGGAACACCACTAAAAGGTCTAAACTTCCTCAAAGCAAAAGTAGATCCAGTAGCGATGGAGGACTCTGAATATCCACCTTGGTTATGGGATATTCTTAAGCCCAAAGAGAAGGCTGAGGATGAGAATTTGGCGTCGGATTTATATTGTATGTCCCTTCCATTCCCCAAACACGTCCAACCTCAACTATCCTTCCATCCCTTCCAATTCGCTAATTGTTTAACAGCAAAATCAAAATCAAAACGCACAGCCGCAAAAAAAGCCCTCAAAGCCGGAAAAATAAACCTAGACTCTGTCCAAAAGATCCCCCTCTACGAACAATCTCTCGATCTGCCGACGGGCGACGGAACGCCAGCGGGCGCCATTGAGGCTGCTAAGGCGAGGAAGGAGTTGACAAAGGCCATGAGGGAGAAAAGGAGGAGCGGGATCAAGGAGACGAATTTTTTGAAGACGATGGGTTAAGGTGTATTATTATATGTGCTGTGTGTGTGACTATTGTGCGGGTGTGAGGGGGAAGAATAGTAAAGGCTGTGTATCACAATGTAAGAGATATTTCAATATGAAAGGAATCGAGTCTTCCAGATGTAAGGCCAACATCTGAACGCACACAAGAACAAAAGCTGCGAAGGGAAGGACATCATGATAGTCGCCAGTGGCCATCGAGAATTGTAAAGCAATTCTTTCGTATAAGACCTCTCCATCTCTCCAGAGGGCGTCGCAGATTCTGGCACCAAAAGTATGAATGTTTTGACATACTAATCTCGATTATGAATTATTTACTTGAAGTTTTTAGAAGAGAAAACCACCATAACCTCCGCCTACTTTTTAACCTCCGAATCTCATCGTTGGATTCCAGGCATAGGACGCGTGCTATCTCATCTCTTCCACCTCTCAATTTTTCGAAATGAAACCATCTCCCACGATGCCGTTATTCACCATAAGCAGGGAATCATTCTGCACCCCCATCCCAGGCGGCACCATAATGACATTCTTCAGTGCCGAAGACAACAAATACTTCTTCATCGCCACCGGATCCCTCGCCAGATCCTTTCTCTGTGCCATCAAATACGCCACAACCCCAGAAACATGCGGCGTTGCCATCGAAGTCCCAGAGTCCGTATTGATGGTATTGTTGTTTCCAATCCAGGCAGAGAGAATCGTTTCACCGGGTGCATAGATATCGGTGCAAGCTCCGGTATTGGAAAAGTAGGAGATGGTGTTGTTGATGTTGATGCTACCAACGGAGATGGCGCGGCCGTTTGCGCCGCCTGCGAAGGCTGGATCTGTGAGGCAAGAGTCGAAGCCATCGTTTCCAGAGGCGACCACAACGTGCATGCCGGCATCCATGGCGGCGTTGAGACTCTGTTCCATTGCTGTGCTGCTGCTGAGTGCGTCTGGGGTTCTGATCATGCTGAAGGAGAGGCTCATGACGCTGCCAACGAAGCCGGGATTCATGGATCGAGTTTGGTGGGTTTGGATTGCGAATTGGATGCCATCGATCATGTCTGCTGTGGAACCAACACCGTTTTTGTCTAGTGCTTTGAGACCGAGGATGTTGGCTCCGTAGGCGACGCCGAAGGTTGAGGCGCCAGCTGTGCCGGCTGTATGAGTACCGTGACCAAAATCATCTTCTGTGCTGTTGGGCCAGATCATCTGCGCACGACCTCCGAAAGTGATGTGCTGGGTATTGATTCCCGTGTCGATGAGGTAGATGTCTGAACCCTTCCCTGGGGCGCCGGGGCTGTTGAAGTTGTAGGTGTAGGTGAGAGCAGCTGGGTTTCCGGTGATATCGTTCGTTGAGGAAATGCGTGCTAGACCCCATGGTGAACCTGAACGGCTCTGTGCCTTGGAGACGGAGATGGTCTTGGACTTCTCTACGATAGCAACTTCGGCCATTCCATTGAGCGCGTCGATGCAGTGGGATTTCATGTTGGCACAAAAGCCGCGGACTGTTCCGTTCCAGACCATGTGGACGTCTTCATGCTCAGGGTAGAGGTCGACTCGCGATAAGATATCCGCGACTCCTGCAGCTGATGGATGAGAAGTGTTGAAGAGGACTATGTAAGTTTCTCCTCCCGATTGGTGAGTGGATGAAGTTGCTGGTTGGCCTAGTTGTCAAAGTTAGTATGATATCGATTTCAAGGTTGAGAGCGATGGGTAAAGGTGAAGTCTGCAGCGAAGTCATTGAAATCTTTGAGCTTGCTCTATTGAAGGTACGCTCCCAATTCGAGATCGAGGACCAGAGATTTATGTGGTTGATCATTCTTGAACTGCCCAGAATCTTGTGCACTGTGACTGGGCTTGCTTGATCTTGATAGGATTGGAAGCGACCATTGATTCTGCAGACGATTTGAACTCCAATTGCGAGTGAACATACCTTGTGCTACTGGCGACGAGGTGCCGACAGAACAGAGAGCGAGTACACACGCGGCAGCGACTGAAAATATCTTCATCTTGGAAGATTGTGTGACTGGATTGGGTAAAGAATGAGTGACCGTTTGAAAACGTTGGCGACTCCTAACGAAGGAAAAGAGAGCACAGCTCTCTGATAATTAAGGAACTGTGGATGTCTTGTTAGCACTTTGAATTTTTGATCCATTCATACACAGCCTGAATGAGGTGTTCACTTACAGTGTTGACTGGTGACCGAATGAGTGGGCGAGTGAGTGAAAAAGAAAAAAGTGTCGATTGGAAGTGAAGTCCTCCAGTTGGTGGCATAGACACACGGATTGTGAACGACGACGACCTATGACGAAGCAAACACCATAAATACCCACTCCATAGTACCAAAACGGTAAATTAGATAGAGAGACAGATAAGAAGTTTGCCCAGCAAAACCTCTATAGGAAGAAAATACCTACAGCACGAACCAGGGAACATATGTACTACCTCTTACAAGCTCCACAAACAATGATGTTGTAGAACACCAAGTCCCGGTCCGCCTAAAACCCCACAGCTTCGTAAGACATTGTTCCTGTCCGTGTCACTACCCACCCTACCCAAGATGCCAACTGCTTCATCCAATACCTATCCTCTGAAACGGATGTCTTCCCACCCAGGTTACTCGTCAACATATGTCATCGCGGATGGCACAGAGCCGCAATCCTCCACTCAGCGGCTAGCGTCCTATTCTCAATACTGGGCGACCCGTTGGTGACGAAGCACCAGTCCACTCTACCCTGAGGAAAATCAGCCTCAAGAGCGTCGCGTGAGGCGCAACGACTCGGCAGTTTCAGAGCCTAACAACCAAGCAATGGGTGAAAGGGTCTGACAAATGCACCCCAGCGCCAATATGTCAAACCACATTAATTTCATTTTCTCGCGCGTTTGAGGATCGCGCTGTGCTCTCTCCAAGGTCTGGGCCGGTGCCTGATCCCTTGACCTTCGATTTGATGTTAGGGAGAAGCGATGAGGAGCGAGTGAGGAACAGGCTAATTATAGATTTGCTTACCAATTTCTTACTACTTCAGCTTCGACTTCGACCTCGACCTCTCGAAACATCGAGCATCAAATCTTCATGCTTCGATTCTCAGGATGTACAGAAGTGGAAAATCCACAAGTCTCCTACCTAACAACATATCAACCAAGCGATCCAAGTCAAGAATGGCCATCATCCTTCTAGATCTGCTTAGTAAGAAACTCCCGCGCGACTTAATTAGATACGATAGGATTATTCCTTCAAATCCTGAGCAACGGTATTTATCTAGTTAGATAGATCCTACCTTGTACTATATAGTTCACTCGCCATTTCATCCTCTTTCAGCACTAGAGAAAGGACGGATGGATGCATGGGCTCCAGCTTCCTCTTTCCCCAGGGATTCCACTAACCTATGAATTGGGTGCGTATCAGTACATAGAGCAATATATGTATACAAGTCCTAAAATACTCCTACAGAAAATCCTACAAAGTTTTAAATGACAGAGCGAAGCAGCGGCTATAAACCTCTCAACTTTCCCAAAAAGAGAACAAGATCAAGATTTCCATCGTCAACCCAATTCATACATCTCAAAGGCCATCATCTCCCAACCACGTCGTCTCCAATCAACATCATGCTTCTAATTCCCCTCTTATTTCACCTTCTCACTCCAACCATCTTCGCCACCCCACTAGCAACCAACAACCTAACCTCCGCCCTCACGGTTTCTACTCCCAACCCCGGAGACGATCAACCCCGCTCGTACGGCCCATCTTTCTGTGGTGCCAGAGAAGGAGACGGCGCCCCCAACAGACAAGTCTCCTGTCCCGGCGTCCAAAACTGCGCCGCGTACCTTCGGGGCAAGAACACAACGCCCTGCGAAGTCGACGGACTGGGCGGCGCCATATTCTGCACTTCCGGAGACGTTACCGTTTGGGGGCAGGCGATAGGCAATGGCCCGACCTCTTCTAGTTGTAGAGATGTGGCTTGTGCGCTTGATTGGATTATTATGCATTGTAATGATGGGAGTTCGATGGGGCATTGTATGGGTATGTATAGACTACTGTATTTTGTCTACTATTTTTGTTGTTACTATGAACGAATCCGAAGCTAATACATGTGTCTTTTAGGGAGGCAAGCCGCTTGCGGAAATGGAAACCTCCTTGTTTCTGTGTAATTTTTGCCATAGTATTTGACTCAACGAAGCGAGAGGACTCTCTACATGTTGAGGTTTGTTCGGGTTGTGGACGCGCATTTTCAGAAATCTAGATCTACTATAGATTTAAACGAGGGATTGCTTAGGATTCAGTCATAAAGGTTTTCTTGACAGAAGCTATGCATACGGCATGCATGTGGCGACGGAGCTGGGCAAGTAAGGCTACACAAACATATGGACATATAGAATCATATATGTAACTAGACCTTGATTTGGATATTGAAACATGAAATAAGCGTCATGTATTTACCTGGAAACCCAAAATGGCGCGTCTCAAGAAGAAGTTGGGGAACTGAGGACTTCAAGAATCCTTTATTCAAATTGCAACTTTCCAAATCTCCCAAATCTTCATAAATACAACCGCACAGGGATCCAGCTCATATGACAAGCCAAATCTCTACCATCTCAACCAACCACCTACCTACCTACTTCAAGCCTTACCCAAAATCCTACTACAACATCAAATCTCCTCCCGTCTTCAGAAGCGCTTGATCAGATACACCATCGTGGTGTATATACATATATACCAACTTCCCAATCCCAACAAACCATTCATCCACCCTCGACTTCTATCCTTCACATCTCACCACTAATAAAGGCCCACAGCTCAACCCCCACCCCCTTTCCTCACAACAACGCTCCCTCCGACTTTCCACAGTAAAGAAAAAAGGACCACTATTCTTCCGCGAAGAGGTAAAAATTGATATGAGATCTTATCAAAGCAAAAAAGCAAAAAAGAAAAAAAAGGAAACCCCAACATCTAGCTCTATATAGTTCTAAGAATATCTATCTATAATTTCTACTTCCACCCAATCTAAAAGCGTCACAAAACTTGCCCTCTCTTCTCCGTGTCAACAGTGACAAAACTCGTGCGTCGGTAACGACAACAATATACACTGCTGGCTATGGCTATAGAGAACCTCGGCGTTTTCCATCTGTCCGTCCACATTACGCAGGAAACGTGTCGGTTTGTGCGTCGAGCGCTTGTCTTATAACTATCAATCATCAATACATACAAGCCATGGCATTCGAGGTTGTGTATGAGCAATCTAGAATTAACCTGAGATGATTTTTGTCTTGGAGAGCCACAATCGATAAATGAATAGATGCGTCATTTCTAAACTACATACATACCGCATCACCCAGTGCCCTACGCTTGTACAATGAAGCAATTGCAAACACCAAAACACCATCCATGCCACCTTCGTCTTAACTAATGGCAAGTGCACCTCACACCTGCCTGAAATTGGGCTTCTTCGTCGTCATCCCTCGCCAAAACCTCTAGTTTCTTGCTCGTGTTTTCATGCATCATAGTGTCCATAACCTGCTTTCGGATCCTCTATGATGCCACGGCCGCTTTTTGCACCGCATGCTCCATCAAAAACTCTGGGTTATTCTCAAACTCTTCGCGGACCTATCCATGATGTCAGTACTTCTCCCGTATAATAATGAAACATCAACTTACAATATCCAAGCCTCCAACCAACTCCCCATCAGCATACAACTGCGGGAACGTGGGCCAATCCGAAAACTCCTTGAGCCCCTGCCTTACCTCATCATCTGCCAAAATATTAAAGAACCCATATCGAATACTCCTCTCCCTTAACAACGCGACAGTCTGTCTGCTGAAGCCGCATTGAGGCGCACTCGGTGTACCCTTCATGAATAACATGACCGGCGCCGCCTTCACCAATTCGGATAATCTCTTATTCAGTTCCTCCTTTGTTGGGCCGGATGTGTATTCTGGTGCCGTGGCGGGTTCATTCGCGGAGGGAGCATAGGAACTCAAATCCTTGGTTCCATTCTCTGGTGCTGCAGGCTCACCAATTGGCTTCGTGACTTGTTGCGCCGGCGGTAATGCTGCCTTGGCAAGATTCCCACTGGTTCCCGCATACTTCTCCACGGCGGCCCTGACCTTTGACGCATCGCTTCCCGACACCGTCTCCAGTATCTTCCCGCCTTTTTGTAGAACAATGTATGGGACGGCTGTGACGTCGTACTTCTCTGATATCTCGGCGAGTTCTTCTGCGTCGAGGGAGAGGAAGGCGATGGTGGGGGGTGTTGTGGAGGGGTAGGTGCTGGCGAGGGTGGAGAGGATGGTGGACATTTGTTTGCAGGGCTCGGCCCAGGGGGCGTGGAAGTAGATTATTAGGAGGGCGGTGGAGGGGAATGTTGACGTGTACTGGTCGAATTGGGCATCGTCGGTGATGGCTGTTACCTTCACTGGCTCGGGGGAGGCCATGATGGTGGGTTGTGTGGTGGGGTGGGCTGAGAGTTGTGAGAGTTGTGAGGGAGGGAGGGAGGTATGCGGCGGGTTGATGGCGTGTATATGAGTATCCCCGGGATTGCGTGACTTTTGTTTGTGATTAGTTATAGGTATGCGAAGAAATTGTATGGATGTCGGGATGGCGAACATCGGAAGACTCTCAAGTGGCGTATTATTAGAACTAATCGATAAGGCTAGACTGAGAATGAGCTAAAACTTCAAAAGTTCTCGACATTGAAGAAAGTTTGTCAACACCAACAATTCCTCACTCCAGACCACAGCCATGTTGAAAGCAGCGTACGTACATCCACTCGCATACCAATCCCTCACTAACAACTGCAGCCCCCCCAAAACCGCCCGCTCCAAACGCGCCGTCGAGAAAAAAACTCCCCAACTCATCGAAAACCCAAAGACTACCCTCATCCTCCGCGGCGAAAAATGCTCCCAAATAGTCCAACTCGCCCTCGCAGACCTCAACTCGCTAAAACGTCCCTTGTCGATTAAATTCACAAAGAAAAACGGAATCCACCCCTTCGAAGACCCCTCCTCGCTCGAATTCTTCTCCGAAAAGAACGACGCCTCCCTCCTCGTCTACGGCCTCACCTCAAAGAAACGTCCCCATGCCCTGACCTTCGTGAGAACGTATCAGTACAAGATCCTGGATATGTTGGAGTTGTATCTGGACCCGGACACGTTTAGGACGTTGAGTCAGTTCAAGAATGCAAAGTGTGCTGTGGGATTGAAACCGATGCTTTCCTTCTCTGGTACTTTGTTCGACAGCCCCGTACCAAATGCCTACACGCTCGCAAAATCCCTCTTTACCGATCTCTTCCGCGGCGCAGATGTTACCGAAATCGATGTAGAGGGGTTGCAATATATGCTCCACATTTCCGTCGGTGAGGAAGTAGAAGGACAACCCGCACCGCAAATTCACCTCCGAAACTACCGCATCGTTACCAAGAAGAGTGGGCAGAAGTTACCGCGCGTCGAGGTTGAAGAGATGGGTCCGCGCATGGATTTTAGAGTTGGGCGCATACAAGCAGCAGACGAGCAAATCATGCGTGAGGCGTTGAAGAAACCAAAGCAGCTTGAGCCGAGGACGAAGAAGAACATCGGTATGGATTCTATGGGTGATAAGATTGGTAAGATCCATGTTGGTAAGCAGGATTTGTCGCAGTTGCAGACGAGGAAGATGAAGGGTCTTAAGCGGACGAGGGAGGATAGGAATGAGGACGATGGGGATTTGGAGATGGAGGATATGATGGTTGATGACGACGATAAGCTCGATGTCAAGAGAGCAAAGTAGATGGGGATCTTTGCTGAGCAATCGGCTCCATGTTAAGAGGGTGAGATAAATGTGATCATTAACAAGCAATGGGCGTTCGATCCGGTGTTCAAAATGGTTGGTTTGAAGCGCTGGGCTTGGAGTTCTGGCGCACCGGCGGATATGTACGCCTTGTGTATGGAGATGATTGTCTCGTGGTACTTACTCAGTTCGGCGTAGAATGGTTGCTAGATACAAGTCGTCTTAGGCATGAATCAAACAAACATAAATTAGCAAAATGATCTAATCTACCAACTCCCATCCAACCTGCAGAATCATAAATGTCATTCATCCCTCGTCTCAGTCCTCCTCATCCCCCGCCTCATCCATCTCAATCCACTTCGCTCTACACCTAACAGCCTCACTCCTAACAGCTCTCTTCGAATCATCGCACGCAAAAATCAACCTCTTAACCACGCTCTTGCGGAACGGAATAACCAGTTCCCCCTTCACCTTCCCAGCAACAAGTAACAAGCATTTCAACGCCTTCGCTCTCACAACCGGCGAATTAGTCTTCGTGACTGCGCAACTCAAAAGCCTCGATATAAGACTATTGATGTGTTCCTCAATCGCCTCTGGCTTTTCCACCAGAATAGAGGAAAGCGTGTCAATCGTCCCGGCTTTGACATCCTGCTCCCCCTCAATATCCAGCGTTTGCAATAGCAATGGTGTGAGCGTGCTGAGTTGTGGTTCCAAGACGGAGAAGGGTAAGCTCCTAATTATCCCCGCTAGAGCAACGAGGAAATTCCCCTTCACTTCTTTCTGCGCTTCTTTGCATCCTTTGGCGATATCAGGTACCAAGATCGCAAACGTCTTTTGTCTGTAGAGAGGGGAGATTGTGCAGTGGTTTTCCTTGGTGAGGATATCGTCTGGTTGGAGGAGTGTTGCGAAGCCGTGGGCGACACTCTTCCCGTTCACGGGGTCGGAGAGAGCGGAACAGAGAAATGTGAAGATTTCAGTGAGGCGGGGTGCGTTGCGGAGGACGAGAGCCTTTAAAAGGGCGAAGATGATGCGGATATGTATCGGGTTGAGGGTTGTTGGTGAGAGGAGGTCTTGGGGGGCGTGGAGGAGCGGATCTAGGGTTTCTTTCAGAGCGGAGGTTGGGATGAATTTGTTGCAGATGAGGGAGATTTGTTGGAGGATTGCTATGAGAGTTCCGATTGAGGTGTTGTTTGATGATGCGGAGGCGATTAGAGTTGTGAGGAGGGAGCTTGGTGTGGATGATATAGGGACGTCTTTTCTTTGGGCGGCCATGAGGTAGGTGGAGAGGATTAAGCGTCGAGAGACGGCTTGGTGGGTATCCGTGCTGACGGGTGACAAAGTTTCCTCGGCTGCAGCACTGCGGTAGAGCTTGTATATCTCGTCAGGTAGCTGAGCGTGCAACTGAGAATGCGAAGATTGGCCTCTTAGAATGACATTAGCCAGTCTCCCAACGAGGTACAGGGTAGTATCATCCTGTTGTTTGTCGCCCGTTTGCAAACACACTTTCTCCACAAGAGGCAAGATCGGATCCTCAAAGTACGCACTCCCCTCAAACTTGCATGATTCTTGAGAGAAAGCGTACAAGAGTGCCGAGAGTATGGCATGCAGATACGTCGCAGATGCGTTCTGCTGAATGGCGCTATTCAACTTGTTCTTCAGCCGAAGGACAACCGTATTGAAGACTTTCTGTTCGCTTCCAAGCTTTGCAAATGCTTCCAGAATTGGAACGTACGTCTCTGGCCCTTGGGTGTCTTTTTCAGGAAGTCGTGCCAGAAATGCTGGGAAAGAATTGTCAATGACGGGCTGCGGCTTCTGGTGTGCAATCTCGACGAGTCCATTGATAGCTGCTGTTTTCATATCGTCCTTTCCGTATGATTCCTCCGATAGAATAACGTCGTCAAAGAGTTTGATAATTGTTGAGATCTGCTCGTCATCGAGTAGTGCCCTCACCTTCGCAAGTTGGACTAGAGCGTCTAACAAGATGAGTCGGTAGGATACTTGCTTGATCGTGGCTGCGTTAAAAGCACCCGTAAGAGTCTCTAGAACTTGATTGCGGAACGTTGTTAGACCATTGATGCTGTACTTTTCTGGTGTGATCTCTTCCGTAGCGTCGGCCTCTAACGGTATGGCTCTACGCCATTCGCCAAACACTTCCGAATTCGCCTTGACGATTTGGGTAAGTGTTTCAATGAGTGCTCTTCGCTTGCTCACATCCTGTGAGTTTTGGTAGAGAACGAACAGGTGGGGAAGGATCGCCGGGACAAGAAAGTTCGAGGCCGGTGCACAAGATTTGCAGACAGCGTAGAGAATACGAGTCGCGCCTTGTGATTGTTTTGTTGGTGCATCCTCAAGATGTTCGTTGCATTCCTTTGCAACGGGTTTGAGATACAAGACCATTGAGTCTTGAGAACCACGAGATAGTTGCCGGGGGATTTCTTCTAGCACATCTAGAGACTTTTCCGCCAGATCTTCTTCTTGCACGGAGAGAATCTCGAACTTGAGAGCGTCCCATAGTGTGATGGAGTACAGATTCACCGTCCGAGGGCCGTAATTCTGAACACAGCTTAACAAAGCTTGGAGAACATCACGCTAGGCATTGTTAGAAACTCAATGTTGATGCAATATTTTCTTTTTGGCTAACCTTGGTGTTCGGAGACGCCGAATCAAGCTTATCCAAAAGAGCTGGAAAAGCATACGGAGCAAAATAGGAGGATGACGCAATGCATGCTCTGAGACGGTCTTTGAGATCTTGCGAAGTGATGCCATACGGGTCATCCGGAGGTGGTCTAAATGTGATTGGAAAGTAGTTGAATGAAGCATCGAACATTTCCTACATTAAGTTAGCTTGGAGTTGTAAAATAGACCAACGCTAAATATTATGGATTGATCCAAGAGAAGCAAATGAAGAAAGACATACTTGAGCATGCGCAGACATATCCCACTCTGTTCCAGCGACTCTCAAAATCGAAAAAACAACCATCAAATTTCGAGGGTCCTTCTCGCCGTCGAAATATGACACCAGCCGTGAGGTGAAGTTCGGGGACTGGTCATGCAAGGTATGAATGGCTAGGTACAAATTAGCAATTGATCGTTCGTCATGGTTCGATGGTGTGCCTATACCCGCTCTATACTTGGCCATAAGAAGATCGATAAGCAGCACTATAGGATACCTCTCGCTTTTCTCCTTATACTGCTCCAGGGGATGGGTATGTTCCAAGTACCTGGGATTCTGTTAACTCTGCACGGACACCAATTTCTCGGAATATCAGCTCACGTCGTCATGACCTCCGAAGCTCGACTCTCATCCCATTTTCCAAGTGACTCTAGTGCCAAAAGGGCTTTGGCACAGGCTCCTATGCCCTCAGTATCACCTGATACTCGACCCAGGACGAAGTCGCACAGAAGATTTCCTGGGGTTGTCAGCCAATAGCTTCAATGGTGATCCCACGTAAGGGATCAACATATCGAATGCGCATATTGGAAACGTACTATGCTGTCCAGTCAAAACTTTTGGCGGCACTGCTTGAAGCACGTCTGCCACGTAGGACATTGCTGGAGTTGAGTTAGCCATCTCGCCATATATCCAAGCTCCAGGTAGATAGTATGTACTCTTCGATCTCGTGGTAGGCTCTTCATGATTGATATATTCCCCAAGCGACTCTATCAGTGTTGATAATTTCAGCTCCTTCGATTGTAATTCTGCATGACAAATGAGCCTGAGGTGATTCGACGCAATCGCGTTGAGGAAGAGGCAAAAATACTCTGTGCAGAATGAGCCGCAATGGCCGTAGCTTCCTTTCTATTCTTGTCAAATTCAACGAGGTATAGTTGAATATCAGACATGCTTTCGTGAATCCTCTATCGAAGATGACGGGGAGAGAGATTTATCGTCGGAGAAAGGATGCTGGAGTATTCTACGTGCAAATCTTAGCGCAATCGGAGACCCCTGTAATTCGCAACATAATTTTTGACGCAGAATTTTTGGATGTCTCGAGGAGAGAACACCATGACTCTTCTTACTTCAATTAGTACGAGATCACCAAAGCAAAGACGCATATACCCGCGGAAGGTGTTCTCGAGCGCCGATCGGAGAATTCTTCCCTTCTTCCAGCTAAAAGAAGGACCTTTAAGATTGTGACGAACTGATATATTCGATAACCTTGACGCAAGGAGCCAGCCAACAAAGGAATTGGATTCGTGGGACCATAGAAATCTCCAGAGGTAGGCTATAAAAGTATGCTCACAGCCTTGTCATCATGGATTTTTTGTTCCATCTTTCTAAAGCATTTCAAAACCATGGGCTCACTCGGATATTTAGACGACGACCTGATGGCGGCGAGTTGCAAGACCCTTCTCGCAGGGACTCTGTCCAAACCTCTCCTCTCAGAGGTTCTAGAAGGTGTGAAGAAGTTGCAAAGAGCGCCTTTACTGGTCGGATTCTTGTCAAGTACAGATCCCCCAGCTCGAGTATACGCAGAATGGACTGCAAAGACAGCCCGTGAGAAGTGAGCTTCATATCACCTTTTCCTTGTCATAAAACTCACGCCTACTCAGCGGCTTCGCCTTCGAACTCCGAGAAGTCGACCGCGAAGAACTAGAAGAAGCAATCCTAAAAGCAAACACCGACCCAGCAGTCGATGGAATAATGGTCTACTACCCAATCTTCAACGACCGCCAAGACCAATATCTCCAACAAATCGTCGACGTCTCAAAAGACGTAGAAGGCCTTTCCCACAAATACATATTCAACATGTACCAAAACATCCGCTACCTCGACGACTCCCACACAAAAAAATCAATCCTACCATGCACACCCCTCGCCATCATCAAAATATTGGAATATCTACAAATCTATAACACAATCCTGCCAGACCAGAACAGACTCCACGGCCGCACAATCACAGTAATAAACAGATCCGAAGTCGTCGGTCGCCCCCTCGCCGCCATCCTCGCAAACGACGGCGCCCGCGTCTACAGCGTCGACATAAAAGACGTCCAAGAATTCCACCGCGGCGAGGGTCTCCGAAAGCGTCGTCACGAAGTCACAGAAAAAGTAGGATGGACACTCGAAAATTGTCTCCCCATAAGCGATATCGTCATCAGCGGTGTTCCGGGCGACAAATTCAAGGTCCCCCTCCATTTATTGAGGGATGGCGCTGTCTGTATCAATTTTTCTAGTGAGAAGAATTTTGGACCGGGCCCGGAGGTTAAGGAGAAGGCTAGTATTTACATTCCGGCGATTGGGAAGATGACTATTGTTGTGCTGCTCAGGAATTTGTTGGTATGTTTTTGTGGTGATGTTTTTGAATGATTGAGAATATAGCAGACTGACTGGCTACAGAGAATCGTGAACAACAGAGCAGACGCTCAGGATCAGAAGGAGGTGGCGAGGGAGATATTGAACGGAGTTGCTCCAACGACTTCGTCTTAATTTGATGGCTGGGGTGGATGGTGTCGGAAGCTATCATGCGCATTGGTCTTAGAATGTACACGAAGCCATCCTATCAATTCATTGGGAGTAGTTGAAAATCTACAATTCTGCAATCTCCAAAAACACACCAAGTTTTCAATTGTCCCATACTAACACAGAACAGAAGAACAACAACAACAGGATAAAATAAGAGCAAATTGAATTGTCGAAGAGTAATAGCCAAAGAGCAGTCGGAAAGGAAGAGAGAGAAACCAGTCTCATATCTCAAAGAGAGATCAAAAGGAAACTCCCCCATCAATCTCCTCCCACACATACAGTCCCCGCATAGTATAAAGTTTTTTTTAAAGAGCCCATCCTTTGACTCCCAGTCAACCAACCCCTCCCTGATCCCGCTAAAATATTCATTTCATGTGTCCAGCCATGTTGTCCTTTCCAGCCATCCATCCATCCCATATTCCAGCCGTCCATTCCGTGCCATGCAATGAAAACATTGTGTCAGGTGGTCGTACCCATATACATCCGAGACGGGTAAAAACAAGTGTAAAGCAGTCGCAACAAATTTCAAGAGTATAGAAAAGGGTATGTAACGAGCGAGTAGTTGCCCCCTCACTCAACGTAGGGTGCGGGGAAGGAGGTAAAACGGTCTATGATAACAATAAAATTTCTTCTTTGTTGCCAAAAGGCCAATAAAAAAAAATCGTCCGTCCTTCTCTTATTGGTTTTCGTCGAATGGGGAGTGAACCAGGGGGGAATCAAGCAAAACACCAATAGCAGCAAAGCAGACCAAAACTCAAAATTTCGCTTGCTTTCTTCATAACGTCATAACAGTCTTGGGTCGCAACGAAAAAAAGTGTGGTGTAAGAATGAGGGTAGAAGCGAAGGGCGCGAATGATGCAATTATATTCAACCATCATCCTCATCATCGTCCTCGTCATCCTCCTCTGGGCTTGGTAGCTTGACTGGGCCACCGCTTTTTGCTTTCTTGGCCATTGAGTTGAGCCCTGATTCAGCCTTGCGCTTCGCGGACTTTTCTGCACGTGCTTGCTCGCGCGCAATGTCCTTCTCGGTTTTGAAGTCGTCCATGTTGATTTCGATGCCAGCAGCCTTCTTGCGCTCCATCTCAGCAACTTCATCCGACGTGAGGAAACGACCGCCAGGGCCGCGAGGTCGTCGCATCGCGTGGTTGTGCCTTGATTCATGGAGGTATGGCTTGCGCGCTTTCGACGTTAGCCGCAGCTGTTCCTCCAATTTCTGTCGCGCCAGTCTCCGCTTCAATATTCTGTGGAATTGCTTCGCGTTGACATAGAGGGGTGCTTCTTCGGTTGCGCCGCCGACATCAGGTGAATGTGGGTGTGCTTGGACGGCTGTAGGCTGAGGAGGCAGTTGATTGGCTGTGGAAGGGCGAGGCGCGTTCATGACTGGCTGTGGTTGTTGTACGACTGGGCTTCCAAGATGCTGGCTCATGCGACGCTGAGGGATCTGCTGAGGCATTCCGCCTTGTGGTGGCGTTTGACGCCTTCCTCGAGGATCCCGCTCTTGTGCCTGATTCATTGGAAAGCCGTGACCCGGCATCTGGTAATATTGAGGACCAGAGGCAGCTGCGTTGGCCATCATCGCAGCCTGGGTCACTGACATATTTTGCGGCATTTGCTGCACACCATATCCTGTATTGTATGGCATGGCCTGGTGCTGGCCTGCTGGGTGTTGTTGACCATAAGGGTTGCCTTGCGACATGAGTGGAGAGGTTTGCGAAGGTGGTTGCATCGATTGCTGATTCGGCGATGCTATCGTTGCGCCGTTTGGCGCGGGCGGATAGGGACCTTGCATATGAGGTTGTGGGTGGTGCGCGCTATGCGGCTGTGGCTGTTGATACGGATATGTTGCTGCTTCCATATTGGCGATTGTATTTCGACGTGTTTGTGGGAGTGGTGTAGTAGATCGCGCAAAAGAACGCGTCTTTATGTGATGGGACTGATCGATTGGGCTTCGCTGGCAGCAGGCTGTCGCAATACCAGGCACCGGTATCACCGGTCGAAGTGCTGTCGCGTTGGGCTGTTTGTGAGGCGGTGCTCAGTGCTGCGCCTCTTGTTCTTTCAATAAAGGTCCTAGCTGCGGGAACGGTTCGAGTGGATTGTGAATGGGTGTCTTTGCTTTTAGACCTAGAGGGAAGGCCAATTATTGTTAGTATGATCCGCGCACAGAGGGTGAGGCAGAGGAAACAATTGGGTGCAATAGAGGTTGGTATGTGCTGGCGGGGAGTTCGATTGGACTTGATGAGCTGGCACTGCGGGCCATATGCATGGACAGGGTGGTTCGGTATAAGCGCAGTCGGTCAAGCGTGCCAGCGTATCCACGTCTTTCAAAGTGGAGCTGCAAGTCCGAAGGGTGACGTTCGGGCGCAATTCAGAGTGTTTGCTGATTGAAAACAATCTAGTCGCGGCCTTTGGTGTTTGGGGCTTAGGCAATATTTGGGAAAACCTGGACGCGGGGAGGGTTTTGGGGGAGGCTGGGATGCCACAACTAGTTCATCAAATTCTTTGCCCCAAAGACCGACTAAGATTGATATAAAATCTTGAACTTCAAATCAATAGCGATAAATTTCTGTAAAGTATTTCCAGAAACTTATCGACTACTAGACCAGGTCAAGAGCATATGATCTCAAAAGAAGGTTTCGTAGATAACAGGGGAATTGAATTGACGAACATGCTGTGATGCGCGATTTGCAAAAGAGAGTGTGTGAATTAAAGAATGAAACACATACCTGTTCGGTGGGCAAGGCCAGATTGAGAAGCAATAGCCTTTTGTGAGAGAGAGAAGTGGCGGTATAGTTGAAACGGAGTCTGTATTTAGTGAGCGATAAGTACAAGAGCGATGCGGGCAGGGTATAGAAGGAAGTTTGTGCGATGTGATTGAACGTGCGCACACAAGGACGGGTCAGTCCGTCGGAGCGGGCAGCAAAGAGCAGAGCTACTGCTGATGAGGCGCCGGACAGACTGCCCAACCAGCCAGCACGGAGCCATGGCCAGCACGCATCGCGCAACATCGAGCAGCAGCTTGCTTGCTGTCGCACGGCGAGTGAGACTCGCGACGACGACGGTCGCAACGAGAGCACATGATGCGGTCGTTGAGGAGTGCCTATTCAGCCTCTACACTGTCGCATAGGCTGAAGGGCGTGTACGCGATGTGAATGGATACAGAGCGACTTACACAAATTGGTGGCCGCAGACAGGTTCAGTCACGTTGAGGACGACCGAGACAGGCAGCAGCTTGGGATTGGACTGTTGGATAGGGCGAAGGTTGTTCCAGCGGCTCTGCTTGGACAGAGAGTTTGGCGGGGTCTTGAGGATCTTCTATCGCTCGCACGATTCAATAGGAAATGGGAGTGCGCGGATCCAATGAAATGGGAAGAAGAAGACTTGGGGCCAATGAATTGGATGCGTCTGGGAAGGGTTATCTAGTTATTGCTCGGTCGAAACGAAGACCAGCGCTTTGCCAAGAATTGTGGAGCCCGTCCTCGGCATTGACCTTATGTGGCCACCTGATCTGGACGTTAAGCGGACAGGCGCGGGAGGGTCGAGAGTGTTTGTGAGAGAGTGACGATGATTGAGAAAAGTGAATCAGAGAGCGGCTCGCTGGGCCAGACGGCGGTCTGATTGCTGTCCAACGCGCAAGGTGCATTCACTCACAAAGGAAGACTCTGCTTGTCGAGCTCTTCGCTGGCAAAATTGTGCGGCTGATGCAGCGAGCGGTGTGTAGACGTGGCCGGGCGGTCAAGAATCGAATCGACCTGGGCGGATTCTTTCATCCATCATGATGAAGAATGATGAATCCAACATGTGAGGCAGAAAGTCGCTACCTATTCATCCTCTCTCCCAACATCATCATCCCTATCAAGCGTCTCTGCTGCTCGACTATTCCAGCCAACTGCCTGACGTCGTCCGGCGCCTATTGCATCCAAAAGGAAAACAGCCACAGGTATCGAATTTTCATTGGGCGTTGATTGAGACGCCTTCTCGACACACCACCTTCATGCTCAGTCAACAGCGAAAAGTCCCTCAACCAGGCCTTTGGGCTGCCCTGTCCTGGCTAGCAGCGTCGTGAGCAATATCACCAGCAGCCTTCTCCCCGAGCTCAGCGCGTACTCTTGTCCATGACATCCTGTCTGTTCGCTGCCCCAGTCTCACAACCCGGAAATTTATCATCACATCGGAAACTTCCTTTTTCTACCGACAGGCGTGGCATCCATTATTATTGTACCACCAGCCTGCCATATCCACGTTGAATGTGACTTTTCTCGTGTCACTCTTGTCCTGAACCAAAAGTATTCCCGTCGCAAGGCCGTCTATCAATGTTCCCTATTCCGTGTAGACGCCCTATAGCATCGCGTTGTGCCTCTTCTAGCACTTCATTGGCTGTACACCTCTCACTTTTCTCGTTTCATCCCCGGCCTATTTGTTTGATTGGTTGCGACAGCGGTTATGTATCGATTGAGTCGGATCGATACGCAGCAGCCATTTCTCTGATCACTCCATCGTCCTGCACCCAGCCCGCTAACCGACATGCAAGTCATCTAAAAGCCCAGATCCCGGACTCTGGCCCACTGGGTGATCTAAATGGTGGTCGAAGCGGTACCAATCAAACTCTCTTCTGAGCATCGTCTCAGATTCATCAACTCCACTCTAATATCTTCAGAACTTTCATCGACGACACTCGCAATGGTCCTGTTCAATGTGCCGCAAATTCGGATAAAAGCGGAATCTCGTGTTTGTTTCAATGGCTGCCACACACACGGCAGTTTCCAGCCAGACGATTATTACGACTCCGCGTTGCACAACACAACTCCAGCAGCAATTTCGCGACAACACTTCCGTCATCGGTAGCATTGTCCATATTGGTCTAGGCCGCCAGCCCGGCCTCACTTTAAGGGCGGCAAAGGATTGTGTGCACAGTTTGATTTCACAGATACCCCAGACTCGTGTTCAATAACAATACCCTATTTGGAAACCCTCATTTACACCTAGATCGCGAGGCGCGAAGCTTTTCGTGCGCAAACCTTGCAGCTGCGAAAAAATTACGGTCACATATGCGGTGCTCCTCCGTCCCGCCCAGCTGGGACTGTCAGATTTCTTGTGCTGCTTCGACGCTCCCGCTCAGAAGCAATATGGTGTGAGGGGTCGGGCCTCAACTGCCCGTGACAAATCAAATACGACTGGCTTCTTCCGATCGTGCAGATAGCCTATCGAGCCCTAGTGGGGCTGCCACAGTCACCCGTCTGCCACAAGACCCAGAATTGAGAGACAAAATCCTTTAGAAAGCGCGAGAAAAAGCGCACGGAACGTCCTGCGCAAGCTTCAATTCAAAGCCATGTACGGCTACTATGGCAAAAAGACCTGATAGAGACGGGTTTTTTGAACACTCTTGATCATTTTTCACTCAGTAAATCCATACAAGGTATTAAAATATCCTAGCATCCTTCTCTCTTAGATTGGGCACCTGACCTCGACTTGCCTGCCTATAGTCGAATTCAAAAATTTCCAAGTTTCCACCTTGTTCAATTTGGTTGCTTTTTACAATGTTGCATCATCATATCACTCATACAGGATAAGGTCCTCTTTGGCAGTACATCACATGGCGCCTCCCTTACATCCTCCTTGCAGTCCAGTACACGATAAGGTATAAAAAGCATCACAAGATTTCTCCCATCTCTTCGGTTCGGTTCCTATGCGGTGGTGACACCACCTAAAGTATTCCGATACGTCCAACATCGAACTTCAATATTCGAGTATACCGCCATTTTGATGAAGAGGAGATTAATCGAACGGCGTTCGACGCTACACTTCATCGCGATTTGAAATAAAATCCTTGATATCGCCCTCTTGAACGACCGCGCTATAGGATAGTTCTCAGGTGAGCATTTCGAGTAGACAATGATGAAGTCAACCTTTTTGCTTCGTTTCCTTAGAGACACCCTTTTCTCTTCCACAATTTAGCGAATCTGTATATCAAAATTCTCTTTTCTTGGAAAAAGACTGTAGTATATATATTCAGTATCTCACAGCTCTGACTATAAGCTGTTAAATCTTTATAAATCCTAATCATGACCCCTAAATAATTTCTTTTTCAAATAGATAGTTGTTGGAATCCTATCTTCAAGAAACGTTATCGTTATCGTAAAGATCGCGCTCAATGAAGTACTTTTCAACACTCTCAATAACATAACATCATCTCTTCAAGTACTACCAGCTCGAATATATCGCAACTGGTTCATCGATTCTATTCCCTTCCGCATAAATAACTCAATTGAAAATTTACATTCTCGATTTAAGATCGACATTCATATCAACAACTTTCCAGTACATTAATGTTTGAAAACGGCAGAAGCTTTGGAATGGCGATATGACATGAGGTTAAGAGTACGCTTTTGAAGAACGTACCTCGCCCATTACACTGCTACGAAGGGGATAGAGTTGATTGCCTGCTTGTGACACCGCAATCTGAATGGCAGGGTGATCTGTCTATTGCGATGGCACCAAAGCCTGTTGCCGCATTCATATAGGCCGTGCGAATCGGACTACATGAAGAGTCACCCGAACAAAGAACCTCTCCTTCATCATTAAATCGGGTCATTCATTATCACATCCTCAGAAATCGGGAAGGTTAATCATCAGGCCATGAAAATATTATATTTGGTGGTGTGAGTGAGTTGAGAAGTATTCCATTCCATCATTTCCCTTTCCTCGTCCTTTTCCATGCCCCGTCATCCATCCATACATCCCTCATGATTCGTGCCTTCACATGCGCACATGGATTTCGATATACTACAGTAGGGCAGCCGTGTGCTATGACACCGAAAGCTTTACCCCACCTCTGCCGTCCCCTTTCCGTTCGTCTTCATATGTCAGGGTTCAGCCCACGTTCCCCGCTCCGCGTGAACCATGGTACACATTTCCCCATTCGTGTTTAGCCTCGTGTCTGGATACATCGGTTCCAAACTCACTCTCAAATTCGGTGAACTGCGGCTTTCTCTCCGTGTCAAATGTAAGTGGAGAGGACAGGCAGCTGCTGGAGACCCATCGCGTTCTCTCTATTTTTGCTCTTCCTTGCACTATGCTTCCATCAACCATCTTTTCACATCATTGAATTTCTTGGTGGTGTGCTAACACCCATAAAGACATTCCCACCCATCGAGAATCCATTGCCCGGCCCACTCATCGCAGGCTGTTGATTCTGTCCTTGCTGCGAAGCACCATCAACACCATCAGCTATCGGACCCGGAGAAGGGACATCCATGTTCATCCCGCCCGGCCACAGAAGATTAGAGGTACTTGGGTCAACAGTTGAGGTTTGGACATATGAATCCCAAGCGTCCTACTCATCATATTAGTTATGTTGCAACCATTAGATTTTACATGAGTACATACCCAATCAATATTATTCCCTGGCACCTCCATCCCCATAAAGCCCTGGCTTCCAAAGAACGAGAACGGACTCGGTGCAGAAACAGGGCCGTTGTTATCCGTTGTACTCAGGAATTGCTGAGGTTGTGGTGCAAGACCAGTTGATGTTGGGATGCCATTCATAGCTGCTGCTGTACTGGGATATTGCGCAAACATGTTCGTTGCATCTGGTGTCAGTGCACCTGTACTCAGCATTCCCAACGTCATCGCCGCGGAGTGTTCGGGCGCGAGTTTCGCATCGTCACCATTGACACCGTTTTGTGAGAATCGAGATGGTGGTGTGAAGCCTTGTGAAATTTGTTGTCGGATTTGTGCTTCGTGTTCTTGTAATCTACTCAGCATAGCTGTGAGGAGCCCGTTTGCTTTCAATGCCTCTAGACTCTGCTCGCACAGTGAATCCCAGATACTTCTTGACAATTCGAGAGCTGCTAACATGCTGGCTCGACGCTCGTGAGTCCAGTCGTAGACATCGTTTGAGGCTCGGCGTCCCGTGCGCTCGAGTTCAGCGGAGTGGTAGAGATCGAGTGCGACAATCATGGCAGCGAGGAGGAAGTCGTTGGAGGTGAGAGAGGAGATGAACCATTTGACATTGCTCAGACGGCCACCAGGGCGGGATTCGTTATGAAGAGTTGCTTGGTGTCTGAGCATCTCCATGGCGTTGTCGACGGAGGTGCGACGTGAGTAGACATATCGCGTTGATTCTCGTGAAGGACAGATGAATTTGCGATGCAGAACGCACTGACTCTTGAGGAACAGGAGATCCAAAATGTAACGCTGCATGACCAATGCCGCTGGATCTCTGAGAGATTCCTCGATGGGTCGCATCTTGAACACAATCGGAATGTTACCATGAATCTCTCGAAGCTTGTGATCGAGCTTCATGGCTTCTTCGTAGGATGTCGGGTGAAGTGTCTGTACTGAGTCTACTATTTGCGAAAATATGGATATTAATTGGGCCTTGTAGATGACATATGTCATGGGTGTGGTCTCGTTGATGGGTCGTGGAGTAGGCAGGGCTTTCATGTCTTCTGTGAGCTCATCGTCATAGATATTAAGAGGAAGCGCAGAGTTTGTATCGTTTGGTCGAATCATGGGAGGCAATCCCACTTGATTTGAAAAGAGTATGTCAGCCTGCCGTATCACAGACCATATTCGCCGACGCATCTGTCGTTCTAAATCAGCATGTATCCGAATATTCAGGGTGTATAAACATAGATGTGCGTACCTCTCCATTGAATGGCGTTATGTTGGGATAATCCTTTGCATCTCTGTGGTAGCCCATTCTCATTGCTAGGCGGACAATTACACTCACGCCCAGCAACACACTGCCTTCGGCATCTCGACTCCGCCCAAATTCTGCAATGACATAGAGTAGCAGAGTCTCCAACATGTAGTTGATCGGTGCTGTAACATCTGCTAGGACTAGACATTGTGCAGTCAAACGTCGGTAGTCGGCCAGCATTTGTTCCGTGTGGCCTCTGTATTCTGGAGGTTCATCTTGAGATCTCTGGTATGACTGAACTGCAATTATCATCATCGCATAAGACATTGCAAGCCACACGACTGGAGTCTCAGTCGGATTTGCCCAATGCTGATCATACTGTTTCTGGTATGTTGGCCCGTGGATGATGTGAAATGCAGGATCGTAGTTGTAGGTATTGAAGAATCGCGAGATCAACACATCCGTCGTCGCTTTTGGAGGGAATTCGGCCTGAATCTCTGCAAGCGTTGCAGGTTTTACGGTCTGGAAAAGTAGCCCAGTTGATCCTTGATTCTGTTCCATTGTATTCTGCTTCACCCGATTGTATTGTGCCTCAAATTGTTTCTTGTGGTCCTGGAAATAGGTCTTGACTTCCGATATCTGGCAATGAATTAGCCTTGTCCTTCCAACTAACGGTGGCATATATGCTCACCTCTGCAAGTATTGAGTACCAGTGGGCTTCCGAAGCGAAGATGTTTCTGCCGCTGTCCACCTTCATGATACCAATAGACTTTGTGACCTGGTCAACCTCATTCTCATTGTCTTCTGGCTCCTCTTGTATGCTGTCCACGTCGCGTGGAAATCCCTGGGAGCTGCCGCTCATGCTGCTTCCAGTCCCAACACCTGCGATTGCAGCTGAAGCCGCTGCTGGTCCTGCAGATTGTGATCCATTTGTCATCAGGGATAGGACCAAACCTTCAAGTCTGTCTATCCTGTTCTGCATCTCGTCTGGTGTCCCAGCAACGCCGTTTGGAGTGCCATTTTTCTTTCTCGCTCCTGGAGAAGCGTATGAGCAGGATTCGAGATCACCGCGTTTTGTACAGTTGTCGCAAGGGTGTCCACGATTACATTTGAGTCTGAGTTTGAGTCAGTACAAGATTTGAAGGAGCATCGAGTAGTGCGCTCCAATTGTCAGATGTCAAGACTCGAGATTTCGATCTGACAAGGGTAGAAAGCCTCAGATCTTGGCTACTTTGAATATGCAAGGAAAGCTTCTAGGAAATCATGATGTTGAGAAAGACGTGCTCACTTTCTATGTCTACAAGGCCCACACGAAAGAGGTATGCGATTTCTCTTGCGCACCACTCTGAACTGTCCGTCGGGCGATTGTCCAGTATTTGAAGAGGTGGACGATGGAGGAGTTGGCGTCATTGTGTCAATTGGCTTTTCCTGTCCAAATTCTTGTCGCGCTGAAGATTCTTTCGCGCTCCAAACGTGGAGCGCAACCTCGATGGATCAAGAAACAGCTCAATCTCCGATGATTGTATGAATTTTGTGAGCGCGCGTTGAGTCCACAACTTTTATAGTTTCTTTTCCAATCCTTCTGCGCTTTCTGGGTTCCCTGCTGCTCGTTTCCTCGACTGACGTACACGCTGGCGGCCTGGGCGATTTTTGGCGCAATCGTGGTGGATGGTCACAGGCCGGCGAGCAGAACTCGATAGCAGCTGGAAGAGTGGTATTCGATGGACCTCTGCGAGACGGGAGGAAAAGTAGAATCTTGCGCGTACGATATCGGGCGCTTTATCAGAAGGAGACGTGTATTCAAGTCGAGTATCGGTCGTATCTCGCTGATGAGGGGCTCAAAAGCAAGGCTGGCTGGGTAGAGGGAGCAGGACACGGTCACCGAGGAGAGTTTCACTGTTGGAAAATTGAAAATCGGGAATCAGCTCAGTTAATAAAGAGAATGTTTTGGAAGAGGAGAAGACCTGATCCTGATGCCGCTGACATGATGGCTGGCCCATCCCTAACGTTGCACTAAATAGCATTGCTCTCCCTCATCTCCAACGTCCTTCTCCTCCTCACAACCAGCATCCACTATCTCAAACCTTCTCCCTGATCTGCTTGTCATATACACAAAAGACACGAGCATGCAGTTATGAGTCACCGACTGTGCAAGCTTCGGGAAAGCCGTCTGCCTTTTCATCATCATCTTCTCCATTTTGGACGGAGTTAGACGGCTGTAAAAGGTGTTAACTGCGTGCTGGGAAGATACACACTGAACAGGTATCTTAATGGGGAATTATCTGCATCTTGCTTATCAATTCCTGACAGCTGCCCTTCTTCATCCAACATCGCCCAATTCAATGCTTCGCAAGAGAATTTTGTGGTCATCGCTTCACTCACGATACGACATCCATCCAATAGGCCAAATCTTCGAGATAACGACTTTGAGTTTGTCCTTGGAATGGCCTCTTGCTCATTGAGGATTGGACTGCCTGTGAGACTCTCAATAAACAGGCTTATGTATTCGATATTCGATGGTTCATTCTCAAGATGTGCTCTTGAACGGAACACCACCATGGTCTACGGTTGTTCAAACCATCCTCGCATACTAAAGCACATCCTCCACTACCTTTCCAAAAGTTTCAGTAAAAGGGAAAGCTCTCATAATAAACTTCTGTTAAACCAGGGCTCGGACGGGATTTCACTCCAATACGCGTCAAATTTGGTGTCATATCTTTCCTAAAGACTGAGCAATGAACAGCTCGGATAGAGGCTAACACCACACGGCCACTTTACTCTCAGCTCCAATGTTGCAAACTGGACAGTTCAGCTGGAAATGTGTTGAAACCGGACATTCCAAGTCGGCCTTGGTCAACAGCCTTACTGTACACTTTGGTACGCCTGCCAAAAGCACATCCATGCCAGTCGCTCAATTTAAACAGCCGCAATCGCCTCCACTAAGGACGAAACTCGTGATCACGAATTCTGCTCGCATCCATGCGTTAAGTACTGTCCCGCGTCCTAGAGAATCTGTTGTTGTAAGCGAGTCTCACGATGATTTTTTTGTGGTCAGAAACTTCGGAAATATACGTCGCTTCATTCATTATTAAAATACCACATGTCAGATGAATGTAGTGAGAAGCAAAGGGACAATCTAGTCAACAGCATGGAAAGGATAGTAAAAGAAATATTTGGTAAACTTCTGACAGACAGGTTAATTGAGGACCAGATCTCAAGCGAAAGAGTATGTCCAGACACGTCTTGTCTGATGAACGACACAGCTTGGGCGCTTCTAGCGATTTAGCCAACCGCAGAACCCTCTTGACTAGCAAATGATAATCTCAACGGAATTTCTAGCAGGATGCGAGGACAGTAAGTACGTCAACCTAAATGATTCCAGTGGAGCTTGTCGGGGCGATGATAAAAGCCTCCCTTGTAGTGATTAGATATGTCCCTATCGGACGTACTACGTCATTCAATCTCACCCACATTCCATCAGTATCAATCTTCATCAGACAGCTATCACAATGATCGAACGCCTACCACATCATTCGAGCCAAATCTCACTGCCCCAACTTACAAAATATTTGAAGATACTCCGTGTACGCATTTCTTTTTTTACAAATCCATTTCGAACATGGCCGATATGACGGGCGCTCAAGCTACAGTTGGCGGGTGAGTGCTGCCACCAATCGCGTTCCATTACTGCTAACTGATAACCATTAGAACCTGTCCACACTTTCGGTATGATCAACTAGAGCGAAGTAAGGAAGAGATTCGCTTGGTCAAAAGCATTCCGCAACACCTGAGAAGTGCCCAAGCACCGCTACAATTTCAAATCCAAACCTTCGAGCTTGCCTCATGCCCGAAATACCAAGCTTTATCATACACATGGGGATCAGCTGACGCCGTCGAAACCGTTATCGTCAATGAGTCCCAATTGCTTATTAGAAGGAATCTCTTCAACTTTTTGGGACAACTTGACAATCTCCACGCACCCATAAATGCTCCTCACCTGTATTGGGTGGACCAAGTTTGCGTTGATCAGACCAATATTGAAGAGAGAAATCATCAAGTTGGTCTGATGCAGAAAATATACACCAATGCAGTAGCCGTGCATGCGTGGCTGGGCGACAGCAACAACGATGATGATGTCCTCGCCTGCATTTTACACGGACCTACGACCCAATGGCCAATCATTCCAATGAGTTCTAGAGCCACGGCTAGCTTGGAACACATTGACCTCCTAAATCGAGTGGCAGAATTTTGTCGGCGTCCATACTGGACAAGGTTATGGATCGTCCAAGAGCTTGGGCTTGCTCGCGAGATCATTTTTTGGTGCGGTAACCACCATGACACTTTAAGAACGGAACCCCTTTCTTCCGAATCCATCTTGTACAGCTGGGCTTTCATAAAAGACGACCAAGAGCATATTGATGCAGTCCGAGCTCTGCTCGAAGAGTCCATCGGCACTCGTGATATCGCTTTCGGCGCGACCTACAAATCGAACAACACGGATACGATAAGAAGACGCAAGACTCTCTCCGATTGTGTGACTCGGTTTAGCCATCAACAGTGTCAGGACAGACGAGACAAAATATATGGTCTACTATCGCTCATCGAACCCGAGCAACGCCTCAAAGTGGACTATTCTAAAAGACCAGAGACCGTCTTTGAAGAATCCTTAGAGATTCTTATCCGCTATGACGATATCCTCTCCTGAGAAGGCATCGCATTGACGCGCTATGTTCTTTGGCTTCTCACGCGATATGAAGCGGCTGATGTTCGAGCATTGAAGGAGGCCTTACTCGGTGAAAATGCATACAATACAGACAGCCTCGACTTCGCTATTCGAGCACTATGCTGGTCGAATTGTTCTCTACGCGTTGCCAATGACCCGGATATCGCCAACAGTACTGCATGGTGGAGTGACGGCGCGTACGTCTGGTCTACCCTGGCGATATATGCAGTTACACCTAAGCAAAAGTCACTTGCTCTGGAGTTGTCGGGCCAGCAGATACAAGAAGAGAGGAAGCGACTTCTGCTGGGAGAAGCCGACAGCGGAATAGTCTCTTCAAGGGTGGAGGTGCAGAAACTTAGTATCGGCACTTTTATGGATGTAGCTGACTCGCTTGGCTTTCTCGTTCGCGATGGGTTTCTGCTCCATCCAGAAGAGAATCTCTTGAGCTGGTAGTACTTGCACTTTCAAATGTCAATCACCTGCTTCCTGCTGTCCTTCACGATATGTGCCAACAGATATCACAGCATACCGGGAATTAGTGACATGGCAGTCCCATGATCTGTCACTCTTTGACACGATCTGGGTTGGAGTTAATATAAATGTCGCACCTTTCCTTCACCTTTTCCCTTTTCGCCGTAAAACCCAACAATAAAGCTCCGAAAGAGTATCACCACGAGAATCACTAGAACATACATACAAGATGCGTGGTTCAGAAGTCTTAGGATGGCTCTCCTGCCGCTGCTACCACAATGAAGAGTTCGTAAGGCGCCGATTATACTCACCACACCACGTGTGGGACTTTGACACCTGGAATTGTGAGCACTGAGGGCATGATCGCCAAAGATGCCGAAAACGACCAGGTAGGTGTTGGGCGATTACTGAATATGAGTTATACGCGTACAATTCGTCGCCATCACGAATGGCGCGGTTGCGATTTTGAGGAGGATATGGGTATGCGTGTGTGATGGATTGATTTAGGTGTTGGGGCCGGTGAGGTGTTACACTCGTTTTCGTAATCACCATGTATAAATGATTAGATTCCTTATGTTTCTTACATTTTCTGATGTCAATAACCACGAGGGAATCAATCTAGGACCCAAGACTCACGCCAACCAAGAAGACTCACAACAATCAAAAACTCAAATCCCTTAGCTCAGCTAACCAATACTCCCAGAATGCAAGGTCCAAAGGTGGTAGGTTGGATATGCTGCTACTGCTATCCTAACGGTACGGATAGAGGATTCTCAATAAACCACGTCTGCAGCATGATGGTGACTGAGTGCGACGACTGCGGACACGATCGCGAAGGATGTCCACGTCGACCGGGTAGATGCTGGGAGATCTATCAAAATGATTTAGATAAAAAGAGGGTGGGTCGGTGATGGAAATGATGGATGAAGGGAGAATGAGTAGCTGCGAGTCAAAATAAGTGTTTTGAATTGGCGGACCTTAATATCTCAGAGCACTTATGTTGAAGGAATATAGCCTTAAGAGTGTGCAGAGAGGATAGGGGATAGCCTATAATTACCAATTATCCATTCCTGAATCTCTGCCGTTCAACCTTGGGGCAACTCAGAGCATGAGCATCTCTGAGCCTTCACCAGCCTATCCTTCACTACAGCCTATCCTTCACTAACACTGACAGACTTCACCTTTGCCTCTACAATCCCATCCTTCCCACTCTCTTCCCACTCAACCATCTCCTTCCTAACCTCATCCCAAACGAAAACACCACCCTGCCCAACATTATACTGATAATAGTTCTCCGTCCCACCCCTAACCATCGCCCTCCTAAATGTAATATTAATCCTCCCCCTCTCAGTCTCGCCCCCCTTCCTCTTCGGCACGCTATGAAGCCAACAACTTTGCGTCTTCTCTCGCATAAACACCATATCCCCACTCCCTAACGCCAACTTGAACAACTTCCCCACTGGCACATCTTTCCCTTCCGCTGACTTGGCCGGTTTATGCTTCATGAGAAAATCCCGCTTCGCACCAAGGCTGAAACTCGCAATTGCAGGGTTGGGACCGAGGAATGCCTCGTCGTCAGAGTGGAAGGATATACTATCCTCTCCAGAGGCATAATAATTCACCAAACAAAAATTGTACCGTTCGCCTGTTGTTGCTTCAGTGATAGTTCTAAGATGGTCGAGACAGCCTGGGATAGGACGCGGATGGCATTTATACCGTTCCTTCGGGATCGGTTTCTGCGTCGTGGAGTCGATCAGCTCTCCCTTTTCCGTGAACTTCGACGTCTCATCAACCCCAAAAACAGTCGTAAACCTTGGCGTATTAACCCATTGCTCCGCTCCAAACCGCTTGATCTGATACCTGACTCTATAAAAGAACAACTCCTTCCTCAAAAACTCAAAAATGTCTTTCTCAACAGATTTGGGGATATAAGGTTGATAATAAACCAAATTCAAGTCCGGTTGATCGTTGATTTCTTTGCCTTCAGTTGCTGGCGCGAAAGCTAGGGCGTCGATGATGTCGGGTGGAAATTGGGGGATGGGAAAGGGGTAGGTGGCGTGGTTTGATGGTGGAGAGGTGGATTCGAGACGGCGTTTTTTGGGCTGAAGTTTTGGTGTGAAGAAAGCATCGAGGGTGCGTTTTTTGGACATTGTGAGGTTGAGGTTGAGATTGGTTGGTTTAGTTATGATTGAGTTGTTCTGAAAGGAAGATGTTTTGACGCGTAGAAGTTCGCGTTCATCGATGATATCACAGCGAGAACTACCTACTCCTCCTTTGGACTAGCTTATGTTACCCGATTCGGAAGTACCAACTGGTCCGATTGGAGGCGAGTCAGGCAATTAAAATGTAAATCAATTCGCCTGATGATCAAATGCAATTTTAGCTGTCTACTTTTCTTGCTCATGGGGATATCGGTATTTAGAGCAAGTCCGTCTCAAATGCTCACCACATCCCATGCTCCATCATCGAAAACAAAATCGCTCCAAAATGAAATACTCCCTGGCCATAACTATTGATGTTTCCCTGTGAAATTGAGTTCAATTAAGCCTATCTCCCATCGCCTACTCATCATCAGAATCCTCACCAATAAGTGCAGCCAGTTTGCTGAAGGCAGAGGTCTTCGTGCCTAGGTTGAGATTGACCTCGACCAGCCTATTCAGGTCATTACCATCCTCCACCATGGGATCTCCATCCTTCGAACCAAGACTGCTGGAAGACTCTCCGCCCTCGCTAGGAGTCAACGGCTCTTCTTCTTCATCTTCATCACTCTCCAATTCATCAGCCAGAAGATTCTCGTAATTGTCTGGTATCTCCTGGGTGAGACGAGCTGGCTTCTTGATGTGCTCGGAATCATCGCGGCGACCTTCGGTAGCGGCCTCATTCGTCCTAGCTTGCTCAGTATCTTCTTCGAGTGGAATCGGAGCAGAAACTGAGTAGTCGCCATCCTTGTCCGTTTGGAAGAAGTCGATGAGCTCGCCTTTGGGCACGACACCCTCGGACGTCTCGATAGTCTCGGCAGTGTCGAGTCCGGAGACAGGAGCTCGCTTCGTGGTGCGCTTCTGCGTGCCTTGTTGCCGCTCAAGGCTCTCCCGAGAGTAGAAGTTGCCGCTTGCAATCTTTCCGAGTTCACGATCGAAGAGCCATGGGAATGACATGAGGGGCATGCCTTTGGAATCCATTGTTCGAAGTGGAACTTCCATGCCACCAACAAGCTTTGTCTTCTTGCACTCCTCCAAGGCTTCCTTCACTTGACGTTCAGTGACGTTGTACATCGCCGTCACGAAAAGTGGGAGGGTGTCAAAGAAGTCGCCTCCTGCTGCCTTCGTACACATCTCTCTGTATTTGCCCTTGACTGAAGCGACAATTTGACCAAGCTCTTCAGCAAAGGCATAGTCTCGCTTTTCTCCATTATGCGACATGACAAAGGTGGACCAGACTTCGAATTCGGTGTCAATGTCGTGCTGAGCCATGATTCTGCGAAAATCCGCGTCATATTGTTCCTTGATATCGGCTGCCTGTTGAAGCATTTCCTCGCTCACATCATGGGCGTGAAGGACTCGCTGATCGAAGGGTGCAGCATAATCTGGAACGAAGTCGATAAGGGTGACCATGTCATAGAGCTGGCCAAGGATCTTCTCAGAGTGGTATTGTGACTTCGAATGTCGCTTCTCCATGAAGTGTGGCCACCCTCTCGGCCTCAGGTCTCGTGTCATCTTGGCTGGGACACCGGACTTGTTGAAGTCCACAGCCTGCGAGTGTAACTGAGCCAGTGCAAGACCTGCTGATGTTAATCAAATGAATCAGGCAACTCAAAAAAGCCAAACCTACATTTATCGCTCTTCACACCAAATTCTTCGCGATCGGCAGCTGCAAGATGAGCGTGAGCAATGACGCCGAGATTGTCGTTCTTCATGTAATTGACGAAGAATTCGGTCATATCTTTGACGGTCACGCCATTTCTAACACGGCGTGGCCGAACAGCTGTGAAGTCCATAGCTGGATGATTCCACTCTTCAGGTATCAAGTCTTGGTCCCAAATAATCCAGTAGTCATCGCCATCAAGATCTCCACCCGAACACATATTTCCCAAATCGCGATCGCCGGTCTGAGGCAGCACGACGACATTCCGGAGATGATGGAGATTAGTATTGTCGACAGCGCGAACAACACGGATGTCTCCTGGATGTAGGGAGGGATTGCGGGCCATGATGCAGATACCTTCAATTGGCTCGTAGATTCCAGTTCTCTTCCGATCAACGTAGCAGAAAATTTCTGGAAGAGCATTTATCTTCTCCTCCATAGAAGCGTCTTCTGGTGGCTGTGCAATGTTGAAGTGGCCTTTCAGCTCTCCAGTCTCATCTACGCATCCGAGAAGACAAGCGCCTTGCTCGATCGTGATCTTAGCTTTCTGCTTGAGGTATTTGACGCTCCAGCTTCGCCAAAGGTCAAGCATAGACATCATGAAAGGATCTTTCACTCGCATAAAGCCGTCCATTATCATGCCGGCAAGTGTCAGGGTCATTTGGTTGAAGTCAATGCTCTTCTGGAGTTCGCGAAGAGCGACCTGCTCATCAACCATGGCTCGTGTTAAACCTTCGAGTTGATTGTGCATTTTGAGGCGAAAAACCTCATCTGGCACACCAAGAGTCGATAGCACGACGATGATTTGACGGTTGAGGAAGGCCGTGACGTAGCTCGAAGTGCGGATGATCTCCAGACCTTCGTGAATGGCAGCAAATTTTGCTTGGCTTGGACGGATGTGTACTTCGTTTCCAGGCACATTAGGGGCGATTGCAAGAACTCCCTTGCATCCACCAAGTCGGAACTGGTAGACAGAGGGTGGGTCCTCAGTGGAAAGACCAAACTCTTCCGCGATCAGACGCGCGAGATGTGGCGAGATCTTACCGACACCGTCAGTAAAGTTGAAGCCATTGCGTTCGATATCTCCACAAACATCCCGGACCAGGACTTTTGAGTTGATACCGCGGGTAGTGGAGAAGTTCTGTCCAATTCGAGCACAGAATTTGGCAGGGATTGTCTGGTCATTAGGATCCATCTGACCTAGGTGATCGCGTAGGAGCTGAGTCGGCCATTCTGGAGTCGGGGCGAAGAAATAAGCACCGTTTTCGCGAAACTGGGAGTTTCCAGATGCAAGGTATTCGTACTTTCTATCCCCGAGGACGATTCCATTCTCCATAGCACGCGTGATTCTCGCAAAGACTTCGTCCATGATTTTGTTGTCCTGGGATTGGACGCGGCCATTGTCCAACTCGTCAGAAAACCGGACGCGGATGAAGTGGTCTGCGAGAGGACTCCAGTGGCGAACGACACGATTTGAGATCTCTACTGATGGTGTTGTGTAGTAGATCATCGTGGGCGTAACGACAACCGACCTGGCAAGTGTACAGTGTGCTGGGATCTTCTTCTCAGCAGTGCTTCGACAGACTGTGAGTTCAAAGATTGACATTGGATCGAAGAATCGCTGCTTGGTGTCTGCAACCTTTTCGAGGATACCGACAGCAATCGATTCATCCAACTGCGCCAATTTCTGAAGAAATTCCTCTGTGATGTTGCTTTCGTGAAGGTATCCATGAGACATGCAGACTTCAAGCTGATATCTGACTTCGAAAGAGACCTGTTTGACGCTGTTTGACAGCTGAAAAAGCAAGTCAGACGGGTTGCCCGTTGGCTTTCCGGGTCCATTCAAAAGTCGCCATATGGGTATGTCGGCGCGAGGGATCAGGGCGATCTCGTTTGTTACAAGCTTGACATTGTAGTCTGTGAGCGCTTGACAGATCTGCGGGAATTGTATGTGCATGAGTTGAGAATGATTCAAAATCATGCGGTATGTTGTCCAGCGTCCAATATCAACGATGGCATCCTCTTTGCTAAGGGAGACAGGCTTTGTTTCGAGTTTTACCGAATCCTTGACGACATCTGTTTGGCGGAACCAGGCTAAGCGCTCATACCATCTCGAGTCCCTAGGGTTGTGCGTCGCTTGCATGTCCTTGGTTTGGCGAAAGAATTCGGGTGGCCCTGGTAGCGGAAGGATCATAGCGATCTGTCCAGATTCCGACTCCTCGATATGAATGGCGGAGACTTTGGGCAAGGGCACTTGGAATCGGAATATGGCGATTTCGGTTTCATCTTGGCTCGGTCCAGAATGAACTGCAAGAGGAAATCTAATGTCAAGTTCTCTCCTCTTGAGATCCAGCCTGAACTCAGCACGTGTATCTGGAGGTGGCACAACCGATTTCATGACCATCATTGCGGTTTCGGAATGCATAAAGCCGAATTGAAGCTCGCCGAGAGGAAGAACCTAAACAATCGTCAATTGAAACTCATATAAAGCTAGTTGAAGCGGGAGTTTTCGGTCAACCGAAGCGGAACCCATGTCTCAAAGTTGAGATAAAAGGAGGCAAGATTTCGGGCCACAATCCTAAGCAAAGTGCCAGAAACCTTGGTATCGTCTTCACTGGGTTCGCCAACTTGAGATAGTTGAGATTGCTCAACCCCGAGCACGACGACTCATTTTCAATGGCAAAGAGAGAACTGACCGTGTATTCTGGATAGTAGACCCGGGTTTTCACTGAGCTCTGTATCACCCTATCAAAGGTCTTTCCAATCAAAGTAACTCGGATGGGACGTTTTGCACCGTCTGGAGTGAGGTACTGGATGTTTCGTTTCCATATCGGCACCCTGGGAGGTGGACTGTGTGAATGTCAGAATTAACTGGGTATCCGTGAAGGCGGGCTTACCAGAACACGATGTATGCATCGTAGCTGTCATCAATATCAATGGAAGTGACGGCGCCATATGTAGCAGCCAGTCGATGTACCTCCCCCGTACTAGGTTTCGTTGGGAAGTTACTGAGCTTGACCCTGAGGTGTGTCCATTGCTCCCAATCTTGGTCGCGTTGGGATCTCGGGTTGTAGAAACCGCCACGACGCATGGAGCTTCTTCTGTTTGGAGTGTCGTGGTCCGGCGACGATGGCTCAGAGCCTTGCGAAGAATCTGATGCTGACATTGGAGTGAATTGTCTGGTTGATGGAAATGAAGGAGTGTCGTCAACACCATTGACCCGGAAGGGTTGCATAGGTTGCTGAGGGACCATGGTTGAACGTGATGGATTTCAGAGGTGGGAATAAGAACGAGTCCGTGATATTTTTGTCGCTTCATGAAATTCGTGCCTCTCTTGTCGAGTATTGTAGGTGAGTGAGCTTGATGTGAATGCGCCCATCCACTGAGTGTGGTGGTGGATGAGGAAAGGTATGAGAAAGAAGGATGGAGTTGAAGAGAGTTGAAAAAGCTGAATGAGGAATGTGGTATAACTACCTATAGCTGAGTCTAGATCTGTTGAATGTTAAAGAAGGCCGGGTAAGTGGATGGAACAACAGTTCCAGATTGGGAAAGAGCGAGGGCTGAGTGAGGTCGAGGTCCTGCGATTCAGCCAAAGCCAGATCTTAACAATAAGAGAGAGTCGACGTGATTGAAGTGGTTGCACAAAGCTCACAATTGCCGAGATATGTTTGTGGGCGTTGTTTGCTTACCCGTCAGAAGGCTACTATGTGACACCAGTTGTAATTTACAGCTCAACATCTTGAGAAGCTAACCATCACGGTATTGGTATAAGAGCAACTCTTTTTAAATGTATACCTTCAGAATTGCACGTTGAAAGCAGTCAGCTTAAACCGGAGCATTCCAAAGGTGGTCTTTCTTGATTTACGAATGTTCTTAAGTCAGCGACTGGTCTTTCTTTATACTTGTTTTACTTCTCGATTTTCCTAGCAGCTTCAGAATTCTGGAAAGCAGCGAAATGGAGACATGATCGAGTTGAGTTAACGATAGCATTTAGCTAGTTCGTTGAAAGGCCAGACGACTCCACGTGTAGCGCGGGAAACTGAACGATCATTTTCGACGCTTATCATGGATTCATCTTCGCTCTTCGTCGTTGTGCTTGAATTTCGATCTTCCTGGTCATCAACGACCCTGCTTCAAAGGGTTCTCAACCCTCCTTTTCGCAAAGTCCAGGATGTACGGAATTGGGTCTCCCGGACTTCCCTTGTAGATTGTCGGATCTGTCCTCTTCTGTTCCGTTTGCATCTCTGCAGTGGTATATCCATGGACGGAATGACCACCATGCTTACCAAAACGTCATTGTCGACTATGACAATGCCATTGTGTCCTGAAAAGCGAGCGATGCTGCTGCGCTTGTGGATTGCAGATTCTGCAGCTACTTGCCTTGCGTTCATGGTTGAACGTTTCGTACCTGACGAGATCAGGAGATTGTGCAGATTCGATGGCACATTCTCCCAGCCTTCACAAGGTCCTCGGCACGTCATGAAAAGCAAAGGAGAGCGTGCCGTGCAACGATAACGGATCTCTGTCAAAGTATTGGAGGCTGAGGGTGCGCTTGTGGTCAACTCTAGAGAAGGGCATTTTCCTTAGCCCCTGAAAGGAGTAGGAGTTACCACTCCCTCGGGTCAGCGAGAGGCCTGGAAACAAATGTCTCGGGACGGATTTGCTCAACGCGCAGATGTGATGCAGGGGTTGCACGTTTACTCTTCACCCACGTGGAAATTCTCCTCGTCTTCTCCAACGTCTCGCTGGGGTCTCCATCTTTCACAGGCTAAGGCCGTCGGATTGCCTATCTTCCTCCATGCCTCCGCGATGACGGCACGGCAATGGGAAGCCGGAATGATGAAGCAACGCTTCGAAGGCCCTTCTCATCTTCGCTTACGAAAGCTCAACCAAGGTTCCAATGCCTACACTGGCGAATGGCTTTTAGCTACGGGCCTTCCAATTAATTATAAAATCCCACGGACGTGGCAAAAGCATTATATCTAGCGTTCGAGCCGCCTGTGGCGCATAATCGACTCGCTGTTTCATCCAGTGAGGAAAGGCCCACTGTTTGCATCGACTGCAGTACTCAACATGGTAGTGCTGGAGAATTTTACGACTGGACCACTCCAAAATGTCTGCGATATTCTTACTTTTTGTCATCTTAGACAAAATCGAGTCATTAGTGGCCAACGGGTATTCGCGATGCTGGGTTTTGAAACATGCGTCAAGGTTTGGGTCGACGGGGTGAACAAATCAACATCGACCGCAAGCAACCTGTCTGCAAACACCTCTGCGCCGTCGATCAGATTGCATCCGTGCCCTCAATGAGAGGCAAGTTCGAAGCCAAGATGAATGGATCACATCTGCACAAACTCATCACGAACTAATGTGTCAGAAACCGTCCATGCGTCCAGGATGATGGATGAAGAGGACCTAGGAACGGACCAGGCTGTTATAATTAATTAACAGCCGCAAAAAGTCCATCGTCTTTCTATAAACGCGTGATATGCCGTCCAGCCTCATCGCGTGCGGAGTGCACAATCACCCTTGGATACATATACTAGCCAGTCGCCCGCGCCACCTCGTGGAAGTAAATTGATAGACATCATGCCAGAATTTTGGAGACAGAATAGCAAGCACCGAAAACCCAGCCGCTCTGAAATCCCCCTGCAAAAGGCTGAGACCCTGGACTCTTATCGCACACTTACTCCGAAAAGCTCCTACTCCTCTTCATATTCTGCCAAAGATTTTTCGATCCTCCTTGCACAAGAACGTCCACATCAGAAAAAGCTCGAGAGAGTGGAAACCCAAGAAACATTACAACTTTTCAATCCACTTCGACAATCGCCACCTTCACCTCCTCCTCCAATCAGCAGCGATGTTTTGGTGGTCGGAGCTGGGCCAGCAGGTCTGATGCTAGCGTATGTACAAACACGATTGTGGGTGAAAACTTGAACAATTAAACTCACCAAAATTAGATCTAATCTCATCCGGTTCGGCATTAATGCGGAAATCATTGACAATCGAAATGAAAAGACTACAACCGGAAGGGCAGATAGTCTTCAGCCAAAAACAATCGAGACGTTGAGGCAAATGAGGCTGGCAGATCGTCTACTTACAAAGGGTGTCAAGGTGCACGATGTCCGATGTTGGGTGAGCTCACTCTATGTATATAAATCAGCAATACTGACCCTCTGAAGCAATCATCACATGAGAAACCATTGCATCGAATAAGTAAGGAGCCTCAATTTCCATCCTCGTCACTGGACTGTCTAGATCCATATCTACTCCTGGCACATCAAGGCTTTGTCGAGGATGTATTCATAAAAGATATCATGGAACGCGGCGTCGAAGTCCAACGAGATTTGACTTTCGTCGACTACAAATCCGAACCAGGCCAAAACAATCCACTCAAAGTCATATGTAAAGTCAATTCGTCTCAAGAAAAGGAAGTTCTGACCACGAGATACCTTGTCGGTTGCGATGGTTCGCAAAGCAATGTGCGAAAAGTGATGGGATCAAGACCGGTGGGAACTTCCTCGGATGCTGTCTGGGCGGTTATCGACGGCGAGTTGGAGACAGACTTTCCCGACCTTTACAGCAAAGTCGCGATTCATAGTGAAGAATACGGATCAGTGCTCCTATTTCCCAGGGAGCGGAATCTGACGAGGCTGTATGTGGAGATGAGACGTGATTTACGAGAGGGATCAGCCAGGGAATCACAGGAGGCCGTCATGGCCAGGGCAGAAGAAATCCTGGAGCCCTACTACATCCACTGGAGAAACATCGAATGGTTCGGCCGCTACCAAATCGGTCAAAAAGTAGCCTCCAAATTCCAAGACGAAGAAAATAAAGTGTTCATCGCCGGAGACGCAACATCAACAATGTCACCAAACACTTCCCAAGGCATGAACCACTCCATACACGACTCCTGGAACTTGGCCTGGAAACTCAACCTCGCCGTCCGCGGTCTAGCGAAACCATGTCTCCTGGCCACATACGAAGTCGAAAGAAGACAAGTAGCACAAGACCTAACAGACTTCGACTACGAACAATCCACCGCCTTCTCAGGAGCCAACGCTGTAACAAATCGAAATATCTACTTCAACTCTGGCTACGCAGCCGAGTACGCATTCAACATCCTAAACATGCCCTCCACTTCCAAAACCAATTCAACAATCCCCCTCCGGCCTGGCACTCTTTTACCTCCAGCCCGCGCAACCCGCTGCATCGATTCCAATCCCGTCGATCTCCATTTGGAAATCCCAATGTTAGGGCAATTCCGCATCTTCTTTTTCGCGCCAAACCTACTCCAAACCTACGATTTCCTGGACGCATTAAGTAGATATGCTATATCGCATAACACCCTGTTAGGGCGATTGACCCACACAATGAACACATCGTACACTCTCCAACCCCCCCTCGCCGCCATCTCAGACGAATATACACACCCAGAACGCTACACACCCATCTCAGGTCTCTTCACCTTCGCTCTAGTACTTAAACAGAATGTTCAAGATGTGGAGATTGGCGAGTTACCGGCGCTGTGGCGGGACAGTAAATTTACTGTCTATGCGGATGATGTTGCGCGGTCTGATACTAGGGGGATGGGGGTGACGGAGAAGTGGATGGGTGGGTTGGGGAGTGATGAGGTGGGTGTTTTGGTTGTGAGGCCGGATGGGTATGTGGGGTGTGTTAGGAGGTTTTTCGCCGGGAGGAAAGAGAATGGGGGAAGGGCGGGACGGTGGTTGGATGGGTATTTTGATGGCTTTTTGAGGGTGGGATAAGTTTTCATAACTTCGTTCTGGCTCGGAAGCTTGTTTGATTAGCGATATTTAGATGGGATGAGTGGCATCACTGGGTTGTGATGAGTATGATGGATATACCCTGGGTTACAGGAGACTGTGGAAAGAAAGGGATTCTGGCAATCACCTATTCAATTAGACATTTTAGACATACCTTAGGTAGCAGATAGTAGAGAAATGTACATTAACAAGCAATCATATTTACTCAGGCTCCTGGTCCGCCCATCTCCTTCTAACCTCCTCAACATCAATCCCACAAACCTCCGCTTTCTTAACCAAAGCCTTCGCCTTCCCAACAACAGGCACATCGATCATCTTCCCATCCAACGTCCACGCGCCCCTCCCCTGCTTATCAGCCTTCGCATCCGCAATAACAACTCTAACAGCCCACTCCACCTCCTTCTCACTCGGCGAAAAAGTCCTCTGCGCAATCTCAACTTGCGTAGGATGAATACATTGTTTCCCATTAAAACCCAAACCCTTTCCTCCTACGCACTCCTCCTCCAGCGTCCTCAGTCCTTCCTCACCTTTATAAGCAGTACAAACCAGATCAATCGTGGAGGCCAATTCATGCGCCCTCGCCGCTGTAGCAATAGCCGAGCGTGCATACAAAAATTCCGTTAGTGAGGGCGTCCGGGTTAATGATAGATCGAGAGAGAAGTCCTCGGCGGCGAAGATGAGGCCGGAGAGATATGGAGATGCTTTACATATTTCTCCAAGGTTTGAGAGGGACTTTGCGGATTCGATTAGGGCGAGGAGTTTTACTGGATTCTTGAATGAGGGTGAGTGGCGTTGGGGAAGGGTGTGGCGGATTACGTCTGTTACGAAGTGCAGGTCTGATGCTGAATTTACTTTTGGAATTACGATTGCGTCTAGATTTGGTGCTTGTAACTGCCCTCTCTCTTAGCGCAATTGACAGAAGTAGGTGGTGGACGGTTCTTAGTACCACTTCTGTTAGGTCATCCAAGGCCATTCCCGTCTCTACAGCGTTGATACGGACGGCTTGTTCTTTTATTCCCTTTGAACGTTCTTGTTGCAGGAATTGGCGTAAGTTGGATCGGGCTTCTGCTTTTCGGCTTGGGGTCACGGAGTCTTCTAGGTCGTAGGCTACACAATCTACATTGAGGCCTCGAGATTTCTCTAAGAATTTCATTGATGATCCCGGTACTGATTATAGTCAGTGGACTTAATGACGAAGGAACTTGAAGTAGGCATAACAGACCATAGAGAAGAGCACGCCGGACGATAGGAGAAGCCGCCATGATAGAAAATGGAATTGTGAGTTAAGAGAAGAGGTTTATGTACAGATGGGAGATATAACTTGAAGTGGTGATGGTTGCGGGGAAGACGAGGTTACTGGTTATTGCCGATCGAAAGGGGTAAAGAAGACCCGAGAGTTTCTCTTCAATTAATCCCAAATGATCAAAATCATTTGTGAATTATCAAGCCACTGCTGTTCGATCATTTCTATGTTGTAGTCCTGAAGTCCACGTGATCCTGAGAGCCGGGTATCTTCATCGAACACCTGTAAACCTTCAGAGTAATTCAAAGACCACAACTCCCCATTCATACATCGCGCTCCCCCCAACGGCCAGCGATATGGTCAAACTCAACTTCAAACTTCCAGGAGCCGCGTCCTCTCCTCCTCCAGTCGCGGCGCCAGCTCCAGCTCCAGCTCCAGAAAGACCGGCACCTCCAGAACGAACTGGCAGCGTGAAGATCAGTTTCAAGCCAAAGACACCAGCTTCCACACCCACCACAGAACAGCCGCCAATATTAGAAGCACCAACCTCCTCGGAACCTAAACAAAAGCGCAAATATGTGAAGAAGATCAAGGCAGAGGTTGATGGCGACGCACCGGAAGCTGCCCCTAAGCCAGCAAAGAAACGCGCTCGAAAGGATGATGAAGTGGAAGATGGCGCAGCGCCAGCAGCAAAGAGACAGACAAAGCCATCACAGCGGGCCGGAAGCATAACCCTCAAGATTCCCCCTGCAGCTCCGCCCAGGATAAAGATACCAGGGAACACTCCAAGCTCCGCTCTCAAACTATCCTTTGGCCACAAAAAGGCAGCAGCACCACCAGCTACCACTCCACGCCTCAAGGTCAAGGCTTTGGGAAAGAAACCTGTTCGGCCCATTGGTGTTGGATACGACAGTGAAGATGAAGAGGCGGAAGATGATCCTGCCATCGAGAGTCAGTTCATACTGCGGATGGAGCCAGGCGAGGATTGTGATTATTTGCGCAAGGCAATAGGAGAATCGGCGGTCAAGCACAAGAGCGAAGACAAAACTATAATGGGACCTAATGTCTGGTTTCGATTCTTCGACAAGGAAGGCAGACGGGGAGTGGTTTGCGTTCGGGGCCACTTATACGCAACAACTCTCTTGGACTTGCCATGTATAATCGAGGGAATGAAGAGTTGGGACAAGAAAGGATGGTTCAAAACGGCAGATATTTGCCAGATGTTACTAGTCCTCGGCCGCGTGAAGGATGATGATGAAGCGAAACGCTTTCCCTTGCCACGAGAAATCGATCAACATAATTGGCAATATCCTCACGGTCTCACACCACCCATGCACTGGGTTCGCAAGCGACGATTCAGAAAACGGCTCAACGTCCGCACCATCGAGCGTGTCGAAAACGATGTCGAAGAACTTACACGGAAAGACGACGATTGTATGAAGGAAGGGGGCACAATCAGCTACGAATACATAGATCCAGACGAGGAGTTCATTGACGACGCAGAGGAGGTCATGAATGGTTACGAATATCAAACTGGAGAAGGAGACGAGTTTCAAGACGCCGATGCTGACATGGATGCAGATTCAAATGCTCCTGTCAATGATGATGGCGAAGAAGATGGAGAGGACGAATTCACTCGTGCGATGGAGGAGGCTTTGGCAGCGGGTGACGACCATGCAGAGGCAGAAGCAGCAGCTGAGGCTTCAACAGGCGGCGTAATACATGCAAGTCCCGATAGTCTCCATCCACCCGAATCTGCCTTCACACCCGCATCTGGAGGCACGACGTCTGTCACGGAAGGCGAATCACAAGACGAGGGAGGCGAGTCGGATGAGGATGAAGGCGACGACGAGGATGAAGATGCGAAAGCTGAGCGACAGGAGCGCCAGCAGCAGATGGAAGAGATTGATGATCTCAAGAAGGAGATTTCACAATTGGAGACGAGAAGGGCGAAACTTGCGAATCCTTTGCTGAAAGGAAGGGTCACGAAAGAGATTGAAGTTTTGCAGCGGGACTTGAACCTTAAACTATCAAGCTTGGGCATGTCCACCGAGGATGATTAGATACGGCATGGAGATTCGGGAGCGGTATGGATTATTATCCTGTATGGAAGCATTTGCAACGAGTTTGGACTAGAGCTTTGCTCGTTCAGCTGTATCAGGCTATTGCTAGTAATAAATATCAAATAAACCGCACCTGCTGACCATTCTGCATGTTCCAACCCCCCTGATCCAAGCTGTACCTGCGTCTCGAGTATTTCCTGAAAAGAGTCGAAGTGCTGATTCAACACCAGGCCAGGCGGAGAAGGCTAGACCCTTTTTGTACACTACGTCATGCATCGCAACCTCAACCTCCAACCACTTTATCACAAACCTCGCCGATTACCACCATGATTTGATTCTGCGCCCTCTCTTCCTGCAAGACGGCACGCAAAATGTTGCGCCTCGCAACCCGTCGCGGGACAACAATTTTAACAACGCGTTCTCCACTCCGCCCAGCAACAACATGCGTCCTAACACCGCACCACAGAAGAACCTTCTTCGGCCTAGGAGAAATCGTGGGAGTTCTCGCCAATCCCGCCGAAACTATTCGTCAACTTAAGGAATCGAAAGAATTACTTACGAAAGCGAGGGAGGAGACGGAGTTGAGGAATGAGAAGAAGAGGATTCCGAAGAAACATACTTTTTCGAAGTTACCTGGTTTTCATGGACGGGAGAATGAGCAAGGCAAGACTTCCTCCATCTAGTTTTGATTCTAGGAGGGTGGTGGGATTTGTGCACTGCTGACTAGATTTATTGTAGCTCTTTTGAGGAAAGTTCTTGCGGGAAATCCGCAGATGAATGTTATTTTTGGGGCGACGAGTGTAGGGAAGACTGCGTTGTTGAGGCAGGTTTTGGCGGGAGATGATTTTTATGTTATTAAGTTTGATTTGAGGATTAGTGGGTTTGCGGATTTGAGGTCGTTATATCTTGCACTTTGTGAGCAGTTCAAGAATTTGTTTGATGAGGTTGGTTTTTCTATCTTGAAGATAAGTTGTAAAGGGCTAATTGATTACTAGATGCATGATGAGGAGATGGACAAGTTGGCGATTACTTTTAAACATTTGACGCTTGACTTGGATGAGAGGGAGGAGAAGAATCCTGAGTTCAAGGTTACTGTGGCGGACCTTGCTGATCTCATGGAGACTTTACAGTCTTGCTTACTCAGGTATTGGGAGTATGATCCAAAAGCAAAACTAGAAGCAGAGAGAGCAAAGAAGAAAGAAGCCGGCAAACCAGAAACCGAGAAGCCGCAAGCAACGAGAAAGGTTGAGGTTGCACAAAATGAAGAGCCTGGGACCTCATCAACAGATCCCCCAACCAAAGAAGATCTGGAAGCAAAAGAGGAAGAAGACAACCTATTCAAGAAGAGGCCGATTGTGTTCCTTGTCGACGAAGCTCACAAACTACCCGCTCTAATCGACGACCAACTGAGTTTGAAAGTCTTCCTAGACACCCTCCTAGTCCTCACAAAACAAGACCGCCTCTGCCACGTCATCCTCTCCACCAGCGACAGTTTCTTCCAACATTTCCTCCGCTCCATGAACGTCGGTCACCACGCCCAAATAATGACAATAGGAGACTGCACCAAAGCCGAAACGCGCCTATACTTCAACGAAGAAATAATGCCCACAGTCCCAGATGACTTAAAACCAAAAGTCAACTTCGAAGAAGTCTATGCCGCCTTCGGAGGCAAATTAAGTCACATCTCAGACTACATGAGCGTCTGGATAAACAAATCGGGTGTGGACGTCACGCCCCTAAACTCCGCCATCTTCACTCAAGCATACACGTTACTCCAATTCCACCTAACCCACGAATCATTTGATACTTACTCCCCACTCTCGACCGCGACCGCCTGGTCAAACACAGACGACGAAACACAATTTTCTAGGAAAGACTTATTACATGTTATGCGCAAGTTGGTGAAGAGTCCGTATTCTTTGCCGTATTTTGAGCTTTGTGGGGAGATTGGGACGGTGAAGGTTGATGCGATGATTAAGACGAGAGTATTGGATTTGAGATGGACGAAGACGGTCAGTCCCGAGCAGGAATGGGTGGAGAGGGTTTGGAGTGGGGATGGCGTTGAGAGGCCGATTGTGTTGCCGATGACTAGGATTGTGAGGAGAGCTATGGAAATTGCTTTGAGGGAGTTGGAGGAGAAGGAGGTTATGGGTATGGTGAGCGAGAAGACTGAGGGAAAGTAAATACATATGCATGAAGTGGCTGAGAGGGTCAGTATAGTACGACGAAGGTGGTTTCTTCTTAGGCTTCATAATACGTAGCGATTTTTTCATTCCTGCATTTACGAGCTTCGACGAAAGTAGTAATGGCCAGGGAGCTCTCTGGGCATACATATACTTGTCAAGCCCTGCACTTTTAGTGCAAGACAAAGCGATGCTGGTTAGTAATGTTGAAATTCAGCATAGAATCGGACATCAAGGGAGTAGAAGGTTAAACAAGAAGCTACAAATCGCGGAAGTGGTTCTTAGGCGTCAATATTCCAAAAAAACCTCGCAACTTGCATTAAAATGCCGATTAACTACTATATCCGTAAAATAAGGACGAATGAGCAAGGCTGACAGCGTATATTATCGAAACTGTGATTCCACGGTTCCCAGTCCTGAACTGCAATTTTAGCCCCAAAGCAGAGGATGCAGATTTCGATTAGTCATGTCGAATTCCTAAGTTAAGTGAAATTGGAAGATACAAGATGGAAAGCCGAGAAGATATCGTCAATGTTTTGAATTTGACTTTGAGATACGATTTTCCGAACCTCGTCCGTCCGTCCAAGAACGCTATAGGAATGACGTTCCATCCGAAATAGAACAGTACTGATGCCCATATCCTAATAGCGACATCCCCACCTCCCGTCCCGGCCATCCATGATATGCAAGTCCTCCTAATACATCAAGAGATCGTCCTTGGACTGATCGTACCACCCAACGCCTCGATATGCAGTAGATAACCCGATTGACGGACAAAACCAAACCCATATAGTACAACGACTGGAGCCCACCTCTCCACCCAGTGACTCCAAAACGACCCTCGCAACCAGCATGATACTCGCTTCCTTCTCGGGATGGAGGAATCAATCATGCCTAAAAGTACAATTAGCACCCTTCTTACACTTCCCCTCCTTGAAAAACCGGCAAGGATACAAAAACTTCTTCTCCGGATTCCCCCCTTGGTTATTCTTCGTCTTCTGACGCTTATTACTCCGATCCCCATCACTACCATACTGCGTATTGCCACCACCATTACGCTCGCGCTCGTACTCTAGCTCCAGCATGCGTTTTCGCTCCGGGTCAACGAAAAGTTCGGGCGTCGTTGATGAGGCGGGTGGCATGCCAAATGCCTGCTGCATGTTCTGAGAATTCAACTGACCTTGCTGGAGGGAGGCGATGAGGGCACTCAAGTCGATTGACGCAGGTACAGCAGGCGCTCCGTATTGTTGTTGTGGAAGTTGTTGTGCCACTTGGTTATGGCCGCTGAGCTGAGCTAGGATATCGGAGAGACCTCCTGGTACAGGCGGTTGTTCTGCAGCAGCTGGCTGGGGAATTGGTGCGAAGTTTGGCATTTGAGTTGGTGCCGGCTGGTATGGATTATTGGTTTGCTGCAAGATGTTCTGGATAGCTGAGAGATTTGACTCAGTGGTAGATGGTGCAGGCTGTTGTTGCTGTTGTTGTATTGAAGGTGCAAGTTGTCTGAGAATTGCGTCAACATCGAAAGCTGGCGCCGATGGAGCAGGTGGCTGAAATCTAGCAAGTCGGCGAACAATTGTTGGATCATCGGGCTCCCCGAATGTCTTTGTCTCAACATGTTCTCCAGTGTACGGGTCTGCAGGTTCCCGTGGGCATGGCGGAATGTCTGACTTGAGTGCATAGAACGCCATCAAAGTGATTGCCTCACGACTTTCCTGAGCCTGTCGCTCGGGAGAGTCCACCTTCAACAATCCACCTCCATAAGGCTCGTAATTGCGCTCTCGCTCTGTTTGCTCAACAGTGCTGAAGTCGACTGGCGAGGGTTCCTTGAAGTCAAAGAAACTCTGTTCCATAGGTTGGTCATCCTCCTCATCCACTTCGGCATCCATCATTTCCATATGTTGCTTGAACATCAAGCCTTCCTTTTCTTTGCCATCACGCACATCACGCACGTTGTTGTTATTACCAGGCATTTCAGACGGGTCGCGGCTGAATTCACGAACTTCAACAAGTATGCCATCTGGTTTCCAAGTGACACGAAGTTTGCGACGCTCTTCTTTCCGCAGTCGCTTCGCTTTCTGCTCAGCCGTCTCTGGAGGTCGCTTTGGATCTTCCGGCTTCTTCGAAGGCTCTGGTTCACGGGACTTGGCCAGATTAGCCATTGTCTCCGCAAAAGAGAACCCAGACTTCATTGGCGCAGCAGGTGCAACAGCAGCCTTCTTCTCTGGCGCACCATTGATAGTTGGTTTCGCTTTCGCAGCAGCACTAGCGTTTAATGAAGTTCCTGGCTTCTTTGAGGCAGATTGCAAGCTGGAGAAGAAATTTGTAGGCGGCTTTGCGATGACCTTTGCTTTCGCACCTGCTGATGCTGTGGTAGCCTTGTCACCATTGACTGATCCTGGCCGTTTTAAAAGACCAAGCTTGGCAGCGGCTGACTCTTTCGCACCTGGTGCTAGGGACCCAGAAGCAACTCGTTTCACTGGTTGAGCTGGGGTGCCGTCTGCTGGTCTTGGTCGTTTGACACCAGCCACGAGTTCGACCTTTATCTCAGTAGCAGCGGGTTTCGACGGCTTTGGGGATTCTGCTGAGGTCGTTGTCTCATCCTTTTTCTTCTTCTTGCTCTCGGCTGCGGCATTTTCGCTAATTTTGGCGATAAGAGCCTTTATTTCAGCATCACCACGCTTTGAATACCGATTGAAGATTTTGACTAAACCAGTCTCTTCAATCAACTCACTTGTTAGGCCGGTTGCCAAGGACAGAAACTGGCGATTGATTAGGTTTATTATCATGGATGGAAGGATTGGGGAGCAACGTACTTTGAACAAGGTCTTTGTGAAACGACTGTCATGGTCATTTTCTTTGGCTCTCTCCAAGAGAAACGATTGAACCGTTGCCATGAATTGCCGGGCAGTGCCAGATCTATAAATTTTCACAATCAGCGTGGAACAATAGGGACGATTTCTTAAGACGTGTAGAATGATTGAGCGATATATGCCATGTATGATCAAATTATCATCTTCTGCGCCTTTTTCAAGGACTAGCAAGTCTTGTGCGTGCACCTGGTTTGCTGACCAGTGATAGCCACAAGTGTTACTCAGAGATATGTGGGCCGAATTCGGCTCACACTGTGCTATTTGCTTAAAGGTCGGCTGCAGCAATCGTGGGCTTTTGATCACTTGCTTCCGTGCCTTAGGACAACAAAACTGACCATCGCGCTGCCACTGCTGCCACTCAAATGCTGATTCGCAGATCAGGATATTCCTGGTCGATACACATGTGCAATTCAAGGCAAATGGGGAATTCAAGAGGTGGGGGAATACGTACGCTCGGATCAAGTCCTTGTGACCAAAGTCAATGGCAGTGTTCAGTGCAGTCTCCATCAAGTCTCGCTGAGTCTTGACACGATCTCTGAGCATTGGAAGTTCGCTGTCCTTCTTCGCCTCGGCTGCCTCTTTCACAACCTCACCATCCTTCTTCCAACGCTCCCGTATCGTCTTAATGAGAGCCCAAAAGTTCTTTAAACCGGCTCGGATATCGTCATCTTCAGCATACACATTACGAGGCAAGAAAACAGCTTTAGCAGAGTCATATCGCGTAGCACCTATGGCATCTTCTGGACGGGGACCTGGAAGCGGGAACTTCTCGGGCTCAGGTTCCGAGTCAGAATCAGAATCAGTCTCATATTCAGAAGTGTCGGAATCACTAGACGGCGAAGCCGGCGACTGTCCCAAGACACTGGGACGACTTGACTTAGGCACATGAATCTTTTTTGTTCGCTTTGCAAATTTGGCTGATTCCGGGTCAGCACTGTGAGTGTCAACCTTAGCAAACAAGAATTTACCTTTTAGGGCGGGATCGCCCCCAGACATCTCCAAGATTTCGTTTTGCGACTTCCTTGGAATGTATTGAGGAATCGTGGCTGAATGTGAATTAGTCGGTAAATCAGTATGTCGGGTAATGGGAGCAAACCTTTGTTGATTGGTAGTTCTATAGGGCATCTCCCAACAACGGCGAAATTGTGTAACCGAATTGAATCAGTACCTTTCAGAAGCTCTGGAAAGGGCGTTATTTTGAATTCGCCAGCTGTGACTGCCTTTGGAGGGGTTTTCATCGCAGGCATTGTGTTTGTTAGTTGAGACTGTTGAAGCATCTGTGCAACAGGTTTGGTTAGATTGTGGTTAATGTAAAGAGTGTCGAAGAACATACCTGAGTTGAAGGTGTTTGAGAGGGTCGATTCCCATTCAGGTAAGCACCCGGGTGTAACGCAGCAGGAGCAATAGTATTTGACGGTGGTGCTGTAGAGTACATTGGCATTGTCTGGGCGTAGGAGCGACTGTGGTCTCCGACAGAGGACACCATAGAAGGATCCAGGGAGTGACTGTATTGCTGGATTCCATGGCTGGCGAACGACGGGTTGTTTTGGAAGGGTGTTGAAAATGTGGAAGGTGGAATACCGTAGTGGCTCCGAGCGGGATTAACGAAAGCAGAGGGATTTTGATGTGATGGATTGAAAGAGGTAGTTGAGGTGACAGGGTGTTGTTGTTGCCAAGCTGGGGTGTGTTGATATGCAGCGGCATTGTATGGAGAATGAACGTCGGGCAGATCTGGCTCTGCGGTCAAATTTGCGCCGTAGCCTTGACCGTGGGAGTAGAAATTATTATAGTTAAAGCCATCATTCGCATTGTCGAACATGCCATTTTGCAAGCTTTGGTCACGTGGATTCTGAGCCATTGCGGCGTCTGTTTAGGCGATGATGAACAGTAAGCGAAGTCCCACCGACTTGACTGGGATGGATTTGTGTAGGTAGAACGCTAGTGAACAATTATGGTATAGCGCGTCCGTGTAGGGTCCAAGTTGAATTTTGGGGCTGTTTTTGCTGAAATGGCGCCTAAATGAGCTGCTTTGGGCGACGGCGTACGTGTGCCCTTGTAATCTGTCGGGGCAGTGTGTGAAAAGAGTCCTCTTTGTGAGACGTGTGCAGCTGTGCGTCGCCTGGCGTCCTTGATTCGACGCGCCCAGGGCAATGCTCCCTGCTGCTGCCTGTGTCCAAGTGACTCTGATCGACTTCCCTCAGAGTGCGGTCTTTGCGTGTGAGTGCGGTCGCCGCCTTCAAGCTGGCAAGCTACGAGAATCCCGCTGCGAGCAGTAACAGTGTGTGAAATAGCACGCCTCCAAGACGCTGAAATGAATGCGTCCTTGATGCGTTCTCTCCCCACTTGTCACCAGCGCAGCACTTTCTCGCCTCCGCGCGCGATCGAACCACGCAGTTTCCGTCAGTCAGTCAGTTCCTCCACGTCTCACTGCATCAGAACGCGTTTGCTTCTCATCAGACTGCCATTAACGCTTGAGAGCACCAGACAACGAGATTAATTTGGAGAATGCACTTATTAGGACGCAGTCAAGTCAAGAGAGGAAAGGGTGCAAAGTTTGGGGAAGTGGGCGATTGTTGGAGTGAGTTGTTAGTGAAAGAAGGGAAGGAAGCGGCACGCACAGCTCTTAAGGGCAGGGAGTGTTGGCCTGACAAGGCCGCAACACGTGCCTGATTTGTTCAAGACAAGTTATAATACATTCAAAGCGCATAACACTTCTACTGCCAATTCGATTCTGCCTGCTGGAAAACGACAGATCTCGATAATTCACATAGCTTGCCACTTCGTCTTATGAGGTAGCTTGCACTCCTGGCTGGTCGACAGCCAAATCTCTCATCATGTCTCATTCACAGACGCTTCGTGAACGACAAGTAGGTCGGTACTGCTTTACTAGGTGGCACTTGGGAATCACACAACTGATGCTTGCCGTAATATAGCCTCCATAGAAAAAATCCTCAGTCTCAACCATGAACCCGCCGCAAAGTACGTCTAATGCGATTCCTCGCAGTCGAATGCCTCTCTAATCGTACTCCCAGTCCGGACCAGGAACACAATGCGAATGGCTTCATCCCGGAAGGTATGCCCATCATACAGGATGGGGAACCAATATGGAAGGTCCTAGTCTTCGACAATCTGGGCAGAGATGTCATTAGCAGCGTTATGCGCGTGAACGATCTCAGAAGCTGTGGAATAACTATACATCTGTACGTGGGAGGCTTTGAGACAGCATTAAGAACGATTGCTTATGTGCAACGTATAGCAACATAAATACCACCCGCCATATGATCCCAGATGTGCCAGTCATCTATCTCATTGAACCTACAGCGGCGAACCTACAAATCATAACCAGCGATCTGGAACGCTCACTCTACTCTCCCGCCTACATCAACTTCCTTTCCAGCATACAGCGACCGGTTCTCGAAGAATTCGCCTCCCAAGTCGCGAAGACAGGCGTGGCCGATCATATTACACAGCTGTACGACCAGTATTTGAATTTCATTGTCAGCGAGCCGGACCTGTTCAGTTTGGGCATGGGAACCGACACATATTGGACTATGAACAGTGCCGTCGTTTCTGACGAGGAATTGGACACCGCAGTGGACAGGATTGTGTCAGGTCTCTTCAGCGTTGTTGTGACTATGGGCTCTATACCAATTATACGATGTCCAAAGGAAGGTGCGGCGGAAATGATCGCTGCAAAGCTTGATCGAAAGTTGAGGGTAAGAGTCGATTTCAGCCATTCTTAGAGATCGCGTTCTAACAATTCCCAGGACCATGTTCTCAACTCGAAAGACAGCAACCTGTTCTCTGGCGGAGCCCAAAAGGGAGGTCCTGCCGGAGCTCTTGCATCGAGACCGGTGCTAGTAATCGTGGACCGAAACGTCGATCTTGTGCCCATGCTCTCACATTCCTGGACGTACCAATCGCTCGTACATGATGTTCTCAAAATGCGCCTCAACCAAATCACAGTGGAAGTGCCAGACGACAGCGGCAATGCCAAACCGGTCAAGAAGCACTATGACCTCAAATCCAATGACTTCTTTTGGGCTAAAAACGCGCCCGCACCATTTCCCAGCGTCGCAGAGGACATCGATGGACAACTAGAGAAATACAAAGAGGATGCAGCGGATGTCACAAGAAAAACAGGCGCGTCCTCGTTGGAGGATTTACAAGCAGACACCAGTGCCTCGGCGCAGCACTTAAAGGCAGCGCTCACTCTCCTACCCGAATTGAGAGAGCGCAAAGCAATCCTAGATATGCACATGAACATCCTTACAGCTCTACTCCAAGGGGTCAAAGACCGCAAAATTGACGAATACTGTCAAATCGAAGAAAACATGGTATCAAAAACCCTGAGCAAAAACGCCCTGCTCGACCTCATTACATCCAAGGAAAAGGGCACAGAGCCCCTTGATAAACTACGTCTCTTCATAATCTGGTACCTATCAGCCGACCAAGATCTCTCCAGAGCAGACTTCGAACAATTCTCAAAAGCCCTCCAAGAAGCAGGCTGTGACACCTCCTCCCTAGCCTACATAAAACGAGTCCGCCAAGTAACCCGCTCAACAATGATGTCCTCAGCACCCACCTCCGGCCCCGCACAAACCTCAACCTCAACCGACCTCTTCAAAGGCTTCTCCGCCATCTCCTCCCGCCTTACCTCCGGCCTCAAAGAAGCAGGCATAGGCGCTAACTTTGAAAACTTGGTGTCGGGTGTCAAGTCGTTCTTGCCGCAGAATAAAGATTTGACGCTGACGAAGATTACGGAGAGTTTGATGGATCCGCAGAATGCTTCTAGTGCTGCTATTGCAATGACGGAGGGGTATCTGTATTTTGATCCCAGGTCTGCGAATGCAAGGGGGACTATGCCTCCTGCGAGTGCGGCTAGGAGTGGGCAGACTGGTGCTGTGAATAGGGGGATCGAAGCCAGTTTTGGGCAGAGGAGGCAGGGGTTTAGTGAGGCGATTGTGTTTACTGTTGGTGGTGGTTCGGTGAGTTTTTGGCCTTCCTATTACGTGGTGATGACCTTGACTGACCTCGATGATAGATTGATGAGTATGGCAATTTACAGGAGTGGGCACAGAGGACGAGCGCTGGTGGTGCGCCTGGCGCTACGCAGACGAGGCGGATCGTGTATGGGAGTACGGAGATTGTCAATTCCGAGGACTTTATCAAGAACGAATTGGAGAGATTGGGAAAGGAGAGTACGTAGTGGAAAACTATGTAGGAATGATATCGAGTACATCAAGGCAGATCAGTTCACAGATATAGATGTGCACAGGAGTTGCCTCGCTGAGACTCCTGATCCCGATTACTCAGATCTTGTTTTGAAACTCTCTGGCTACTTGTTTAATCAATTCTTTCGAGAGGCTTCTTCTGGTCGCCGGGGTTGAGATGGTTCAAATGAGAACATAATTAGGTAGCGCAAGCCAGAAAGATGGTAATCAGTCAAACAGACACAGCATCAAGACGAAACCCACAAGACAAATACCGAATCCAGATGATGCATTGGAGGGAATAACGCTACTTAAACGACAGGCAAAAGAACAAAACAAAAAATACACATGGAGCCTAACCAAAACCACATTACTCAAACAAAATAAACGTCACCTCCACCATCAATCCCATGATCAATTCCACCAAACGGAACCAAACCCAACCGCACTCGATTACTCATACCCGCCAAAGGTACCTCGTATACGTTGCGGAGCATCCATACTGCCTCTCCTCCCACCCCCTCCTCCGTCAAGACTACCCCTTCTCCCACCACTCCCAGTTAACCCACGCCCAGCAGCGGTGTTCTCAAGACTAACAGGCGGAGCGCCCCGTGGACTATGCGTCGAGCCCGAGTCTCGATTTCCCCTCTGCACTTGGCCTTGTCCTTGGTTTGGCGGAGGAGGTCCAGATCGCTGCAGCAACACCGGTGGTCCAGATACCGAAAGCCTTCCCGCAGGCGCGGGGACACCCCCATTCCTCCTTCCTCCAGAGGGTATATGTGAAGCCGACACAGCACCAGAAGGCACAGTACCTGCGGTTTCAGGTGGACTCAACGAATCCCTCCTCCCACTCCCACTCTTGCCATCGGTATAATACGCATCTGGACTAGCCAGAGAGTGACTCATCTCACTCCCCTCCGAACCAAGACTCGGACTCGCCTGCCCCCGTTCCGTTATCATCCCAAACCAATTCCTCATTTTGCCTTTCGCAGTGCTCGTTGCCGTGTGTGTTCTTTTCAATTCCGCCCGTTCAATATGGTCATTCTCTTGATAATTCAATGCTGGGACAAGGAGACGATATTCTGTTGTTGTGCCAGCGGGATCGCCTTGTACGTTTTCGACGTTGAGGCGGATGTCGAGGGCGTGCTGAAGGTTGATCATGTGGTTTGGTTTGTTGGGTAGGTATTGTGTTGGTCTTCTCAGGAAGGGATTGGGCCTTCCACCGTTTGTGTCTGTATCTTGTTGTTGGGATCCGGAAGAAGCATGTTGGCCCATTGGGACGGGTGGGAGTCCATTCGCTCCAGTGCCGCGTGTCATATCAGCCGAAGCACGACGTCCAGCGTCGAAGGAGTTGTTGCGAGGAACGTCGGCTGATGCACGTCGACGAGATTGATCCCGGTGGTTGAAGTAGTCTTGTTGGTCCTGGGTTGTATTTTGGGGGTATGATATTGGTGGGTGGCTTGGACCTTCTCGTCGTCCACCGGAACTGAAGCGACGAATCAAGCTGTTGCCACGAGTGAGCGATAGCCTTCTCGATAGTTTAGAAGGCTCGGGCTGAATGCTGGACTGTGAATGGAACGCTCCGTCAGGTGTTTGAGGAGGCGTCGTTTCAGGCATGTATTCGCGGATGGAGCACCAATTTCGTCGCGGTAGGAGGTGATGATTGTTTCTCGGCTTATCGTTGACATCATGGATGAATATGGGAATCATGTCTTCATCTGTGTCCTCGTTGAGATGATGGACTTTGTTACGCTTGTTGAGTACATCAGCGACCATGTCCGAGGGAGGTGTGTTGACGATAGCTGAAGAAATGATGTTAGGCATATAGCGGTGATCCTGATCTTTGGGAATCCCGAGTTTCTTGTTACTGTAGAATTGGCCAGCCGCGCAAAGATGAACGTCACCACCGAGCATGGTAATCCGGACGGACTTCTCAGCCGCGAGCTCTTGTAGTTCTTCGATAAACCAATTGCGTTCTTCCTTGTGGTGTTTTGCAGTCCAGTGGTCATCGAGATCATCCAGGATCTCAACGCCGCCATCGAACTTGTTGACGAATCCGCCAAGCATACCTGCTCGACCAAGTGCCTTGATAGGATCCATCAACCTAGAAGTAAGAACGTTCTCCAGGAAGTTCAGTCGAGGGTATGCAATTGGCTGGTGGATGATTAGCATCTACACGTCAACAACGAAGAATTTCCACTCACAATACCAAGCATGACGATAAGATGGCTCGTCTCTCCTTTCACGATCTCCCGCCTCAAACGGTCGAAAACAAGATCCCAAGACTCTTGCGACAGTATTTCATCTCGCATCCGCTCTGTTCGACAATCAAGCCCCAAGAGCGCAGTCTGTCGACCCAGGCTCATATATACACTTCGACTGAGCTCATTGATGTAAGGCCCTGGCTGAGCACCCAGAAGCCACGAAGGCTCAACAGATTGATCCTCCAGTGGTAGTGCTTGATGTTGGAAGAGCATGTAGTACTTGAAGGCAACGTTTCCAATACCACTCATCACAGGACTACTCATAGTATGATCTGGGTACGATCCGAATCCATCAATGATATCGTGATCATCCCAAATGTTGACCATTGGTATTTGTGAGGTCGCCATTCCGAACAGGCCTTGTGAAAACCACATGGAGTAGCGGTTCAGGTAAAAGTCTTCCAGCTCATCC